>OX375781.1:8265512-8865512 GCA_947359385.1 Chesias legatella | reverse complement strand
TAAGTTTTGGTACCGTCAAAAACAAAAGCCCTCGAAGTCGAAACTTGCAGAATGTTCCAAGCACCAGGGATCCGTAACTGAGATGCTGGGGGCAACTTTTATTAAAGAGCCAAAGTTATGACATCCTGCTGCTATACGTATATAGTACGCGACACAGGAATCACAAGTTCGGCACCCGTTTCGCTTATCACAAGTTTGGTGTAAGTACTTACACTAAACTTGTACACTAAACTAGAAGCTAGAAAGCTAGACATTTTATGGTATAACTAATGGTATAGTTAGAAGCATTGCCAGTTTGATGACATACTTCTTACTGTCAGTATTATTTTAATATATTTATAATACAATACCCGCAATTTTGCAGCATTTTAAAGAAAGAAAGAAAGAAAGAAAATATTTTATTTGTAACTCAACATACATGATTTAAAATTACAATTAAAAGTTTCAGCCAATTTGAGTCACAAAACGGTCTCTGTCTCAGCATGAGCTAGTTGTAAACACGTTACAACTAACGCTGGTCTTCCGACAGAGCCGTTTGGTGAAGTCACGGAAGATAACACAGAAGACACAAAACAATCAAAAATGTAACAATAAATAAACATAATCTATGGCAATGGTTGACAAATACAAAATGCAGACAATAAAAAGAAAAAAGACAAAAAAGACAAACCATAATCTACTATAATGTAATCATACATATACATATATACACACACACACACACACACATATATATACACATGCATACATATATACATATATATATACATATACACATATACATGCATACACAGCATATATATGTATACAGGGTTACAGGAAAAGTCGTGCTAGATCCGTTAAGGGCGTGGAGTACCCATCATTTCTGACTTATTTCACTATGAAACACCCTACCCTAAACTTAACCCTTTTCGAGATATTCGACTTTTAATTTTTTATTGAATATTGCCGATTTTTAGGCTACGAAATTTATTTTTGTTTATTTTGTGTATCTTATTATTATTATTATTGCATTTTTACATGTGTAATAAGATGCTTTAGGACATCAATCATTAAAATAGTGCATAAGTTAATTGAATAGACCGTAGTAGACAAGTGAAAGTAAAAAAATAAAAAATATATTAGCAAGCTTATTTTTCTCTAAGGGATATCTAAAAAAAATATTATGACACTTGTTCGGCAGATATTTTTTAAAATATCTACGTTTCATCAGCTATCTAACGAGGTATAATAATCTAGGGTTTTATTCAAATGCATTGGAAAAAAATTAGTTTCATAGGCGACAGTGGAGAAGAAAATTTATACTTAGCCCTAAAAAGTAAAATAAAACATTAGGTATGCATGAAATGTCATTTATTAAAGGTTTTCACACAACTTTTTCTTATTCTACAGTTCATGTTCAACATGGCCGCCTCTATTTCTGAAACATTGTCGCATCCTTCTACGGAGACCAGTCTTCACTACTCCAGTGGTCAACGTGGTCCTCATTTTATTTGCTGCATCCACAATCCTTTCTCTTAAGTCTTCCACAGACAAAACTGGATTCGGCTCGCTGTACACAAGACTAATCATGCACCCCCATACATGAAAATCCATGGGGGTTAGGTCCGGACTTCTTGCTG
Organism: Chesias legatella; assembly: GCA_947359385.1. Classification (NCBI taxonomy): domain Eukaryota; kingdom Metazoa; phylum Arthropoda; class Insecta; order Lepidoptera; family Geometridae; genus Chesias; species Chesias legatella. Next base: position 8,863,890 of record OX375781.1, on the reverse strand, counting down.
GCCATGGCAACGGCCCACCTCGTCCTATCCATTTGTTTGGATAATTTGTGTCCAGCCAGTCTCTGACACTTCTCCTGAAATGGGCAGGGCAGCCATCGTGTTGGAACCACATGTCCCTGATCAGGTTGAGTGGCAGATCATCCAGCAAATCACTCAAGTCTGCTCTCAGGAAATTTTCGTAGCTTTCCCCATTTAGATTATCCGGGAGAAAGTAAGGTCCAATCAAATGATTAGAGATAATGCCCATCCACACATTCACGCTGAATCTTCGTTGGGACCCTTTCACTCTTTTCCTATTGGGATTCCTTAGTTCTTTTGGGGCCCAGTAATGGACGTTGTGATAGTTGGTTATGCCATCTTTATCAAATTTGGACTCATCCGTCCACAAGATATTTCTTAGAAAATCTGGGTCTTCTACGTCAGCATTTAGCATAAATCTGCAAAAGTCCAATCTTCTCGCGGGGTCTCCTTCTTCAATAACGTGTACCGGCGTGTAATGGTACGGGTATAGGCCAGCAGTATGCACTGTAAACCACACTCTCCATTGCGAAAGTCCCAGATCACGGGCAACAATATTAGTGGAAGTAGTCGGATCCGCTCGAAAGCGTTGCACTATCTCATTGTCCTGTTCTTCGTCGTCAATTCGTGGTCTTCCCATGTCTGTATTTCGTCTCAAAACAGAGCCAGTTTCTTTAAGTCTTCGATAAACTCTGTCAAAACAGGCCACATCCGGCACTCGACGACCGGGGTAGCGAGTTATGTATTCGTTACGAGCTTGCGCAGACACACAATCGCAGTATCCGTAACAAATAAGCATATCAGCATATTCCTCAGGTGTGTAGGACGTCATCTTCAACACTTCCGTATCACAGGTACAAATCAGAGTCCGGTTAACAAGCACAGTAGTCACAAATCAGAAGAAATAATCCAGAATCACAGCCAAGTCGAGAAAAAGAGCAAAACGATATCACATCTACTATGTACGAAGCACAAAAGCAGACTGACAACCAAAACAATACCCCCTGTTGTATTCCCAGCTCTAACCGGTCTCTACACTTTTTCTTTCATTCGCACCTACATAAATCGTCACTTGTCTCGCTCTCTCGGTGCGTCTTAACTTGAAGGAAAATAGGCGCGGGACCGTTAGAACCTGGAGCGTCCCAACTACTTTTTTCCACGAAATGTAATACAAACCCTAGATTGTTAGACCTCGTTAGATAGCTGATGAAACGTAGATATTTTAAAAAATATCTGCCGAACAAGTGTCATAATATTTTTTTTAGATATCCCTTAGAGAAAAATAAGCTTGCTAATATATTTTTTATTTTTTTACTTTCACTTGTCTACTACGGTCTATTCAATTAACTTATGCACTATTTTAATGATTGATGTCCTAAAGCATCTTATTACACATGTAAAAATGCAATAATAATAATAATAAGATACACAAAATAAACAAAAATAAATTTCGTAGCCTAAAAATCGGCAATATTCAATAAAAAATTAAAAGTCGAATATCTCGAAAAGGGTTAAGTTTAGGGTAGGGTGTTTCATAGTGAAATAAGTCAGAAATGATGGGTACTCCACGCCCTTAACGGATCTAGCACGACTTTTCCTGTAACCCTGTATATATATACATACATACATACATATACACACACACATACATACATCATCATATGATACTTGCATCGTTTTTAAGACTCTCTTGTTTTTTCTGACCTTCAAAAATAAAATGACGTAGTTTGAGTTTAAATCCATAAAAACTGTGCAGGTTCCTTATTGGTGGGGGAATATTATTCCAGCACCGCGATGCAGCGTAACGGAAACTGCCTCGAAAGGAGGCCGAACTATGACGCTGCATCGAGAGCTGTTTGGCACTCTGTCGGGGTCCGCACGATCTGGTGCTGCCTAACCATGACAGTTTCTCATAGAGATATGAGGGTACTCGGTGCTTGAGGACACCAAAGAGTAAACAAGCTAAATGAAATTTTCTACGATGCCTCATTTTCATAGTGCCGTGTTGATTCAAAAACGGTGTAACATGACCTCTCAACGGGATATCAAAACAAAAACGAGCACAGGCGTTCTGTACTCGCTGGATCAACTTTTGCGTTCTAGAAAGCAGTCTAGGACTAATGACTGTGTCAGAGTAATTTAACTTGGATAGTATGAGTGACTCAACTAGACGCATTCGAAGGTCCATTTGAATATGAGGCCTCATTCTATATAGGACTTTCAGCCTGTAAAAACAGTTGGCTACTGTATCAGCAACATGTTTTTCGAACCGAAGATCGCAGTCCATATGTAACCCTAAGTTACGCGCTTCGTACACGCGCTCAACGGGCGCACCCATAAGCTCCACATCAACAATTGGACTGAAATTAGCTAGTTGGTATTTGCTACCAAAGACCATATATTTGGTTTTTGTAGGGTTAAGTAAGAGACTGTTGTTTTTAGACCACTGAGAAATATTACATAAATCACTATTAAGTTTCCTAATTGCCTCATCAACATCCGAGGGCTTACATGATATGTATAGCTGCGTATCGTCCGCGTAAATATGGAACTGACAGTACTTTATATGCCGCTGAATATCTGCCGAATACAAAACGAACAACAACGGCCCTAAAATGGATCCTTGAGGAACCCCATTCTCGACCGGTAATATGTCGGATAGCAATGTCGTACCATCATCGCGAGAGAGCTTAGTGTACTGTTGGCGATTACTAAGATAGCTGTGAAACCAGAGAATTGATTTATTATCAAAACCATAAAAATGTAACTTTGACAGAAGAAGATTAGTATTTATTGAGTCGAATGCCCTAGAGAAATCTAAAAGAACCAACAAAGTACACATGCCTTTATCTTGAGCGCAAAGAATATTATCTGTTACATCTAACAGTGCAGTTACTGTGCTGTGTCCCCTTCTAAATCCTGACTGTACTACAGGCAAAATGCAGTTACTTTCGAGGTATTCGGTTACTTGCCTATATACCACCTTCTCCAATACTTTTGACAAGCAAGGCAAAATACTGATCGGGCGCAGATCTTTTGGTTCAGTAGGGTTAGATATTTTAGGCAATGGCTGTACGCTTGCTAGCTTCCACATATCTGGGAAAGTTGACGTTTCTACCGAGGTATTAACGATACATGTAATTAATTCAAGTGCTTCAGGCAGTGTCAACATGAGCATGTTTAGGGTTATGTGGTCACTACCTACAGCATTTGATTTTAAACTTCTGATAATTTTACCTATTTTGTCCAGACTAACAAGCTGCAAATGAAAGACCGCTTCACCGAAAGTGTGATACTCAAAATATGTAAGGTGCGAGATATTTATAACTGTAGTACCTGGTACGTCTAAAAAGTGTGTGTTGATAACGTTAGGGTCATTTAAATGCGGAGGAAGCTCAGAGGTATGTTTTGGAAAAATTGTGCTTTTGATATTTTTCCAAAGTAGTTTTGGATCATGTATTTTATTATTTATATTTTTATTAACATAGGCGGATTTTTCGTGGAAAAGGGCTTGATTCACCATTGATTTAAGGCTTTTATAATAATCCCTCTTTGACTCAAGCTTAGTTTTATGATATTCCGCCAGGGCCTCGTCGCGTAGCCTCATCATTAGTTTGATGATGTCAGTGATCCAAGGGTAAGAATGAGGCTTAACAACGACTGAGGTGACTGGTGAGTGCACATCAAAAAGAGTCACGACACTTTGTGTAAATGCATTAACCATTTCGTTAACGTTACCAAGCGTCGAAATCAGGTCCCATCTAATAGTTCGAAGGGTAATGTTAAAATTTTCTAAATTAATATGCTTTATGGGTCTATAAAAAACAGTATAGGGTTTGATTTTGGAGCGCCTTACATTAAACTCGCAAAACACAAGAGAGTGTCCATATAGAGAGCCTATTGGCTCTACTGCAACGCTTTTGGCTCTTAGATTCGTGCAAACTACATCAATCAAAGACTGAGAAGTTTGCGTAAAATGTGTCGGCGATGTAACTAATTGTGAAAAACTCAGACACGAAAGAAATGTTTGAAACTTTATGGTTTTTATTTCATTTAAATTTAACAAGTTAATGTTGAAATCACCCAGTAAAATTACGCTATCACAGCTTGGAAGAGAATTTACCGCGTCCGTAACTGAATCAAAAAACATGTCTACGTCTAACCAAGGTGGTCTGTAGGCCGTGCCGATCGCTAGTTTCCTGCCGTTGAGGGTCATGGTAAGCCACATTTGTTCAACTGACACATGAAGTGGGTCTACCGGGTGCCGCCAGGTGCGCGCGGTTACGCCGCGCTTAATGTAGAAACCCACCCCACCACCACGCGAGCGCACGCCGCGCGCCCGCGGGATGTGACGCAACCGGTATCCCGCCACGACTGGGGCGCGACTCTCCTCTCCCGCTCTGAGCCACGTCTCGTTTATAGCAAGAACATCTAAGTCGTGCCTTATAATAGAAGCAATAAGATTATCGTGATCCGTGCCTAAGGAACCTGCATTAAACAAACCGATCCTTAATCGACCAAAAACAAGTTAATGAGAGTCATAAAAACGGACAGCAAACTAAATAGACAGTAACGAATGTAGTTAAAAAATATATACGATTTAAAAATCTTAATTTCCAAAACTAAACGTATATATCTATGTGAGGAATAAGTCGCACTGTAAAATAATTTATTTATAACAATAATATGTATGTAAAACGTATAAAATATAATTAATGTTAAATTGGCAGAGTATATTACGTAAACAGTGTATGTAAAACAGATGTGTTTGGAAATAAAATCAAATAAATATAAAATTTTCGTTTTTCTGTGTTTATAACTATCACCAAGCTGCCTGTAGCTTATTATTAAGCAAAACATTACAAAATTAAAACTTACATGATAAAACAAAATTCTAATACACATAAAACATGACAACGAGACCTTATCCACAAAAACTTCAAACATTATCAATCTTAAAAACCCTAACTAAATCTGTATCCGAGCGAATAGGGTAGGCTAGCTTCCCTTCCGCCTCCCGAACATATATGCGGCCCCTCTTCGTCCAGGAGTACCGCCATTGGTGCTTGCGGCACTCTTCTCGGGCTCGGTGGAAGAGCAGCCGGTTGTACCGGGTGAGACGCTCGTTGAGGTAGATCCGCTGCGGCGGCGCCTGCACGCCCGCGCCGGCGCCAATCTGCGTAGTGGTGAGAGTGCGGCGCACTCGGGCCGCGCTCAGCAGGTCGTCCCGCAGCTGACGGCGCGCCAGACGCACCACAACCCGGCGCGCGCGCGCGCGCTTCTCCTCGCCCACACGATTAGCACCGCCAACTCGCTCGGTGAAGACGATGTCGCGCTCCTCGAGAGTGACTCCCAGCTTGGCCGCCACTTGGATCACGGTGTGCAGGATATTTTCCCCCTTCATTTCAGGGAGATGTCCGATGTCGAGGTCTGAAGAAAGCGCCTCCTGGTCCCTATCATTCAACTCGTTCTTCAACTGGGCCACCGTTTTTTCTAGTTCGACCACCTCGATCGCTGCAGACGACGTATTCCTCTGCTCAAATGTTTCAAGGCGCCGATCAAAACCTTCCAGCCTCTCATTTATAGCCGCAACCGCGCTACGGAAATCCGCCATCTCCTTACGATAAGCACGTAACTCCTCCATGTATTCGGCGAGTTCGCGACGCATTTCCTGCGTCTCGGTGTCCAAGACCGGGGCGGTAGCTTGAGGCGTCACCTGCGCGGAAGCAGAGGGAGAACTCTCTGATACGTTCTTTACGGGGGTTTCGCTATTGTCGCCTCTCTTCTGTTTCGCTTTGCAGCCAGGGCAAATCCACCCTGAAATCACGGAGCCTTGAATTGACACGCAAGCTTTATGATAAATAGCCGCGCAGACACTACAAGTGGCGCCCCCTATTGGTGATAAAAATTTCCCGCACGCTGCACACGATGATTTTCCCATCTTGGGTTTAAGGTTCTTATAATCAATTTGATAATGTAGTACATCCAACTTGACACAGATGTCAGCACCTAGGTTCCGCTACTCAACAACAGATGATGCTGCTGAGATCGATTATTGCTCCTTGGCTTTTAGCAAGACGTCTGCGTGTCTATGGCGTGGAATTATTACCACTACCCACGAGATGTAAAAAAAAACAATCTGTGATAGCGTTCTATAAAATCCAATTTTATAGCCGTAAACAGACACGGAGAGACAGGCGCACACTCACCCGGCGGGACTCGTAGGTGAAGCACAACCTTTTGCCACTTTCAGCTCAAACGCACTGGTTTTCAAATAAATTTTTCAATAAAATGTACTAGCGTATGTCAACGTATCAACGTCCGTGACGTCACTCAAATTTTGGTATCGTGTATCTCTCCCTAAGCTCCCAGAGATTAGAACTGTTGCAATTTCATAATTGCCTGTCTAGTGACCAAAGAGATGTAACTTGCTAGCTGCAGGCATTTCATACAGAAATATTTAATTTTGAATTTCCATGCCATTATATATTTACAACCATATTTATTCTAGAACGCATAATGTGTTAGGTACGAGTACCTGAACATTGTAGATGTCAAAGTGAGTTAAAATAAATGTTAGAAATGTTTGTTTCTCGCGACACGGCACCATTGTTCTAAAGGCTGCTTTTATTAAAATTTCTGTTGCCTCAGTTTTGTCACGACTCCAAGATATTTGTTTTAAAGCAGTTTTAAATAAAACTCCGACAAGTTTTAATAAGAAAACCGTGGAATGAAATGCGTTCTGTGCACGCTCAGCCGCAAATAATAAATAAATTGTTCAGCTGACTACAATTGAATTGTTTGATGCCTTGAATGAAATGTAATTTAAAGTAATGAGAGTGTTGATTGCAGTTGCATACGTATTTATTTATTTATTTATTTAATTCATCAACAAAATTTACATGATTATGTTCTTAAGTGCTAGATATTATTAACAGATTACATGTAATTTTAATTAAAGATGAACACAGCATGCATACATTTTTGAGTACATAAACGATACGATAATAATAATATGTTAAGAAAATTATTGTTTTACGTGATACGTATAAGAAGCATTCGCGAAATATCGTAAAATAGTGTTTTCGTAATATTCAGACGTCTATATAGAGAAAGGCACTAAAATTTTATTCATCATTCACATAAAATTTGTCATATCTGTAACCGTTACTAATTTACATATATTATTTACATATACTAAGATTTATGTGGGAGATTGCTCCGCAAAAGTAGCGATATGAGCTGAAATTCGTAATCTTGAGTTTTGGCCGCGCCGTCTCTCCTGATAATTTTCTTCGATCACATTGAAATGTAAGCTAAGCTGTTTCAATGGTTTGTTCCTTTAAGTACTTACATTAACGAATTTCTTATAGTATTTTACCATCGAAACTCGAATTTCCGCAAGCAATTCGTCTTTGTTTACGACTATTGCATAACTTCATACAGTTCGAGTTAACTCCTTGTTAAGTTTAGTAGCATACATATTTTCTATGTTTGACGAAGGCGCCGCTCTAAAAAGTTTTGATGTATTCCGGTCGCTGGCTGCGAGATGTCCTTAGGCTTATTGTATCGATATTAGGTACTTATGTTACGAACTGTATATAACATTAAATTTGCACGATTTCTCTTGCCTGAAATGATATATTTTTATAATTAGTGAGCATACAAAATTGATATTATTTCTCAAACTATTGCATTATATGTTTTTATCACGAAAATTATATAACTGATAGAACCCGGCAGACTTTCTTCTTAGGCCATAGGTAAAATGTATAGCCAAAACTTCATAAAAATTAACACTTAAATGTGCCTATTTTTATGGTTAGTTTATCATCTTTATAGACATTTTCAACATACATTACATCTAGATATAAGCAGTATTGATTATTTTGAACCATACTACATGTACATATTACAAAATTGGGTGTGTGTTTAGCCTGTGAAGGGAGGGAGGGAAGAATACGTAAGTCTTTAAATAAAATTAGGCACGTAAAAGAGTAAGTAGTTGCCGGTCCCGGGGCTGCCAGCCAGCCTGAGTGCTTTGATTAGCCGTGAAGTGGTGTTTACTCAATGCTTAGCGGTTAAACCGGACATCCTCACTCGAAAGTACTTAACACCGACTCAATGAAAATTGGGCTTTATCTCATCGGTTAAAGATTTAATATGTTTTGCGTTAATTTTGGGGTATTTGGGGATTCTAGCCTTTAATTTTTGGCTAGTGGATCAAAACACTCATCGCTGATTTTCGAATCAATTTCGTTGGCACGTGCTCCGTTAAGAAGGATTTTGTTTGAGCTTTGCCATTTGTTCAAGAGAGCAATACTTAAATCTTTATGGGGCCGGTTTGCTAACGAAAGTATATTTTTGTATACATTCATACCATATAATTGGTACTTTCTTGACTAAAATGCTTGATAGTCTATAATGTCTTGAATCTCTCGTTCAAAACAGCCAGTAGCCGGAGTCCGGAAGCTAAGCTGAGTGCCGCCGCGGTACTTAGATTAGCCGTGAAGTGATGTTTACACATGACATAGCGCTGTCCAGCCGAGGCGAGGGTACAAGATTAACGTTGGTATTCGGTTTATTACAGGAAAATAACTTTGCGAAACATTATTTTAGTTCGGGTGCTATCGTTTTAGTTATTTATTTTTGCCTCGATTTATTAGAAGAAAGAAAAACATTTATTTGACTACTCAAAATACACTAATGAGAGGAAACAAAATAAATAAACTTTTTTTTAATGCTAAAGTTGTAACTTGGAATTACAATTTTTAAAAATACGATGAGCTTTTTTCAGATTTTGTAAACCGGCTTCGGTGATTACATAAGCCGCTGAGTGCTTTTTTTGTGGTTCGTTTAGATTAATGTGTATTTTGGTGAGATGTTTAGAAAACTTAGTATCTTTAATAATTGACTGTTTTCTACTGTTTTTGTAATGAAGGCATTTGTGAGGCAGGAAAAACGTTTAAGGCCTTAAAAAAAGATTTACTTTATTAGTTATCGCTTCGTGCTGTACACTAAGCCATAATACTTTTAAAGATCATATTTTTTGTAAAGCCGGGTACTTCTAACTATCTGTCGCTGCAACAGTGCGACTATGAAGATGGTGGATCATCTAAAGTGTCAAAAGAGATTTCTAGTTTAAAAAAAATGACAACCATTGAAATTGTGTATCAAATATTCTGATGGTTGAGAAGTCAGTTTTTTTCTAAAATAAAAGTTAACTCTGTGTTGGGCTGCGCATGCCCGAAGCCGTCGAATTTTTCTAACATGAACGAGTTGATGGTAACCGCATGACATCGGGTAGGTTTATTTTTTCATATCAAATAATGTCAAAATCGATATGCCTAAATGCCGTAATAAACCTGGACATCAATTTACTCATGGTGGTTACTGGAGATCTTACAAGTCTGTTAGCAGCCATAAGTCAGTCCATTGTGGGTTGTCATACAATCCACCCGCAAGGCCATACGCAGGGGATACTTTTAGTGTTCCCACTTACCCATTAGCCACGCGATGTGGGAAAGCTTGCAGCCAGGGTTTGCACTTTGCTAAAAATACATTCTCAAATTTCACTATGCAAAATACCAGCTTAGGTTTTGGCGAACGAAAAGCTGAACTGTACGAAGTTCTTTAAGTGCTCAGGGTTGTGAAAATGTTTAGCTTGGCTATGGTATTTTTGGCCTAGAGACTACAGTCTCGTAAACTTAACAACGCTATTGAAATCAGGCTATGCTCTAAAAAGATATCTCATTGATTCAGAAAACTGTTGTTCTTAGGAATTATTTTAACTACGATGGAGTAATGGGTTCTAATCGCTAACTACTTTGCTAAGCTTGGGTGCTGGAAAATGCACGCTAATAGGTTATTAATGTGTATTGAATAAACTTGCAGATTTGTCTATACCATGCTTGAATAATTATATGATGTAAAGATAGGTAACGATTTCTCAATTTTAGGTAATAAAAATAAACGTACATAGCTATCGTAATCGCTGAAAATGATTTAATATATTATGTTGAACTATTTTTTATAAAAAATGAAATAAAAGTATGTACCGACAGGAAATATCATTGGAGATTGATTGGGGATAAAAAAATAGCTGATTTGAAATATTTTTTTACAATTAATATCTCATAATGATGAGACCTTGACCAATGATTACTGATTTGGTATTTGGTATTGACTGAATGATTATTAATGATTGGTAAAAAAAAACATAAATATCAATCAGTATCGGGAAGTGGGGAAACCTAATTTATTTGGGCAGTGGTTATCAACCTAGTTTTGGAGTAATACGTTTAATTTGGGACAGCCCTGTAGGCTGGAGGAATATGAGCCGTATTGTTTGTGCATCACCCTCGTCACTGTTGTTTGTAAATGTGTATTAGTGTCCGGTTACATGTCTACACTCACTTCTCTGTCTCTCTGTGTATTTCACTAACCTATTATTTGTTTATACTCATATAAGGAACGGCTGAACAAAAATACTGACAAAATTTAACGTAATATTTCATAGAGAAACTTATTTATATTGTAAAACATGACAGTATTTGCTATTGAACGAATTAATGAATTTCGAACTAATTTATAGCACATATAAAGACCGTGTTCTTTGAAAGATTCAGATTGGGATTTTGGTCTAAATGGATTCAATTGAATATGGACCGAAAGTTATTTAATTTCCTTTTGTTTGCTGTCACCTCGCTTGCGTTTGGAACTAAATTATGGGCCAACTTACAGACAATAGCTAAATGTTTTATCTAAGTGTGTTCTGATACTGCTTGTTGTTGGTTCTGGCTATATTTTGTGTGTGTGTTTGGGTTTTGATTTGCTTCCGTGTTGCATGTTTTGTATTACTGGTATTGTTGTGCATGTTTTAACACAAGTTTTGTTTTATATTATGAGAATTTCCACTGTCCAGATGATTATCGCAACGTCCTATAAACCAAACGTAAAAAAAAATATTGTTTATCTGCTTTTATTATTTTTACTTGTGGTTTCAAAATTGTAGTTATTTTTAAATATTAAGTTTAAGAATATAAACATGTTGTATTTTGTATTTGTACTTGTTGTTCAACAAGTAATGTTGTTTGACTTTTTGTAGATTTACATCCCTGTCATGTTTGAACATTAGTTAGTAGACACTTGGAGCCTGAGGTTTATTCGATAAAGTCAAGTTAAAAACATGATTTCCATAGAATTCATAAAGAAATGGCTCACGCGTACTTATCGATAAGTTTGATGCCTGTTCAAACCCTATCCGACCCTCCATGGGGAAGATAGACATTTATGTTGTATCGTGGAGTTTATTTTCAAGTCTTACACATTTGTACTGTATCTTTGTGTGTCCGTACTGTGTGATTCGGGCAATAAATAAGGGTTGTATATCAAATGTGAATGTTAATATTGTAATACGCAGGTGCTATACGACGGCAAACTGTCGTCCGCTATAGTGTTCATGTACAACCCGGTGGCGACGGACGGACAGCTCTGCCTGCAGTCCGCGCCTAAGGGCAACGTCTCATACTTCGTGCACACACCGCACGCGCTGATGCTGCAGGTAATACCCCCCGTCTTTGCAGAAAGGGGTCGTATCCGCGATGAATGTTGCCAGTTCTGAAATTGGCCGAAAGGTATTGCCGTTTATGTGTTACAGTTACGGAACGAGCCGACGGCCCACCTGGTGTTAAGTGGTAACGTCGGCCCAGAACAAGCGATGCGACTTGTCTCCTTCCCTACTAGGTACGACGAGACCTAAGACGTGTAGGTGGAATGTCTCGTGTGTAATTTCGCCGGCAACCACACCTTTCAAACCGGAACACAGTAACGTGAAAGCGTCACTGCTTAGCGGCAGAATAATAAAAAAAGAAAATAAGTGGCTTATGGGAATAGTGGCAGTACTTCCCTGGACGAACTTGGCGTGAGTTCTACTGCTTTTGTCATGCAGTTGACATGGAAGAAGTTAACGGTAGAGTTAGAGTTTAGAGCTATTTTGGCCCTTTAGAGCCAGCTTCAGAATATCAGAGACACTGCCTATATATAACTGTACATTTTTTATATAATATTGTGTAGTACATATGAATCAAAAGTAATCATCTGTTACCTGTCATATAATCCGCAGGAGGTGAAAGCAGTCGTGACGCACAGCATACACAGCGCTCTGAACTCCATTGGAGGTGTGCAGGTTCTATTCCCGCTGTTTGCACAGCTCGACCTGCCGCACGACAACCCGGCGGCGGATCCCAAGCGAGATCCTTTGTTATGGTAAGCTGTACATATATGTACGTTGTTGAATTTGGGCATTATATAAGATGCAGTTGTTATATATACATAATATTAAGATGCTCTATAACTTCAATCTGTGTATTCTGATTCTATTCTATTTGACTGGCCTAATAGCTCAGTTGGTTAGTAACCCTACCTTCTGCGCTGTAGGTCGTGGGTTCGATCCCCACTCAGGACAAACATTTATGTGACATTTGTAACATTGATGTTTGTTCTGTGTCTGGGTGTTAATATGTATTATATGTATGTATTTACAAAAGAATAGTATAATATCAGTTGTCTGGTTCCCATGATACAAGCTATGCTTAGCTTACTTTGGGATAGATGGCGCTGTGTGAAATGTCCACCATTATTTATTTATTTATTTATTTATTTATTCCAATATTCCTGTTTTGAAAATGCGCTAAAAACTTTTTTGCGTTTTTTTGCTCTCGGAGCGTATGTGCAGGCGTCGCTGTTACGTCACTGGCAGTCGCGTGATGACACCTAGATAGTAATTTAACGCGTTGGTAATTCTACGGGGAGCACCATCATAATAATGTGTAATATACACTCGCACAGCCTTAAACTGGCAATAATTTTGTGGGAATTGCTCATAAAACAACTCTGCATTAGCACCCGGCTATTAGCCCGGCGAAGTTGTAAGCCGAACATAATCGGCAGTTACTGGACTAGTACCTACCCGACTTAGGGTTGCTAAACATATTACAGACGTCGATAAAAAATATTATTATAACGTAATTGTGAGCTGCTATTTATGGAAAAAGAGAACATTTTATGAGAATAAAGTTTTTAATGGAAAACTTACCAACTTCGAGATCATTATATGATTCGAACCCACGACCTGCAAACCGTAAGCCGATTTTAGTACCAAGTGAACTGTCATCTGACCCGCCCGATATTTAATAGCATTCTCTCGTTCCTTAACAAAATATGCAACTAAAATGAACTTCCTTGGACGAGATTGCTTTGACGAAGGTGTGGTTGACACGAGACATTCCACCTACACGTCTCAGAGTTACGGGCGCAAGCGTTGCGACTTGGGTCTTGCCGTACCTAGTAGAGGAGGACCCAAGCCGCATCGCTTGTTATGGGCTGAGGTTACCACTTAACATCAGGTGGCCGTCAGCTCGTTCAGTAACTGTATTACATAAAAAAAAAATTGAATACATATAAATTCTTCAGTTTGCCTAAAACAAAAATGGACTAAACTTATCGGTTAGAAAATAATTCCGTAGTAATCTCATACGAAATTCCGAGACTGTCTCGCCGATTCCCGCTATTCTGGCAACCCTAATAGCCGGTTCATGAATATGCCAGTGGACTGGCATTACCCGGGTAAATGCACTTTCACTGTCGCACCCGGAATAACCCCTCGAACTGTACCAACTATCGCTGACGGGCTAATAATGGAACTTGATCAAGTGAGAATGGATTTGCATCCGCGATTTTCATACGGTAAACTGTTTGGCATAAATTTAAGTGTAAAATTTATGGGAAATCTATTTGGAAAATGTTTGATATCCTTACAGAATTAATCCATGTACTATTATCCTCATACGGAAAGGCAACATGCCACCGAAAGTACTCGTGGGATCATTGCAGTGATATAGTCTTACAGCTTAAAAGACATAGTTATTTAATATGAAATACTTTTTACAATTAACGGCTTTGTTGTAACGGAATCCTTGATTGTACATGGAACTCAAAAGCATGCGTTGGCATATTTCTAGAGTAGTTGAAGTATTCACTTGCTCCTTGAGATTTCTTGAGAAGAATTTGCATATTATACGCTTTGAAACTCCCTAATAAATGCAAATAATTTAACTGCCAGATTCTCTTCATTTATCGAATACTTGCAGACTTGAAACTTGTAACTCTTGCTAACTCCTAATTGCCTAGTTTTAATGCCGCACTAGAGCGAAGAACATAACTATTATGTGAGGTATGATATTTGAAACTTTTTTTAACAGATACCATTATAAAATGCGTTTCGGTACAACTTTCAAGGACTTATCACAAAGACCCGTGTGTAGTCTTGGTATTCAACACTTGCAGTACTGTATAACTCTTAGAAACTCCTAATTGCCTGGTATCTGCCGCAGTGAAACGGGTAATTTATGCCCACTTCGCGGTGGCAGTTTGTATTATTAGCATAGCAGGGAGGGTAATTTAATTATGTGTGTGACACATTAATTTAATGAGGGTGCGTAATAAATCCTAAAACAACCCTGGGTTTTGATATGTTAATTTAAAACTTTGATATTTTGGATAAACGCTGGCTACTTGCGTGGCCACGTGAAAACTTTTCCAATTAGGAAATTTTGAATTCCTTTTGAGCTGAGCTTTTGACCCTCACTTCAACTCAACGCTTTGAATCTTTGTAGGCGTCGAGGTCTATTCTAATTATATATGCTCACATGTTGTTAAGGGCTAAATTTATTTTGTTGTTATGATTGGATTTGTTTACGGTCACAGGGTTATCATAAGAATCAATTATAAACAGATTACAATGAGAGGAATTTTCCTTTACGTAATGGCTTTAAAAACCACCAATAATGAAAACAAACCCGAAAAACTTTACAAAACGATCAAAAACAAATTAACTAATAAAAAATCTCAGCAAAATGTGGGGCACACCGAAAGTCCTTTGAAAATCGTTTCATTACTGATTCCCAACATTCCGAGCCTTTTGTACCCGCTGACGCGTACAGCGGACGGCCCTTATGACAATGCTGGTCAAAGGGGGACCCGCGTCAGCGCCCAGCCTAGCCGTAGCCGCAGCCGGACGACACGACACGACACGACGCTAACGCCAAGGTCCGTTCAGACTCGTCTGTTATTTGAGTGACAGTTTTTGTTTTATTGCAACCACTTAACAATATATTTAATTATTGAGTTTCCATTTTTAATTATTTGACGTTTCCATTGTTAATTATTTGACGTTTCCATTTTTAATTATTTGACGTTTCCAAGCCATTTCTTTATGAATTCTATGGAAATAAAAGTTTTGACTTTGACTTTGAGTAAAAAAACAAGCGGTTTTGTAAATTTTAAAAACATTGCAAGAAAGTACTCGTATAATCCAAAAAAGTTTTTCATTACTTTTAGGAGCTTATAAACTTAAGAACCGATTAACTCATTTATTAGTTTTTACAGTTTTTAAGCTATTAACTTCACTTGTGTAGGAGTAACTCAAGTTGTAACTTGGGGGTCAAATATTGCAATTAAATTATAAACTGGTACCCCCAAAGATTGGGCTCAGTTTCATAGCTCTAACGGGTTATTGAAAATTCATGACTGGCAATTTTTTACCGACTTCAGAAAAAGGAGGAGTTTTTTAATTCAATTGTACTTTTTTAAAACTTGTTTCCTCTTACCTCCATCATTTATTAACCAATTTGAAAATTATTTTTTTATTGGAATACTTTCAGATTAGTCACACAGAAATTTCATGAAAATCAGTTCTGTAGTTTGGTTTTAAAATCAATATACCTAACTGGAAAAAATATCCAAACGAGGAATCATTGTCGTTCATTGGCAATGAAGTCGATTTTTTCGTTATTGCTGCGCAAATATTTCATAAAATATTGTTTCAAAAATGAATTAAATGCAGCTGATATTCATATGAATTCGGTGATAATAAAATGTTCCATAATTAAAAGTTAGGACATATTTTTTTACGAAATTTGTCTTCACTAATTTTCGATGGAAACTTGAATTTTTAAACCCTGAATATGTAGTTTGTTAGCTTTCATAAGATTGTATCCAAATAATATAGAAAAGGAGAGGAGATCTCGTACCTTTATTGGGTCTTGTACATCGCCTTACCCACGGCCGCAACCCGCAACCCGACCGCAGACTCACTAACCGCAGAATGGATGGGGACTTTGCTATCAATTTCGGTGAAAATCTCGGTCAATCGCTATCTTTTGATGTTAACATTTATTCTCTTTAATCTGAGATACGACCATTCAGAGGCGTGACTTTACCAAAATCATCTTTTAGTTCAAATACTGTTCGCTGTTCAGATAAGTTAACAGTCTGTGAGAGCCGATACATTTGATGTCGCTCTGCTCAACGGCACACAAAACATCTTGTAATATCTTATTTCAGTACATAGATCTATGTACTTATTATCGTGTGATGGACTGACGCAATCAAATTTGCAATACATGCAATAAATCTGCAATACATGTGGCAGAGAATTGTGAAGGGTTGTCAACGCTGTAACGACAAAGAAGGACAAAATAAACATAATCTTCTTCATTCTATTTCATAACTTACAAGTTCGACCGGAGAACTACCATCAAACGCTCAAACTCAAACTGTGTTCCGGTGAAATTACAAGCACATGAGTCATTCTACCTTCACCTCAGAGTTAGGGACGCATATTATGCGACTTGGGTCTTGTCGTACCTCAGTAGGTGAGAGGACACAAATCATATCATCGGGTGGGCCATCTGCTCGTTCCGTAACATAAAAGAAATCCATGACGTAAAGGATGTTCTTGTATCCATAACGTACATAGTTACACACTCACATCAAAGGTATGCGAAATTTATGCAAACGTGTTACCTAATGAGGGTGGATTTGTTCGCCAAATATTTACCGCGACTTGGAGATCATTCAGCGGTGATTAGGGCGTCTGACAAATTGAAACACTTTATATATATTTACAAGGTAAATTGGAATCATCACAAGGTTCAACTCAAAAAGTTAAAGTTTTTATGTCTGACATATTTTGGTTTCGGCAGAATACCAGTCTGCTGTTCACAGCAGCAGATAAATGCTGAGACGAGAACCATTTTCTGCTGTAGCACACATCACACTAATTGTTACTCTATTGTTTTTTTTTGTTGGTTTGTTTAATGTAATCTGCTACGATGTAATTAAAATTGTAAATTGTGTTTCAGTGGCAAATAAATTAATTTCTATGTCTAATGTCTATGTCTAATTGACTGGCCTCATACCTCAGTTGGTTAGTAACCCTACCTTCTGCGCTGTAGGTCGTGGGTTCGATCCCCATTCAGAACAAATATTTATGTGACATTTGTAACATTGATGTTTGTTCTGTGTCTGGGTGTTAATATGTATTATATGTATGTATTTACAAAAAAAAAAGTATATAAGTATTATATTCGTTGTCTGGTTCCCATGATACAAACTATGCTTAGCTTACTTTGGGGCTAGATGGCGCTGTGTGAAATGTCCACCATTATTTATTTATTTTTTATTTATAATGTCTATGTCTAATGTCTATGTCTAATGTCTAATATATATGTCTAATGTCTATGTATATGTCTAATGTCTATGTCTAATGTCTAATATCTATGTGTATACAGTTGGAAGCTCGTCGGGTTCGTGTGCTCGCTGGTGGAGTCGTGCAGCACGGTGCAGCAGCACACGCTGCAGTGCCGCGGCTTCCTGGTGATGTCCCACATGCTGCAGCGCTGCAGCCGCGACCACCTCACCGCGGACACGCTCGCCTCCTTCCTCCATCTGACCAAACATCTGCTCACCTGCTGCTCGCCCAACTCCGATTTACTGCTCAAACAGGTATTTGCTTGTACAAAGTGATGGTTTACCCAGTTGGGATTAGATGACACCAGACACCCTGTTAGTCCTCGTTCGTGATACCACGTGGCTGGTTACCTATGTCTGACCCTGCATCTGGTTATGTGCTGTTTGCCAGATTCGGATTTGCTCCTCCCAACAGTATCTTTGTCATGGTAGAAGGCATATTCCATTTTATCTCCACTAAATGGCACAGTGACCCTATATGCACTCGGGACGTCTTATTTTGCATAAGACGCCTCGTCTATTCGATCAAATAAAACATTTAATGAGATTGCTTTATCCATTTTCGTAATTTTCTTCAGTTTGAAATTCGTGTCTTACATTTTAATTATAACAAATTTACTGTCTAATTCCTGGAACATTAAAACATTACCGCGAAAAAATTAATTTTTAAGTCCCAGTTAATTCATATCTAAAGCGCGCCTCCCCTGAAAAACCCTATAAATAAGGGGTGCGGTAAGATTGCCTTCATAAATAGCTTTGCAACTGTAAAGTTGGCTAATTTTGTAACTTGTTTCACGCCCTCGTGGGACTATTTGCTTGATTTATTTACTTTGAAACAGGTATGACGGTAACTGGTCTTGGGAGTTACCGTAAAATTTGCTACAATTCGCTTCCCAGATACTTTTTGAAATTAACCATCGCTTAGCTACAAAATTAACATTGCAACGTTTAAACCCATCCGATGCTTATAAAAATATGTCTGAGCCTAGGCAGGTCTTTAAGCTGTTCAAAAACATCTTACGTTCCCGATAGCCCGGACCGACTAGTACCTTCCGAATCTCGTTCTTCCCCATGGAGGGTCGGATAGGGTTTGAACAGGCATCAAACTTATCGATAAGTACGCGTGACCTTAATATTGACGTTTCCAAGCCATTTCTTTATGAATTCTATGGAAATAAAGTTTTTGACTTTGACTTTGACTTTGACTCGAAAGCACTCACTCGTATGTGCAGTTATTGTCACACCGTCTCATTTTACGTTGGAAGAAGCGTTCATTCAATTGAGGGCAGTTCGAAAGCAATGGACGACATTCGGGTCACCCTGTGTGATGTGAGACGAGGCCTGTTATATATCTATCTACCTTTTTGGAAAGAAAGGCGCAGTTTCATTTATTTAAATTGATAGGGCATACCTCTACAATTGTAAATACATTTAAAGGGACCATTTCGCAATCCTAACAATTGTTTCCGTTGTAAATAAAGGATTTGTTCAATTGCTTGTTAGGAATATTAATTGGTTAATACGCGAACAAATCCATTCAGGTAACTGTTTGTTCATTCATAACGTTGATTAATGTCACTAAGCCGCCGTTTTCCATATGAAACTTCAAAGAAGGGAATCTTTTTAAATGTTTATTTGGCTGAATTCCAAAGTTTGCCACTGCAATGTTTTTTGTACACATTATTTAACTTTAAACACGATGAGTTAGCACGTACAGTGTGGTGGTATATGTTAATTCTTCATAAATAGGAGAAAAAAATGTAGACAATTTTTTGAGTTATGTTCAGCAAGTTTTGGACTAAATTAATAAATTCCTGGCAACGGATGGTGGCGTCTCTCAAGTTGGCTGGATAAGGTCCAGAGCAACCTTGGAATTTACAGCTCACTTCAGAGTTTTCATTGCCAGTGCATCAACGAATTAATGGATAAAAGGTCTAAGTTCTCATTAACTATATTAATTGCGAGAAACAACTGTTTCTAGAGTCAAACAAAACCTCAAACTTTCCTAATAAAAGTCGTAGCACAAAAGTTGTTCTGCTACGTGTACAGAATAATAGAAGTACATAACTCTTTTCTAATAAAAATCTACTTTCACCCTCCAATACTTATCTATTCCGTGACTTTCACTGTAATCGGTGTACGAAATAACAGCGCGTTAAATAGCAAGAGACTCCTTCATACCATCATGTGTTAGTTGAAAGGGTTCAGTGTTTCCGTCAGAGACGAGAGAAAGATCTTGAAGTGAATCTTGGAAGCACCGAGAATAATATATTTGTTTGTTGAACAAGTTTGAACTTGTATAGGTGTTTCGCTTCTATGATTTCAAAGTGTATATTTCATGATATACTGAAGTGATTTGTTTGATCATTTAAGCTGTTTAATGCAATTAGTAATGGAAACAATTTATACCTATATAAGAATAACTGATTGCTAGTGTATGAATTAATCATACCACTTAGTATGATTAATTAATGAAATTAATATGATTAATTTAATTTATTGTTTGCGTGCTGTAAACAATCCACTAAGCTTGTTTGGTCAGATTTTGCAACAGAGTTTTATGAGAAATATACAAATGGGCTCATAATATAAAACGTTCGCATAAAAGCTTTATCGATTAAGGTATTCTTAGGTTAAGCAACAATATAGTCGGTTTACTTGGATGGGTGATCAGTAGTGGTTTTTACAACTGTTCGCCTAAATTCATGTTAAACTGTAGATATTTTCAACACAGCTGTCGATTAAATATGTCGGAAGCTTTTTGGACGCTTCTAAAGTTCTCACTATGTATAAACTAAGGAAATCTTTGTGAGGTAACGGATCATTCTAGGGCTGGCACGGTACCTGTGAGTGTGCCGCTAAGCACACAAGTTGTGGCAACCTCACGGCGATATATAGACCAGTGTTTAAAAACATCATGTCCAATTAGTTCAATCTATATATAAGTTCACCGGCATTTATTTTCAGGTAATGTTTTTGTGTGTTGTGTTGGTTGATTTTTGATTCGATTGATGATTTATATAAGTGTAGGACTAGGAGTATCTACCTTGTAACGACATTGTGATGCAAGTGGCCATTAACATACATTTTGAGAACTTAATCGAGATAAAAATCAACTGACTAGGCCCAGCCCTATTAGAGACGTCAAATTTAATACATTTCTTTGCAATAGAAAACAATTCGCAATATTTAAAAAATGTTGGAATACCTAAATAGATTTTTAAATTGTTTCACGTCCTTCTCCTAACAATACTCGTTTGGCGGAAATGTTACGTCTCAAACCGGGCTGGGTATAAGGCACCTGATATTGTTAGAAACCTTCCTTCACTGGCGTGGAGTAAATGTGTTATTTTATAAGCACGTTGTGTGAACTCCATTTTAAATATGGTTGGTACCGCATGCTTCTCTTGCTTGGCACCCCACCCCACCCCACTCCACCCCACTCCACCTGATTACATAACTTTATATATACATATATACGTTCAGACACCTTCATTGTACGTATTATTATCATATTACACATTAAGAAAATACAAATTTCTGGCAATAATCGTTTCAAGGCGAATAGAACAATATTACCAAAAATCGTGATATCAATATCTGTTCTCTAGTAAGAGGTACATACAGAGGAGGATTGTCTCGCCGATTCTGTTAGCATCAAACCGAATCATAATAATAATTTAGACTGTTTTTTTTTAATTTAGTTTCATGCCGGTAGATAGAATTGAAACTATTATATGTCCAGGTACATAAGTAAAACGAATAACCTTTCGCTTGCCTCGAGTCGATTGACAATGGTTAGATTGTGAGATTAATTGCAAATCCTTTGAAAGAAGTTAATGAACACATAATATTACTCAGTAAAATTTATATCTGTTTTGTCGTATACGTTAAAATATATAGATATTCTTATAAAATAAAAGTAGAAAATCGTTATAATCGAATTACTTTTATTTAATTTGAAAACGCACTTCTTTGCAACACAGCACCATGGGTCACCTGTTACTAGTAATTTATTTTTAATTATTGCATATATTACAAATTATATTTTACCTGTGAAGCACTCGGACTTGGACGCACTGTTCATTAAAAATGTGCACAATATTCATACTTCACTCAGTATACATATAACTGAAACGTAAGGTTAAATAAAATTGTACAAATACAAAAAAACTGTTTTCTTTTTTTATTATTATGTGTTATATTATGTCTTAGTTGTATATTATCTGTGAATATAAAAATGTTCATGATTAATACCATTACTCAATGTTTTTTCGGTATTCCCTTGTAATTGCTGTAATTGAACGTCCCTTATAGTTTTTTAAAATACGTTTTACCAACCGTATGTTCTGGAAATGTTCCCGCATGGACCAACTCAATGTATCCATTGCTTGGACTCATAGATGTGGTAAGACCTTTCAAGCACGTTATGTTCACAAGGCTAAAGAAGCCTCCATAAAGTTTTATGTTACACATTTTATTCGAAATCACAACATCACATATTGCCTAATATTTCTTGATTTAAATACAGATAACAAACACTTGGGTGCAACAACACAAAGTAATGAAACAAAAATACTAAGTACAGCTACGAGAATTATATAATCTATATACAAATCTGTAGACAAAATATAATTAGTATGTTTCATAGCGAAAATCACACTAACAACATATTATCTTATCATCTAACAGTCCCAAGCAAGAGAACGATGCGCTATCAACCTAGAACAGCATAAATGTTTCCTAATGCAGTCTTTCTGCCAATCGTTTCTGACCTGGCAGCTGTTGGACCACATACTGTTCAACCCGGCGCTGTGGATCCACACCCCGGCTGCGGTGCAGGCCAGGCTGTACTGCTACCTGGCGACGGACTTCCTCGCGGACGCGCACATATACGGCAGCGTGAGGCGGGTCAGCACCGTGCTGCAGACCATCCACACGCTCAAGTTCTACTACTGGGTAGTCAACCCCAGGGCCAAGAGCGGCATCACGCCCAAAGCTCTCGGTGAGTTCTGCCACACCCAAAACAATATCTTATTTTAATACATAATCCAGATTATTAAAATAATCCTTATATCAAGTTATAATTTCTCGTGTTGATTACTTATCACTGTACTCTCTTGAGCAACTTTAAGGCGCATTATAATCCTTGTTCTTGAGATCACGAGTAGTAACACTCTTCTAAAGCACGCTAACATCTCCAAATCCTGAAAAAACAGGTTCCATAAAGTATCCTTTAACTTTCCAGAGGGTCCCCGGCCGGCGCACAAGGACATCCTCACGATCAGGGCGTACATCCTGCTGTTCCTGAAGCAGCTCATCATGATCGGGAACGGGGTGAAAGAGGACGAGCTCCAGTCGATCCTGAACTATCTCACCACCATGCACGAGGTATCACTGATTGCTGACGGCCGTCATCGCTAGAGAATTGCGTTTGTTCGAGAACGAAATTCTTCAATATCTTGAATAACATCTGCATAATAAAGACAGAAAAGAGGAAAGAAATGATTTATCACTTTGGTGATTTACCTAAATCCACTGCCGGAATTGATTCCCTTTGCGTTCCATGACTAACTAATGCTGCTTCCATCGCTATTTTTTGTTAACGTAGTGACGTATTGGTCTTTCGACTGAGACTGAGCATGTTATTACTGTTATATTTCTCTTTTTCAAGCATCACGTTCAGATCACTGGACTGATTTTGATTAAACTCTTTGTGAGTGAAAGCTAAAAATGTTGGTGGACATTTCACAGCGCCATCTAACCCAAAAGTAAGCTAAGCATAGCTTGTATCATGGGAACCAGACAACTGATATAATACTTACACACTTTTTTCTGTAAATACATACATATAATACATATTAACACCCAAACACAGAACAAACATCAATGTTCGTCACACAAATGTTTGTCCTGGGTGGGAATCGAAACCCACAACCTACAGCGCAGAAGGCAGGGTTACTACCAACTTAGTTATGAGATCAGTCATAGCTAAGTGTAGTCAGAATATACAAGTCTAAGTCAGAATAGTTTTATCACACTACGACGACGCAAGCTGGAGAATATTACAATTATCCAGACGAATTCGCGAGGAAAAAAGCTAGTAAACGAACAGAGATAGCCATCCAGGGTAATGAAATATATACAAACATTCCAGGACGAGAATCTTCACGACGTGCTTCAAATGCTGATCTCGCTGATGTCGGAGCACCCCAGCTCTATGGTGCCCGCCTTCGACGCGAAGGGCGGCGTCAGGACCATCTTCAAGCTGTTGGCCTCCGAGAGTCAGCTCATCAGACTGCAGGCCTTGAAACTGCTGGGGTTTTTCTTAAGCAGGAGTACGCACAAGTAAGGGTCATATTAACTTTTCCTAATTATCCCTCTTCGTAGCTTCGTATAATAAATATCCTGTGCCGCAGTTTAGATAATTCTCGACCGAAGCAAACATGTTGAGCATATAGTTTAAGCAACGCCCTATCACGTTTGCTTACTGATGTCAAAGATAAACGTATTTTAAACCTATAATTTAATAACTATTTAAAATTTTGTTTATCCTCGGCGGACGACATCATTATCATTTTAATTCTTTCTTATAGTCGAAATGGTTTCCTTCTAAATATCGATTCACCCACTTGGTCACTTGGTCAAGAACGTCTCTTTCATATACTTCGCAGCGTGAAGTCCCGACATATTACCGTTTACGGGGTTGTTGTTTATTCCGACCACGTTGTTGTGGAACATAATGTACTGTACGCACATAGACACAGTACAGTACGGCGTCAAATTTCTCAATTCCAGGCGAAAATACGACGTGATGTCTCCTCACAACCTGTACACCCTGCTGGCCACGAGGCTGGGGGCCTGCGGCGAAGGCCTCGCGCTCCCCGTCTACAATGCTCTGTACGAGTTGCTAACCGAACACGTCGGACAACAGATCCTGTACACTGGACATCCAGAACCGCAGCCACATTTTAGATTGGAGAATCCAAGTTAGTAGTACAGTTCTGATATTCCTTGCCAACTCTGAAGTTAGCTGTTAGACGCCCATGTATCTATGCTATGAGACAATACTTTTGAAGCCAAAATATTAGTGGTCAAATATCAGTATTTTCGACTTGTATTATTCCCGTAAGAATGGGGTCTGGAATGGAAGATAAGTTATCTAAACTACCACTACGATTGAGTCGCACACTTCTCTCCTCTCAGTGGAGTCCAGTGGACACAGTTTAGATGGAAATGCGAGATGTTCATCTCTGTTTGGCGCTAACGCATTCGTCTGAATAGTAACTTCTATTTCTGCCACCGAGCAAATCCTGTGTTCCTGGTTGAAGAGTGTGGGTGCCGGTGAGATACAGACACGTGAGACGTTTCACTTGCATGTCTCAGGAATACTGAAATGGTATATCAGGAGTAAAGTGTTAATTTTAGCCTCCTGCTCGTTCCGTTACTTAAAAAATATAAAAAGTTTTTGAAAGTTATATTAGTTTTGGATATTCTAGTCCATAAAAATCTTCAATGTTAAGTTTTATTGTTTCCAGTGATTCTAAAAGTGGTGGCCACTCTCATCCGCCAGTCGAAGCAAACGGAGCAGCTCCTGGAAGTGAAGAAGCTGTTCCTCTCGGACATGACGCTGCTCTGCAGCAACAACCGAGAGAACAGGAGGACCGTGCTGCAGATGTCTGTCTGGCAGGTCAGATAATGCAAATAATACATAATGTGAGGGTATTTATACGTAACTTTAGTGCTTACAGTGTTCTACATGGGTCTCAAGGTTGAGTTGCCGCAGAGTTAAATTTTTATGGCGATTCGACCTCTAGGCTCTTGTAGGATAACTGACGCGTTTAAGAATGGTAATGTGTTATACGCGTTAGTAAACTCTTGGCACTGAACATCGGTAGCTTACTGTGGTTTCAAGGAAGGGGTCTTGATACCCGAATACCTTAGAATAACGATGTCGAAAAAATCACACTTGCACTAACAGTTCACAATACTAAATAATCGTATTATTTTGCTGGCTCTTAAACTCGAATCGCAAACTATTCATTCACAATAACATTAAGAGCTTAAAAAAATGTGCCCATACTTATAAAAGTCCCAGAAATATGGTTTCAAGTTATATAATTATTTAGTGTAATGTTTACTTAAGAGTGCAACCTTTTTATCAGCTGTTTAGGCTATAATTATTCTCTGGCTACATCACATTGCTCATTCAGCATGACCAGTTACAGTGGAAGGATTGTTTGGTAGTAAAATTAGTCATATATCAAACTGCATTGTTTTTCATGCAGGAATGGCTGATAGCGATGGCGTACATTCACCCGAAGAATGCCGAGGAGCAGAAGATCTCCGACATGGTGTACTCGCTGTTCCGCATGCTGCTCCACCACGCCATCAAGCACGAGTACGGCGGGTGGCGCGTGTGGGTGGACACCCTGGCGATTGTGCACTCCAAGGTGTGTATAAGTTGGGGTATTGGTATCAAGCACCATGGCCCATAGGCACTCGAAGGCATACAGTTATTTATATTATGATGTGTTCTATAATAATATAATATAATATGTGTGCTGCTGATTAAAACAGAGATATATGTCTAGAACTTGTCTTCATAATCATCTACGTAGACGAACGTAACGTTGTGGCCGGGGACTGCGGTCCTTTATATAAATATATTTCCCATAGAACGCTACTTATTTTAAAATATTATGAGCCGCCTCTGTCCTCTGGGAGAATCTTGACACTATAAAATCGCATCGTAATGTAAATATCTATCAAACGATCTTTTCTCGCTATAATAAGAATAGAATTTATCTATAATCGAACAGGAGCACTAGGAAGTTTTAATACGTATTATATATCTGACAACTGACTGCATATTTTCCAATAGTTATTTATTTTTCCAGGTTTCATATGAAGAGTTCAAACTCCAATTCGCTCAGATGTACGAGCATTACGAGCAGCGACGCGCTGACAACATCACCGACCCCGCCGAGAGGCAGCAGCGGCCCATCTCTACCATCTCCGGCTGGGACCGCCACACCGACACCAAGCCCCGCGTCATCGCCGACACTGACGACAGCGTCGATGGCTCTCCAGCTTCCATCAAACAAAACGTACTCAACCACGCCGCACAAACTGAAATCGGCCAAGGACTATCACTACGTGAGGTAGAAACCTGCAATTGTGACGATAGAACTACAGCAGTGTACAGTGAAGTGTGTAAAGTGCATAAAAACGACGACACCTGTGATAAACGCGAAAATGAAGTGGAACATGTGATAGATGAAGAGGTGATGGAGAAAGTAGATATCGTTCAGACTGATGTCATTGAAACGGACGAGTTAGTGATGGAGAATAAATTGTTGGACAGCTCGGAGTCCGGGATTGTGACTTTAGAAGAAAAGACAGAAAAATCCCTCACGAGACAAGGGAGTCTTGATTATATTCCAGTGAGAGACGTGGGAGAGAATGTCAAAGATGATAATACCGATAAGAGCGAAGGTATTCCTTCAAGTCTATCTGCGAGTGAGACGGCGAGTCCAGAAAGAGTTGCAGAGCTAAATGGAGGCACCGAAAGAGAATCTGAGCTATCAGATCCGTCTGAGCTATACCTGACTCCCAGTGAGGCAACTAGTCCTAAGAAAGTGCAGGATGAAAAGACTGATGAAGAGGAGGATGAGGATCCGAAACACATTGCGATCAACATCGTAAATGATGTGCTAACAATTGCTTTAGAAACTGTAAGAATTAAATCCGATGACGACACAGATTCTGGAGCGATATCAGGATTGCAATCCGAAGGAAACACTCCTAATGGAAGAGACGACTATGAACAAGAAATTGAAGAAATCATTAATGAGAAACAGGTAGCTGAAACTATTGCGAATGAAATTGTAATGGATATAATTTCTAATGCCGTATCTCATACTGAAGTTAACGATACTTTTGAAGAAAGTAATGAAGTGATTGAAGAAGAAAACACAGTAAAAGATAGTCCAAAGAGAGTAATTGAAGATCACCCTCACGATAGCGATGTTTTACCTCTAGATGGAGAATTCTTAGTTAATGCAAGAACAGAAGAGAGTCAAAAGACTGAATTAGAAAAAGATGACACTGTTCGTAACGATGAGAATGAAGTAAAAGAGGATACGCAAGTACCAGAAGAGGAAAAAACGCTTGAGATACCTGCCATTTCAACGATTAGTGAAAATATTGCTAACAAAGAGCTTGAATCTGAAGAGCGACTTTCTTCAGAAAGCGAAAGAGATAAGCGTCGCGTCAGTCTCCCAGGGGATAGCGAGATGAAGCAGGACAGTAATAGAGGCGAAGGTACGGCTACACAGGGAACTAATACATCCACATCACCGAAGCGGCCACGAAGCGCTTCGACTAGCACACAAGTTGATTCAAATCATTTTGGTAAGGTTTATTTTTGTTACGTTGTATCTTTGGTGGATATTGCCTAGCTAGCTTATGCTTAAATCAATTTTGTGGTTTCAGAAACTAAACGCCCCTCAAAATGCTCGCGACCGATGTTCTCGCCGGGGCCGACCCGACCACCATTCAGAATTCCAGAGTTCCGGTGGTCTTACATTCACCAGCGATTACTATCTGACGTTCTCTTCTCCCTCGAAACTGATATTCAAGTAATCATTGTCTTTTATAAAACTATTCAGATATAAATTATAGTTTATCACTTGTTGTTATTATTATCAGTAATAATTTAATCATCATCATACCAATTGAAATGAACACCGTGGTCATAAAATTATTGATACTCACTAAAAGTGCCATCAATTTTATATTTGACTATGTATAAAAATACGATATAAGTGTTGAATTTGTTTTTTCCAGGTGTGGCGCAGTCATTCCACCAAATCAGTGATAGACTTCGTCAACAGCAGCGAGAATGCGATCTTTGTTGTCAACACCGTCCACTTGATCAGCCAACTAGCTGACAACCTGATCATCGCCTGCGGTGGACTACTGCCCCTATTGGCATCTGCCACCTCGCCCAATGTAAGGATTACATCCAAACCATCTTAACAATCGTCGCCGAGGACAAGACACAAACAATTACTTTGAAATTCACCTTTGAAATCAACTGGGGGTTCAATGGTGGACTTACAACAAAAGCGCTTCAACATGTTGCCGTGCAAACATTGTAAATGTACTAGGAGATTATGACCAGGTTGCTGTTGTTGCGAGAACACGAAACTTTCTATTGTATTAACTGAAGGGTCTTGTCGCAAAGTTTCTTAGTAATTTAAAAAAAGCTTTGTAAACGCCAAATCATAAAATATATTGTTTAGGCGTACGAATAAAAGTGAGCTTATTTTTTCGACTTCAAAAGAACTGCACTTGAATTTGATTGTTGGTAAATTACACCAACATTTGTTGCTACGCGCTTCTCGTAAATTTACCAGGGAATTATGACCACCGCGGAGACTGATGTTTCGTCGAGTATCACTGTAAAAAAGTAACAAATAAAAGCTGTTTTATTTACAAGCAGTTATTTTCCAGTAAATATAAAAGTGGCCTTGAGCATTCGAGGGTATAAACAGTTAGGTTAGAGGGTATAAAAGGGAATAAACAGTTGAGTAACGGTTAAAAATTCACTGCAAACGTAGAAATGTTTTGCACACTTAGCGTAAATGGTGCAGGTGATTATGCAAATACGGTTGAAACAAGCTCTTTTTGACATACTACGAAATTACCTGAAAGCAGGGACGGCTATATATAAGTAACTATAGAGACTCCATTGTGTAATAAAGTTGTTGAAAAGCGTTTATAAAATATTGACCAAGGAATTATGAAAATGAAAGAGATGGGTGATTTCACGACTCTTATGGTAGACAACGAAATTTTCCTAGAAACTGGAACGTTTGGCTTAAACAGGTTATAAATAACGGTAGAGAACCCATTGTATAACAAAAATCGATAGTTGTGCTAAGCGTTTGTAATATACCTCTATATATTACAGCGCTTATCTAAAGAAATAATATAAAAGATTCATTTGATTGTAAATAACAGGTTTTGGTAGAATACGAAATTCTACAAGATATAGGACGGCTGGCGATGAAAAACATAAAAAAATATAAATTGGAAAGTTGTTGCTAAGCAACTGTTGTAAATGGACTAGGGAAGTATGACCAGCAAGGAGTCTGATGGGTGTGGAGCAACGACTTTCATTGTCACAAAGCTGCACTAAAGCGGTAGTTGCAGGTAACAAATGAATGAATAAAAGCAGTGGAGTTTTCATTGAATTGAATTTGAATGCTCTTTCTATACACTACACTTTGTTCACTGAGACGAGCCAATGGGCTTATACCTATGGAATTTATATTGAAGTGAATATGACTCATAATCACCTCCAATGAACTTCATTAGTGGACGTGATAATTTTTCCCCCGTGGCTTTAGTATTTATAAGACATCCTGTAATATTTTCAGAGTGAGTTAGACGTGATCGAGCCTACCCAAGGCATGCCGGTGGAGGTGGCCGTCACCTTCCTTCAGCGGCTGGTGTCCATGGCTGATGTCCTCATATTTGCGTCAGCACTGAACTTCGCCGAACTGGAAGCCGAGAAGAACATGTCCAGTGGCGGAATACTCAGACAGTGCCTCCGGCTGGTGAGTCATCTGCTATGCTGTTATGATCTCCTGGTAGTTGTGCTGGTATTGTGAAAGTTTTTGGGATATTCGATGGGTTTAATATAGATATCCATCTATTATGTATATTTTATGAAATAGATATTTTCAAATCGTATCTATTATTGATTTTGAATTAGTATTCTAACATTCATACACAACATTTCATATTTAGAGAAAAACGTTATTGCTAAATTGCAACGCAATATTTCTATTTAAAGTTAGACAAGAGCTTCATTACTAATATCCATCCGTGCTTCAATTCATATTTTAGAAAAAATTACGTGTCGTAACAGCATAGCAGACTTTAATGATTTTATAGACTTTGTAATCTTTCCCTAATGTTATATAGCTAGTCTGTCTCTTTTTATCTTCTAGTAATGCATAGAAATTGACGAATACTATGCATTGAGTCATAGCCATAGTTTAGGTGAAATTGGACGATCTACTTCTAGATATTGGATGTACATTTTACTTGTCATTCTACTAGTCTAGCTTTACTTTCCCAGGGTGCCAAACTCTAAAACAAAATGTTTTAGTGAACAATTGACTAAAGCTCTAAGCGCGGTTTTGTTCGCGTGGGCTATGTAGGGACAAAGCGGGATTAACAGTATACTCCGTAGTATATCTCCGTACTTTGCTGTTATTTAGAATATTTCATTAACCTTCAATGTTTACTAAAATGTGTAATATTCTTATCCAATATTTAGTTATTGTAAAATATACGTAATCCGACATTTTATGCCCAGTTACATTCAAGATGATAAATGTTGTCATTTTCAGACTTATATAACACATATATATGTATATAGTGGTGTTCGTAAGAGTTTGGCATCCTCTAGTCTAGCGTAGCGTCTGGCCACTCGTCGCAGTGTGGTCGGCAGTAGACTAGACACTAGTGTGTGTGTGCGTAGGTGTGCACGTGCGCGGTCAGGAACTGTCTCGAGTGCAAGGAGCGCCAGCGGTACGCGACGCGGCCCGCACGCCCTGGCGAGTCGCCCGAGCCCAAGGTAACATTGTTTGAATACCCCTGGACATATTTTGAAGTTTGGCATACATATACTGCGTTACGCTTCTTCGTTTTCTACGGTCAATTAGCTTAAATAAATAGTTCAGTTTCGTCACCTGAATACGCCCAAATGGTTACTTTTAACTGGAAATTGAGTTCATCTTATACTGATTATATAATTCATGATTTACGTTGATCTAAAAATTCAGATAAGTAGAAGAGATTAACAATAATCAATTGTGAACTAACATAAAAATCGGTGGCGTGCGTCATGTGCACTTATCACCCATAATGTGAAGTGATCAAGTTAGTGTATTTATTACATGTAACAGTTTGTTGCAATCTAATATATATTATAAGGTGAAAATAATATGCTGTTTTTTATTCATGAATAATTATGTAAAAGGTTATGAATAGAATTCTACATATAATTTGAATAACAATCATATTGTGTGCTCTATCAATTTGAAATCACTAAACGAAAGGGTTATAAAGTTGTGAATAAATCAGATACCAGGACAGCATAGACGCGCAGGAGGAACATACGCAACCTGAGCAGCTGCACTCTTCTTACACTGTTTTCACATATCGACGAATTCGTATGAAATTGTGTGATTCTGCGTAACGAGAAACGATTTTGCTAATGAATGTGAAACGGCATTACAATAAACGTTGCAGTTCTGCAAACATTTTAAACGGAACTCTGAATAATTAAACAGTTACGAGGCAGGGAGAACTATTTAGTTGAAGTTTTTCTCATTAGTCTTTTAATGGACGAAAAGGTGTGAATCTCGTCGGATTGAATGAATTAAGCGCTAGGATAGCATAAAATATTAGGAAGACAACTTACTCGTTTCTCCGAAACATTTTATTCCTTTCCAACTGTTATGGTATCATTTTGAAAATGATGTTTACAAACAGATAAGCCGTAATGGCCAAAGGTAAAATTACCGGTTTGGGGTCGTATTAGAAAATGCACGACAGGAGGTTGATATTTATTCATAAATAACCTTGTGAGGGATTTCGTTGTTGCTATGCGTAAATTACGAAGTACTAGGGGTGCATAAGTTGAAAGAACCAATATCGTTCATCGCAACCCGAATCAAGTTTTTTTATATTCAATGATTATGTTGGTCTTTCGGCGTTGGGGTCTTTTACGGTTCCCTATGACACTTATACGCCCCAAAGCCAAAGGACCCTTTTTTTGTTGGAATCCGTCTGAATCGTAAAAGTGGGACGCGTTTTTTTTATACAACAAATGTTTTCATGTAAGCCACCTGACTTTTGCTAGCCTGGTACTTTGTGTTTATAAATAGATCATATTTTAATATTAACTAGTATTTTCCCTTTGGATCAGGTGTAGGTTTATAAAAACATACCACCCCTTATCGGCCATGAAAGCCTATTACTTTTTTGGGACATCGATACCGAGATATGCTTCCACAATGCACTGCTCACTGACTTTTTGTGTATAATCAATAAATAAAAATAACACGCCACACGCATTATGTTTAGTCAACACTACTTCACTCCTTAGGTTATTGTTGCATGCAAGTACATTAAACGTTCGTAGCAAGTAAGACATCTCAAAATTGTCGTACAACACAATTATAATATTGCCTGTTTTTCCTAGCCTATGGACCTGTTTAGTTTGAATCTGTCTCTTGATAGTCTCTGCTTGCCTGGTAACAATGAGAACACGACAGCATTTCCTTCTCAAGGTACTTCTGATTTATATTTTTGACTTGGAGCCAAAAAGGGTGGGTGGGTGGGCAATATGAGAAATTACCTAAAAAACTCTCTAGTTTACATAGTATGCCATATTTTTATGAATTTTATTTATGTCATGGTGATTTTGAAATCTTCGTTCTTCGGGGCTGCAGAATGCCATGTAAATTATCTTATGATTATAAAACGTTCTTTGTTCAGAGTGTGGTGGCGAGCCTCGCAGATGCTTCTAGTCCTGTCAAAGACCCTGAAAGACTGTTACAAGATATGGACGTGAATCGGCTCCGAGCTGTTATTTACAGAGATGTGGTGAGTATGATTTGATGATCCAAGGATTTGGTAGAATTTGCAATGAAAGTGCGACACGTTGATTTCATTGGCCGTCTACATGTGAAATTAAAATATCTGGGAATTATGTAAATTATTAAGTATCTACTGATCTTCATATTTATCAAGAGAACAATAATATCACAAAAATTAATAAAATAATATGATTCCTTAGTAAATTAACATCCACATATATACAAAACTGCTGAAATACTTCATGAAATTCAAATTGCAAAAGTCATTTATAAAATGTTTGTATTACCTTCATTAGACTTATCCAATGTAAGGTATATTGTGCACTCAAGATCGTTCTATTTCAGGAGGAAACGAAACAGGCTCAGTTCCTCTCTCTCGCGATAGTTTACTTCATATCGGTGCTGATGGTGTCCAAGTACCGGGACATCCTGGAGCCGCCGGCCCACGCGCCGCCGGAGTGCGCGCGCCGCACCCACCACGCGCACGAACACCACGGTACGGATACCTGATCATCATTCAGTGTCACTGCAAATCACTTACCTAATATATTTTGGGAAATGATAATATTCAACATTAATTACATCCGTGAAATATAGAGTACATACTCGGAGAAAAAAGAGATTCTATTTATGGTTGGTTCAGTGAAATCTGGTATATCAGTCAAATTACAGGAAAAGGAAGAATTCAGTTTAAAATGTGTTGTGTACTTAAATCTCAAGGGCTAAACTCATAAACAATGAGTATAATTTATTTTATTTTTATTTATTAAGAAAACCAACAGCATACATAATTATGAAATAATATTATCCTAGTATAAATATCTAGCCAATTACAGGTTTCCCTAAATAAAGTCTAGTATAATTTATATATAATATAATTGATTCAATTAAGTGCATTTCCAAGTTCGCCCGGGGGATTACAGGCACGTGAGACATTTCACTTCTGCGTCTCCGAGTGACGGGCGCATACGATCACTTGGGTATTGTCGTGTCTAAGTAAGGGAGGATTCAACTCGTTTTGATTGTTATGGGCAGAGGTTACCATTCAAACTCAACTATTTATAAAATTTTTTTTGGTGGGCCGCCTGTACGTTAAGTAGTAACTTTATCTTATAAAAATATTCCTGTTTTATGAGTTAGCACTTCGATATAATCTGCTACCGTTCTGTCGTCCAGAATCTGTCTACAAACGGAGTGACAGAAGAGGCGATTTTCTTTTTAAGTTCAGTTTCAGGGAAACATTTCACGTTGCTTTCATATCTTTCAATTATATTACACATATTATTATTTCTCGATAATTTTGAACTTCTCCGTTATCACTTTCAATGGATAAACGACACCATATTATTTACTAAAACGTATAATTTCCATAGAACTATTATTTATTTAGCTATTGAAGTTATCACACCGATTAAATTTAATTTAGTATAAAATATTGTATGAGATGTGTACCTCTAGTTTACGCACAAAACATCATTCGCTGTTACTACACAGAAAAATATTTCTAACCATGTATACATATGTATATGATTTACTATAGGTTCATTTATCTCTATCTTGGTTAACGTAGATATTATGAGTATTAATTAATGTATTAACACATTTATCTAAGTTATATATCGGGTTTGTTATGATTTTTCTTATAACTGTCATTTATTTGCTTCTTCTTGTAACGCTTCATCGCACAAAATTTTACATTTATCTAGATAATGTTTATACTTATCAAAATTGGAATAACATCAGTGATCATTATTGTGAACAGTCGCAGTAAGATTACAAACATTACCTTAGCAAAAGGTATTTATCTGTATTAAACATGGATCTATGGTATTCTGACTCAATTATTAGCACTTAAATGCAGCAGATAGATAACATCTGAAAGTAGATTCTCGTCCCTGCGATAGTACAAAAAGTATACTCAAATGTATATCTGAAGTGTGTCGTTTCTCCTTTTTTTCACGCCGCTTGATATACGCGTCACAATTTGGATACACTGGTAAAATCGACAATAACTTTTCGGCTACGCATTGTTCCCGCCACAAATACGTTACTATCGTTCGTTCGACTGATTGTTTTTTCTTATTATGTGAATTGTTTGTCAAACGATCGATTTCCATTCCTCCAAACTTCACTCACCGTTACACTTAATCCTTGTATTCTTTCCCGTCCTTGATATCTCTTTGATATTTCTGCTTTGCTGGTAATTTTCATATTTGCTTGACTTCAATCGATGTTGTTCATCGTCCAATTGGAATTATTTTCTTTAATATTTTTTTATTAATTAATATCCATTATATGTTTATCGGATTCGATCGCTTTTGCTATATTTATTTGTGTGTCCACCGTTACGTTGGTACGCTTGACGAGGTAGGGTCCCGCCCCCTGTTCCCGCAGTGGTCCCACCACGTGTACCCCCAGTTCCTGCCCGGTGGGCACCCGGCGCCGGCGCCCGCGCACCGCCCTCACCCCCACACGCACTGCAAGCTCGAATGCGGGCAACACGTTAACAATAATCCGCACGCACACACACGCATCGCTAGTTACCACCGCGCGCACGCAGGTAACGCGACCGTTGACGTCTCACATTGGCGGTCGCATCCTGCTACCTACTAAAATATACCGAACAAACTTACTGATAAATGAAGAGAAATAAAAAAAAAACAAATAAAATTGACTCATTTCATGGAATCTAGAAAAAATGTTTACAAATTTTGTAGGTATAACTGTGATGAGTAATTATAATTAAGTACATAGATTTAAAACGTAAATAAAAAAACAACAATTAAAAGTAGTCTGAAGCATCAACAAAGTCGAGAAAGCCATAAAAGATGTATCTTCAAAAAATATTGTCATAACTGAACTCGAACGAACATAAACATACGAAAGAGTGATCGAGCTTTTATTCGCTATCATGCTTTAGTATTCAACATAACTCTTTCGCATGGGAATGTTTTGTTACAAAACAGATATTTGGGATAGTGATGCGATCGCCGTGAATACGCAATGTGGTCGATGTTAGCGCGCACTGTTTTGTCTTGATCAACGAATTAACTATAACTTGGATGATGATCGGTAACACAGTATAGAACTGCATCATATATTATATACTATACACCACTCAAACTATCGTTTATACAGCCTCCAAGACAAGGTAGTGTAAAATTTGCACTGCTAAGGCACCGCCGAACTTATCATTTCCTTTACTATTCTGTTGCAAATCATCTGTAATAATTTCGTTTCGTTTGTTAGTAGCATGTATCTAGAAGATAATCCTTATATTGTACTGTGATTATATATCCAATATTAGAATAAATAGAGTATTAGACCCCAAATTTGTTGTCCCAAAGTAACTGAACTCTTTCTGCTTTATAAAGCGAGCTTAGTCGATGTTGTCTGAGTGACGGAATTATTTTACAACTCCACTAATGATACATTTGTGTTTCCAACAGAACACAATGGTGATGATGTGGAGTACGCTATGATAGTCGTCGATGAGAATAATTCCACGATCAATGACATGGATTCACCGTCAATGAAGGTAATATCACTTTACATTAAGACCATTTCCATTTCGATAAAATTAATTTGGTATGCATAGTTAGTAAAGGCATGCATAGATTATTCCAAATTTAATAATTTGAATTGAATATTTTAGAAAATTCATCATTTAATGAACTTAATTTAAGTCATCATAATTAGCTTCCTAAATATTCCAAATTATTTGTTAGACTTTTTCCCAGCATGTCAGTTTCAGATATGTAAGTTGCAGGCAAAGTATTTGATAGAAACTCGGTAATGCACTTTGGTTGCAACGATAGGTATGAAGTTTTTAAATAAAATATACTCTGTAGAATAGTGTTTCTCCTTCTCTCACAGTCTCGATTAGATTTAGTTTTAAGATCAGTATAGATTCGAATGCATGCCATTCAATTATCAACCCGCTCCTGATTCAATTTTGATATCATTCAGCAGATTTTCCACATACATTTTACATTTTATGTTTGGCAAATCGTTTGCTGTTTATTGGTTTTCATTATCGATGTTGCTACATTGATGAGCGTGTGATGTATCGTGTGGATTTCCATGTCAATTGTGATCGCTTCATTATATTCCTTTTGTTTTGCTGTTGCAATAAAATAAATAAGGAGACGGAAGGGAATGAAGAAGTTGTTGCGAAAATAGAGACAACTACAGACGAACTCAAGCCCAATTCAGGGGAGAAACCAAAGACCGACCACCCTGAACCGTCGCCATCTTCAGAAAAGGAGGAACCGCTTTTCAAATCGAGCCTTCGCATGAAAATACAACCAAAAATAAAGGTTAGTTGAAATTACAAGAGACGAATCGATGATGTACTCTGTATTTCTCTATTAGTTAATGCGTTTCCTTTTAATTCTGGTGTTGCGGGTCCCTTTGGTGTAGTTGTCAATTTCATTTTCATTAAAATGGGAATTGGAATACTCGTATGTAGTCCTTCATAGACAAAGATTATCTCAGTCATCTTACATTGTTTATACACTAGTGACTCCCAATTTAATGGAATTATTATCTAATTTAATATATCTTATATTTTCTAAGTGTGGTTTCTATTGTGACTTCTCGTTACTTAATAAATGTTATTGTCCTGTTGTAAGCCTCCGACTGCAAGATCTAAAACGTTGTCTGGGATCACGGTGTCTGTGGTCAATTTGGTTTGTAAAACGATATTACTAACACGTGTTTTAGTGTGCATACACATGACTGGTTTTGGGACTGCAATCAAAATTCTAACAGTTTCAATATTAAATAGTATCCCGCGAAATTTCGTCAAATAAAGTCTACATTCCACGTTGCAATACCAGTCAGCAACACCGAATTTAATCACGAAAGAAACACAAGCTTCACGCAAAACTGTGCTCAACTCATACACAGATAGGCTAAGCTATGCTCACAGACGTGTAAGTATTCAAATAATTGTAATCCTAACATAACAGCACATAGCACACACATATACTATTAGTTTGTAAAGTCATCACCAGAGATGTTATTGTTGAATGCAATTATAATATTCAAATATATTACACTGAAAGTTTTTTTCGGAATATAATAAGAATTCGTTCTTTATAAACTGATTTATTTTACCGAATCAGCTTTCTATTTTTGTATTTCGAATTTATTGTTTTAGTGTGAGTCCGGCATATGTGTGCTTTGCTTGCTTCTTCACCCGATTTTAACGCATGTACCCACTCTTTCACTTCCACCTTTAGATTTCCAATATATTCACTGTAATAATTAGATTTATACTTGACTACAAGGTAAGCTAGATGTATGTATTTATGAAACATAAAACAATGTTAATGTGTATAAATTAAAATCAGGTCAGGTATTGTATAGATATTAAATTATAATTTTGAGGATAAATTATATTATGAATGAAGCCGCATAAGAAAATGCTTATGAAATATTTGAACTCTACCAACAGAGCGTGGACTCAATAGAAGACGCTGGCTCGTTTCATCTGAACTCGAACGATACAACCAATAATGATCCAGAGACTTCCAGTGAAATAGCTCTGGATGATAACAAACCGGTTAGTATAGAATAAGGATAACAAAAGTTTATAGAAAGCAATATTGTTCTCAAACTTACAGACAGTAAAGTCAAACAAAACCCGTAGGACTTTATGAAGGAGATATATAATTTTTACAAAGTAGATGTTTTTCTTTATTTATCTTTCCATGGCTCTGTTAAGTTTGTACACTACTTGAATTGTATTCGATTTAATAAAATATGAATGCATTTCGATTATAAGTGTTGAATTATTTTCCATATTGTTGGATTTTAGGTAAGCAATGACGAGTCATGGACTGATGTAAATCTAAATGAAGACGGTGAAAGAGGACCTGCCACCATCACTGGCAGGACAAGAGATCACGAAGGAAACATACATGAAGGTAATGACACATACAAGAACAACAGGATATGGTGTTTCAGTCAATGATTTACATGCCAATATTTGGTTTTCAGATATCGACAAACAAATTCATATGAGAAACACGGAAACGCACCATCACATTCAAACAAGGCATCAAAATAGAAGTTTACAGGCTGCGCAGAGGCATCTTCATCCTGTAAGTGGAACTTAGTGATTTACAACAGCTCTGTATTATGTCACTCAGTGTTATTTGATTACAAATGAAATTATATAAGCTCTTATATCTACTATATTTATTTTTTCGATTTTATTTAGTTTCCTTGTGTATCTGAGTTTAAGCATAGATTTTAAATTTTGTTACTACTAGTTACTCTTATAATTCTTGTCTCATCCTCCCAATACATCTTAATTTATTGAGAAATCCATATCTTTCACATTCTATAAAATCTGTTGGTTTTCAGGACAACGAAATACTAGCAGGTTTAAACGCGATGAATGCCTCCATGTCAGTAGACGGGGTTTCCCGCGAGGCTTCACTTACCCACAAATTGGAGACTGCGCTGGGCCCTGTATGCCCACTCTTAAGGGAGATAATGCTGGACTTCGCGCCATTCTTGTCCAAGACGTTGGTCGGGAGCCATGGCCAAGAACTTCTGATGGAGGGTAAAGGTATTGCGGTACTTGGCATGGTAGTTTAGATGCCTTGTTTGCTTTTAATTTATACCAATTAGCTCATTCCTCGTTTCTCTTTAGCCTGTTTTATGACGACAAGATAAGAAAAAGAGCTAAAAATTAACATGGAGCAAAATGCTTTGTTTTCAGTGAAAGTAATCGATGAACTATTCTGGAACCAAACGAGATTAATTTTAGATGAAATTCTGTGTCTCTGTTACTTTTTTCTGCTTGCTATTAATTCCTAAATAAGCTTTATATAATCCATCCACGTGCTCAGCCTTTACTCTAACTGTTTTACGCTTATTATTAAGGAGTTTATTTGTTTACCTCACTTGGTTAACATTTTCTGACAAAATTTCATATTTTTTTAAACATTATTAAATTATTCTCTTCTAGGTCTCCAAACCTTCAAATCTAGCACGTCAGTTGTCGAGCTAGTGATGCTCCTCTGTTCTCAAGAGTGGCAGAACTCGCTTCAAAAGCACGCCGGGCTCGCCTTCATCGAGCTGATCAACGAGGGTCGGCTGCTGTCACACGCGATGCGAGATCACATTGTCAGGGTGGCGAACGAAGCGGAGTTCATCCTCAACCGTATGAGGGCCGATGATGTCCTGAAACATGCTGACTTTGAGGTATCTTTGTCATTTTTCTGTAGTATGGCATGCGATCCTAACCTGATGTTGGAATCATATTAATCTATATAGACAGCAATACATAACTGAGAAATGATGATAAAATTATTTGTGTCGTCAGAGAAATAATAAGTTCAACAATTTATATTTCAGATGATGACTGAATTTTATATATTTGTTTGTTAGTATTATGATCCTTGACCTAATTTCTTAACATTTCTGACATTTTCATTAAATAAAACTACATTTTATTTTTAGTTACAAATATATTTTAAAGTCTTTTATTATATTATGCGAGTGTCATTCAAGGTTCGTTCTGGGTCTTACGTTATTCATTCTATATTTTTCTGAAGATTCCGCCTCCGATATTTCAGTGCCTGTGCGCTACTTCGACCGCTGAAAGGGCAGAGGAAGAGAGGAATTGCGAGAGACTGATCGCGGCTGCGAGGAGACGAGACACGGCCGCTGCTGCCAGATTATTAGACAAGTTGAGACATCAGCCAAATCATCAAAACTGGTAAATTGCTGAAGTTGAATATTATTCTAAACAAATAGTTTTACTTTTTTGCAACTTGTATGGGTAACCAGAATTTGAAGTCATAGTGCAAAATACAAATAATATAGAACAACTTCTTAGAGACTTCTTCGTGAGACAGCCCAGCACACGCTGGACGCATGCCCTGCCTGAGTTGAGCAGCGACAAATGTTGCGTGCCGTTATAGATAGGGCCTCGCTCTGCGAGATATTACTATTCTATAGTCAGTGGAGAGGAGGCGTGTTAAGCGGTCTCAACCTTCTGCGATGTAGTACTGCAGCAGAAGGAAGCGGCGGAGAAAGGGAGAGTTCTCCGCTGATCCCATCCGCTGCAAGCGAACTGAGCGTCGGAGAAGGAGAAATACATTTGACCAAATATTTGTTTTATTTATTTTTGCTGGCAAAAATTTAATCGTACATGTATAGTTTAAAATATTTTTTCTCTAGTTGACATAATCATTACAATAGTTGTTTTATAAATATTTTGGAAATATGTTAATTTATTATAGTATACCGTATACTGTATACTAGTAATAAATGAAATTAAAACAATAAATTCAAATATTTAACACATATATTTATTACCTATCTTCACATTACGTGATTATAATTTTCAGCAAATTTTTACAAAATATTTCCAAATATATCAAACAAACCTTCCTGATCTCTCTTTCTAATAGTAAAAACGGTATCAAAATTCATTGCGTGGTTTAGAGAAAACAGAGGCATATAGCGATTTTATCATATACTATTTAGAGATTAACCACAACTATTATATTTCCAGTGGCACTCCAACGCAGTTCTGGAAGCTAGACTCGTGGGAAGACGACGCGAGGAGAAGACGGCGTCTGGTGCCGGACGCGAGAGGGCAGCGCCATACGGCGGCGGCTTTGGCGCACTCTCTTCATCATCCACACCCCCACGATGCGATATTACAGGTAACATACTTCACGCTACAACCATATGTACTCGTATGTGGTTTCGACTATTTGTTCGGGGAAGCGATGTCACTCATATTGCCACAAGCAGTAACACTTACACTGCAATCTTCTGCGTGCCGGTGTAATTACAGACGCATCAGAGGTTCCGTTGTAACTTCACAGATTTGATTTGATGCTAAATAGGCCTTCCAGGGTACTAGGCAAGAGGTTTTCTCAAGTTGTTTTGGTTTTATGCCGCTTTAAATCAGATGGAGCCACTGATAATTCCGCTTACATTATATTTTTCATCGTTCAGGCTACAGAAGAGCTGCACGCTCGGATAGCGGCGGGGGGCGCGGGGCGCGGCGCGCAGCTCGCGACTCCGGCCGCCGCTGAACTCCTCGATGACGCTGAGCTCCTGGTAGACGACCGGGAGATTGATGCCGATCTTACCGGTGTGTACTTTAGTTGATTTGTTAAAGTCAAGTATACGCTTTCCTTTTCTGTTGTAATATTATTAAAAGAGAACGTATGAAGACATTAGCAGAATATATGGAATAAAAAGTATTTTTTATCATATGCATTAGGGTAAGAGATGATGTTAAGATTTAATGAAGCTAAAACGTATGAAATTTATATTTGCGTTCTTAATCCAACGTTTCGGACTAAAATTTCTTGTCTGTGTCTTGTTGTCTTATATAATATTAATTTATTACAATTATTATTATATAGATAGTGTTGTATCTAAAATGAATTAAGTAAACTTATTACCTAACTTAAAAATATGTGACCAAAGAGACACCTAGCGGAATAAGTTATAACTATGCATTAACGCGGGGTAGCACCACACAACGCAGCAAGCACTACTGTGAAATTAGTTTGAACACTTTTGTATAGATGGCGATACTAGTTCACAACAAGAAATCATGTACCGCAACTCCAAGTGACCAATGCGATTTTTTTTTGTTCAGGACCGACCGTAATTCATTTTAATCAGCGTGACTTTGTATTATATTGCATCATTGCGCATTATTACATTGATGTAAATAATCGAGAACTCTATGTGAAATGTATCCACCATAAATTTTTTCATTTCATCTCGATATCAATTTACTAATCTAAATCAATTAACTGACAACATGTAATATTACCGTATGCGTGAAATTATATGGTGACTTAAAAATATGTGATGTTAATTTCCCCAGGCCCAGTGAACATAAGCACGAAGGCGAAGCTGGTGGCCCCCGGGCTGGTGGCGCCGGGCACCGTGTCGCTTACATCCACCGAACTCTACTTCGAGGTGGACGAGGAGGACCCTGAATACAAGAAGATAGACCCTGAGGTCAGTGGCGTAGAGTACAATTTTATACGCGTGATTTTCTTATATGTGCGTGAATTTCACGACGTGTTGCGTACAGCGAGAACAAACCATTCGGGCGACAGATAATTAAGTCATTGGAGGGCCAATAGACAATAATTTGTTTTTCTATGACACTCGAGGTCGGGGAATCAACGGCCATTTGCAATTTTCAACATCCAGCCGGCTCTAGATCGACATTTTAAAAAGTTTTGTAAAGACAGAAAAATCGTGATATCGGATTTTTTTACTTTCAGATTTTTAGCCACATATTTAGTTCATTACGCAACCAAAATTCTTCTTCAAGATTTCTAGCGTTGTGACTTTTCTTGTACAATATTTGAACACAATTAACGATCGAATATTGATATTTCACTTAGTAACACTACGTAACATTGAAGACGATTTGTTTTTCGCTTATTAAAACCTCATTGACCATAAATTAAGCCAACCAAAGACAAGATGACAAACCCGAGCTCAAACAAGGTGCGACAAGAGCGCTTTGTTTAATAATTTATTAAGGTTTATGTTTGTTCTGGTTGTAGTAAAATGAAAATTATATGATTTGATACATACACCACTAAATGACACAACTGCCCAACCGAAACACGCCAAAAACAACTTTAGTTCCACCCGTTAAAGTACAAAATGGCTTAATCTTGGTGAAAAATAGGGATGTTCCTACTGAAAGTTGCGTGAGATATCGATACAGGATTATTCGTGTAATGTAGCCGGGTAACCAAATATGAGGCATTTAGGAGACGGACAATGCAACCCCGCGGCGAGGGAACGCGAGGCGCCAGCCTAGTGATGTGAAATACCCCTACTGTTAGAAGGTACAGTCGATAATGTTAACATTTATATAAATAAATAATAAATGCATATTCATCCACTCTAGTCAGAGACTAGCAAATGAGCCGTGATGTCAGGTGTAATTCTTTTGAACAATATGTTTTCCAAAATAGTGCTGTTTCACTTGTTAACATAGTGAAATTGTTGGGTAAATCCGAAAGGCTGGAAATTTATTTTCGTATGGGAAGCCACTTTTCGTATGACAAGCTTTGGTTACCCTTTTCAGCTGAAAAAGTGCTCCAGGAAACATAACCAATGTTTACATAGCAATGTTAAATTTAGATAAGTTCAAAGTAAAAAAACATACCTTATAATAGTATGAGATAAATACAAAGTAAAAT
The DNA here is from genome assembly GCA_947359385.1 of Chesias legatella. Taxonomy (NCBI): domain Eukaryota; kingdom Metazoa; phylum Arthropoda; class Insecta; order Lepidoptera; family Geometridae; genus Chesias; species Chesias legatella. Next base: position 8,819,369 of record OX375781.1, on the reverse strand, counting down.
ATGAGAAAACTATGTCCCCGTTCTATTATTATTTCGCATGAAACATAACTTCCATATCCCATTACATCCGTCCTTATCCGCGAATATCGCAACTAAAACGATCAAAACTCTCGAGATCCCATAAAGTGCCGGTCTCAGTGAAGTATCGATAGAACGGCGATTCTGTCGATACTTTACGGGCTGAACTAGCCGTGTGTGGGGTTCGTTCGTCTCGGACAGACGGACAAAGGCCCCCTGCGGCGGGCACGGGGCGCGCCGCGGGGCGAGTCACGATACAATACTCGTCTTGTTATCGATAACTTGCGCATCTCTAGTTCTTGGAATTGGATTGTCCAAGTTCGATGATCGCTACTGATGATGGTCTAATAGCGGATTCTCATAGTGCACGCACTTACCTTTTTGTCGGATTAACATTTATTTATTTATTTAACATAACAATGAAGCGCCATAATAATGTAAAAAAATATTGTTTAAAACTTATCAGCTGCCGCTGTTGTTAAGGCTTAGAATTTTAATACCATGTAAGTAAATGTCTTCAAGAGTAAAACTATAGTATAATTGTTTATATGACCAGAAGTAATTACTATTGATTGGCCTTCTTCCTTTTCCAGAATTTTATGTACATGCTTTTTTTTATAAAGCACAAATTCATATTACAAAGTTTCAAATATTTCATTGATATCGATACAGAATTATTTAGTACGTAATTCCGTTATCGATATACCAAATACAGCATTATTTAGTGCGACTAATTCCGGAGCGAACGATTGTAAATTGAATTCTTAATGGGGCGTTTTATTTGTTTATGCTAATATGTGGGTTTAATTAACCGATGAGAGAGGAGATGTGGAGGAGAGAGAGAGAGAGTGGATGAACGGTCAAGTTTGAAATAAGTAGTGCTGTTGTTGGGTTCCTAGTGGATTTTGAAAAAACACGATACTTTATAAAAATATTATGTAATGGTTATACAGAAAAAGAAACTATTAGTCTTTCTTATAAAAATATGTTTAAAAATTTTGATATAACGTTTATTTTCCTTTATCTTATAAAGATATTTTATATTTGGAACTTCCATAAGTCAACAGTTGTAAGACTTGCAAGCAACCTCCTTCGGAAACGAATAGTATTTTATTCTTTCTCCTCTTTCGATGGCGATTTGGGAAGGGAGGGACCTTGTTAGGAATAATCCACTTGAGGTACGTGTGTTCTCTATGGATATATTAATTTGCGGAACCCCAAACGGTGCCGGCGCGGATGTCATTGGAATCCCGGCAATGCGCCCGCGCCTTCAAACGACATCGATTTATCGGCCCATATTTCATAATTAAACATTGATTAATTAATGGTTCCTTCGAGATTGCCTATCCTGGGTGGTAGATATGTGTTGAATAATGCATTTTCTATAATGTTTTAATTTTCATCTTTTAATTTTGATGACTATAACCTTTTTTTTTAAAGAAATATTTTGATCTTTTTTACCAAGATCGCAGGAGGTTGACCCAGTCTCATTATATTACGGTGACTCATTGGAAGTAGTTCATCAAGGTGATTTAAAATCATCATTTTCAAATTCGAGTTTTTGCCTCATTTCCTTTATTTTGTCTTCATCTCAATTCAATTATCTCGATAATCATACTTGATTTGTTCGGAACTGATCGTTTTGAAAACGGTTTTGGTTCTGAATGAGGCATGATTTGCAGTCATATGTTCAATAACATAGCTATTATTTGTTCCGAGACGATATCCGGAATCCATCTTGAGTCAAGCCTCTGTCTTTTAGCATTCGTAGGTCCTAGCTACTTCCTCCCTTCTACTTCCGGCGCCACCGTCATCCGGTTTTGACGGGTAAGATGGCGGCGTCCGGTATGGCGTACAGATTTTACTTCATTATAGCGTCGTCTTTCCTACAGTTCAGACGTCTTAGCAAATATATTTGAATTTAATTTTTAAATTGGAAATTCAAACAAAAGTATAAATCCTCCCTTCGTTATGGAGAACGAAAATTATGTGCAACACAGTGAACAAAGTGATACTTCTAAAGAGCATGGATCTCGAAAAAGGACTCGTTCTCAAATTACGAGTAGTTCATCATCAGAAGACTGTTGCTCAGAGCGAGGGAAATCAAAACGTTCGAAGCAAGTAAGTGATGTCCATTACGAATTCTTATCGCAGCAAGTGGCTTTTCTGACGGATTTGATTTCTCAACAATATGAGCAAACAGACCGAGGCGGGGCCTTCAGAAGTGATCGTAACGGTGAGCAAACTTACATACTGTACAATAGATGATTTAGGGTTGCGTGCCCCGCAAGGCGTAAAAGAAAAAAATCTTCAACTATCATACTTATCGACTACATTAAAAGATCCGCCGTTTCCTAAAACCGATAGTAAGCATTTGGAAAAAATATCTCAACTACAAAGATTTAAATGCAATGATTAGCAATCGATTCGTTTTTCCGAAGCACAGAAAAAATATTTAACTACCCCTGGTTTTGTGAAATGAGGCGTTTTTTGTGCGCACAACTCTAACGATGATCGTTTACAACTGCTAGAGAGAACATACGCGGCATTATCAAATGCTATTCTGAATCAGAAAAGATTTACTTGATAGCGACATGCTGCAGGGTATTTGCGAAAAATTGGGGGGGAGGGGCACGAAAACTAGACGCTTACTTTCAGCCGATGACACATTAGACTACAGTTGCCGCATCCACCACCCAAAGGCGGGCGTATGATAAACCAAAGCCATCGACGAGTAAACAAGGTACCTAATAATTTTTTTTTTCGATCAAATACTACCAAGAACATGTCCAAAGGTCACGCGAAGTCATCGAGAAATAATAAGTCTGCCAATGCAGATGCCAAAAACAAGCAACGAATGGATACACGGGGTAAGAAATACAGATCTCATTCACCACAAATATATAATCGTGCATGCCTCGACTGCATTTTGGGTCGGTTGTCTAAGTCAGTATACGCATGTACGGGAAAATCTAGGTGCTCCCAAACACGTATGCAAACTTCTGATAGGAGCACTAATTCCATTCGTGATGAAGCCGCCCCTAGTATATTCAAATCGAACTCTAATGAAAAAATACGAAACAAATAAGAAATTCCATATGCCTCTGCTAATACACAATATGCTGGACACTCAAGTACTCTAAAGAACAAAGATGGGTCTCAGTTACCTATCGAAATTCTTTCTTGTTCCGAAAAGAGATGGTTCGTTTCGCCCTATATTCAATTTGAAGCGATTGAACCATTTCATCAATCTAAAAGGCTTTCAGCTTTTCAGTTACTTTCGGATGCCAAGTTTTTTTTGCAGATCGAGGATTGGATGGTTAAGGTAGACGTCAGCCAGCATATTTCCATCTGCTCATAGCCAAGGAGCATCGAAGGTTCCTGAGGCTCAGTTACGGTTGTTAACTACTCCAGATGCGCTGCCTACCGTTTGACCTCTCGTCAGCACCACGGAAGTTCTCCTCTCTGACAAACTGGATAGCCAAATACCTAAAAAGCCACAATATACGGTGCGTAGTATATTTAGACTATTTTCTACTAATGGACCAATCCCACAGGCTTTTGAAACAACACATCGCTTACATGGTAAACCTAATGAGGCAACTAGGGTGGACTATCAATACGGACAAGTCTGTTCTAGTTCCGAGCAACGCCTAGAATTTCTGGGCATTATATGGGACACCAAACTCAACACGAAGTCTCTGTCTGAACCGAAGTGCCCAACGCTACGCAGGGCACTTCTCAGTCAGATGTCCAAAAGTCGTTGGTCCCTCAGGCAGGCCCAGTCCCTCCTGGGGAGACTCAACTTCGCTTCGTTTGTGGTGCGCAGGGGAGGATTGCACTGTCGAGCCATGCAATATCACACCTACGCAGGGCACTTCTCAGTGAGATGTCCAAAGGTCGTTGGTCCCTCAGGCAGGCCCAGTCCCTCCTGAGGAGACTCAACTTCGCTTCGTTTGTAGTGTGCAGAGGAGGGCAATATCGCACCTACAAAGCGCACTTCTCAGTCAGATGTCCAAGGGTCGTTGGTCCCTCAGGCAGGCCCAGTCCCTCCTGGGGAGACTCAACTTCGCTTCGTTTGTAGTGCGCAGAGGAAGATTGCACTGTCGAACCATGCAACTCGATATCAAAGTCAAAGTCAAAAACTTTATTTCCATAGAATTCATAAAGAAATGGCTTAAAAATAAATATTCAAAACATAAGGTCACGCGTACTTATCGATAAGTTTGATGCCTGTTCAAACCCTATCCGACCCTCCATGGGGAAGATCTCACTCAAGATATCTACCCAAAGAACATCCTTACCAGCAGGTGGCACTGCCAGACACTGTCCTTGCCGAGATGAGATGGTGGTCCGAAGCAGTTCGGAGCTCACTACCAATACATACAAGCTCAATCCCTCACCTGCTCACCACGGATGCGTCCGACTTCAGCTGGGGTGCTCAATTGGGAGACTCTAAGATGTCCGGTCAGTGGACGGCACAACAACAATCATGGCATGTCAACCTCAAAAAAAAAAAAAAAAAAAACTGTTTGCCGTCTATGCAGCTCTCCAGCAAGAAAGCACCCATTTGCACAATGCTCACATTTTATTGCAAACTGACAACCGCACTGTGGTGGCGTATATCAACAAGGAAGGTGGGACCAAATCGACGAAACTTCTAGATCTGTCTCTGAGGCTATTACTGGTAATGGACCAGTTAAATAAGAGTATATCTCTCACAGCACAATAATTCCCCGGCCGATTCAATTACGAAGTAGATGCTCTATCACGAGGTAAGATATGTCCGGAATGGCACCTGATGCCAGCGGCAACGGAGATAATATTCAAATTGTGGGGGAAACCGGAAGTGGACCTGTTTGCATCACGGACAGCACACGTGACAATAAGGTATGTATCGTCGGATGTCCAGGACCAAGAAGCCTTATTTCACAATGAGTTTCTTCACCGTTGGGACTGCGAGCTAGCGGTGGAAACACCCATATGTTTCCACCGCCAAACCTGATACCTCTGGTACTATCTCACCTGAACACATCCAGAGGTCGATACATTCTGATAGCTCCCAAGTGGAACAGGGTTTTTTTGGCGACCATACCTTCAAGTCCAAGCAATTCAAGATCCTTACAGAATCCCTAACCTTCCACAAGTTTTGATCGGCACGAGAATCTGGATACATCACCCGGAAATTCTAGATATTCTTTTGGGAGCATGGTTGATTTTGGGTGGACAGATAAAATAAAAAATTGGTCAGTAGAAGAAAAATCTTTATTAATATCGAGCTGGCGGACATCCACCCTAAAAACATACCGCCCTGCATGGAATAAATGGAAGACATGGTGCGTCGGTAATAACTTTTCGTACAAGAGTCCAATTCCAGAACAAGTTGCTCGTTACCTAACGCATCTACATAACAATGAAGGTTTGGCTTATCGGACTATACTGGTACACAAAGCCGTAATTGCCACCTTTAGCAATTTATCGACTAATGTTTTATCGACGAATTTTTTTTTGTAAAACATATTCTTAAAGGTATTTCAGTCGCAAAGAACAAGAAATTAAAGCCAACTATTTGGAATGCAAAAAAAAAAAAAAAAACTTGGTAAACAATGCACTAGACGAGAATAACTTGTACAAAGTATCCCGTCGCTGCGCCATCTTACTGTTACTAGCTTCGCGGCGACGAGGCCATGACCTGACTCTGCTGAGTCCTTCCAAAACCGTAATCGGCGGCTGGGTCAAGTCTGTTTTGAAAGACGCTGGTGTAGAAGCCTCACCGGGCTCTGTGCGCGCTCAGCTGTAGCATCGCTAAATTGGTTGAAAAAGTTTCCTATTGATCAAACTCTCGACACAGGAAATTAGAAACAGAAGCATACTTTCAGAACATATTATCAGAAGGAAGTAGCGAATCAATCCATGGACCCTTCCAATCCTGTTTAATTATCAAGATTCTTTGAACCAGTGGGTTAATTAACTGGTTAAGTTTTATTTTTCATTTTCAGTGTCTAATAAAAGTTCTTTCCATATAATTTTATTATTCTATATAGCGTAACACATTATAGCGTCAACATTCTGTAAAATAAATTAAGGCTACCAGGAGATAACAAACACATCACTCAAGATGGATTCCGGATATCGTCTCGGAACAAATAATAAGAGAGTTTTAACTAACAATAAAACTTACCTATTATTTTTCCAACGATATCCGGAATCCAGGTAATACCTACCTGGTACATCGTGAGTATAATGAAGTAAAATCTGTACGCCATACCGGACGCCGCCATCTTACCCGTCAAAACCGGATGACGGTGGCGCCGGAAGTAGAAGGGAGGAAGTAGCTAGGACCTACGAATGCTAAAAGACAGAGGCTTGACTCAAGATGGATTCCGGATATCGTTGGAAAAATAATAGGTAAGTTTTATTGTTAGTTAAAACTCTCTTATTTTATTTAAGAATGTGATACAATCACATACAGACGTGAAGGATCAGGGAAGGGGTGAACAAAATAATATCTTCGCAGTAGTTTTTCTGATTATGCGTTCTTTCCAAGCCTGTGGCAACAAATAGCCTACCTATCTTCAAATTTATTCGTCACAGCCCCCAACCAGCGCTCGTGAAAATATATTTTTTAATGGTGGACAATTCACACAGCTCCATCTAGCCCCAACCTAAGCACAGCTTGTACTATGGGAACCAGACAACTGATAGACTCCATATATACTTTTTTTTTGTAAATACATATTCACACCCAGACACAGAACAAACATTCGTGACACAAATGTGTGTCCTGGGGTCGAAATCGAACTCACGACCTACAGCGCAGAAGGCAGAGTAATACCAACTGAGCTGTGAGGCTTGTCGTATTACGTCTCTGACACGGCACCGGCGATCGTAATTCAATTTTGGAACACCATCACCTTCGTTATCAACTAGAAATTACCCTAAAACAACTTCAATATCATTTGCATACAAATTCCTATGGAGGTCCAGCAGAGGCCCAATGTCATATTTTTGCATATATTGGGTGTATAAACATAAAAATTGAAATGAACTGCCGAACGATGGACATATTAATGTGTACGCAATATGTTGTGCCTCGTTTGTAAACGAGAAAATGACTGGGAATTTTAAATAGTTTATTAAGTTTGAAACCTAATCAACTATGTTCATTATTAGGTATCGTATTAGGTGGGTATACAAAACTGGTGTCATCTCGCTACTGTATATAAACTTTCTTCAAATTTTGAATGTTTATTTCGTTGGTAAACTTGGAATTCGGCATTCAGATACATACTTTTGTGAATATTAAATGTATGTGCCATACTAAAAAGAGAAATCATTTTTTTTTACGTTACCAGGATACCATAATCATTGAGGAAGTATCACGCTGGGTTCCCACGTCGCGTCCTCAGCAAACACAAGATTACCACAGATAAATTAAATATATTTCGTCATTTTGACAGCTCCCGTCTTTTTGACACGTGTCCATTCTATGGACGATTTATTATCTCAAGGTGGAAATATTATAAACTCTTAATGTGATGTAATTAGGATTTAATTCGCAATAGTATAATATTATCGTCCATTATTGCTTGTAGTTTCTCTGTTTTATCGAGGTTATGGAAATTGTAGTACGGATTGCGATGTTGGGTCGGTATGGACGTGTTCGCTTTAAATAAATTTGAACTTTCTTCGGAATCAGTACCAAGACGATTAATTAGGGTTATCTATTCCCTTCAGTTTCCCCAGTATTTCAATGGTGGAGATGAGTAGGTACTTTTTATTACATTTTTAATCTTTGCATCAGTCTTGAATCAATCTTGAATTAAACTTTTATGATGTGATGAAAGGAACCGGATAAATCTAATCTTTATTATAATAAATGTGACTTTGAACAAATCATATAAACCTGGATTCTGAATTTTACCCATGGTTTCGGATATCGTTGCAGATACAACTGTTGCCATGGTACTTGTCTGCTTACTTCACAATTGTGGCGCATCCACACTATTCTAGCGGGACCAAATTGTGGCGCATCCACATTGTTCTAGCGGGGCCAAATTGTGGCGCATCCACATTATTCTAGCGGGGCCAAATTGTGGCGCATCCACACTATTCTAGCGGGGCCAAATTGTGGCGCATCCACACTATTCTATCGGGTCCGCTTCGTCCCGTCAGTGGCTGTTCCACTGTGGCCGGTCGTCTTGACTACGACCTTACATATCCCGGATATTGATTAGCCATTTCACTTAATACGCGAGAATTTTGGCAAGTGTCTTAATGGAAAACAGTGCACAATGGAGCCTCATTGAGGCGCATTTTAATCTTTTCACCACACTTGTTCGAAAGAGCCAGTGACACGAGTAATAATAGTGCCAAAATAAATAGAGAAAAGGTGTGTCTTGGGATTGAGGTTTGTCAGAAAATACTCGTATATTTGTTTTTAATTAATCATAATATACGTGAAATACTTAAGTATTATTAGTCGAGATAAATATAGTCGCAATGAAAGGTTCACTGCATTTACCTGGATTTCGTTTGACCTTAGACTCTTGGTTGTTTTTGGCTTTTTATTCTATACCCTAACCTTACGTTTTTAAATTAAGTTACATCTAGAATAAAATGTCTTAATTAATTAGCGAAATCATATTGCCAAAGCATAATAACTCTTTTCATCCTGTCTTGAATCTTTGATCGTACTTTGTGTAAATTTGGAGCAAAAAGTAAGGTAGATAAGAAACGCCATATATCACGAAACGTCGTTTTAATTAGTCACCAAACGCAATATAGTTTCATAATTACCAGGGCAACATACCAACTGCAAAGGTCAAGAACGGAAAGAATGTATAAAGCGCCACCGAAGCTCTAATTACGGGCAGCGGAGCGCTAAACTAGGGGCGGAACAAAACTATTATCGGAGCAAAAAACACACGAAAAAATCCCTTTCCAACTCATGTGGTCTTGGTTATAATAGGAAGTCTCCTTGGTCGGTCTCGTGAGACCAATTTGGATAATTTGTTTGACGTTATTGAATGACTGGGGATTTGGTTGGATGAGAAAACTTTTATGGTTAAGGATTTATACATTATGAAGCTGTTCATATAGGATTCAGTGAGATGCGGCGCAATGCTTTTAGAGACTAATTTAATTAGAAGACCGCTCCATACAGCTAAGCAACGCTTGCGACGTGAAAAGCTCCGTAGAGATCAATACAAAAATTGAGAGCCAGGCACTTCCGATGTGTGACGCCTCTTAGACGAGGTATGATAGATAGATAAACACTTTATTGCACATTACACCAATAAAACAGAAAATACAAAACATTAAGGTACAAAAAAACAAAAAAAATGAACAATCGGCGGTCTTATAACTTATAGCGATTTCTACCACATCAGGTTATGGTTGATTCGCTAGATAACTTAATGTCTAATTTTAAAATTATAATGATAGCATTTAAGCTAGCTATCATAAGTAGTTTTGGTAGTTTTTTATTTCTCAAATACATATGGAATAACGAGTGTAGATTTTATCCCAGTTTAAAACTTATTGGGATTTTGATGCTATATTGGGGCTGATGTGGGACTTAATTATATAGAATCCGGTCTGAATAGGATGAGAATACATCAGCCGAGTTCATAGCAGAACAACAACAACTGAAACCAAAATTTTATGATTTATCCACGGTCAACAACAAAAGTACTCACACATATACAGTTTCATCATTATAAAACGCGATCTCCTGCACACGTCTGCTACCCTGGTAATTATATTCGTATCTTGAATCTCGCGTGAATTCATTTCCAACATTCGATTCACCGAAAAATAAAACAGGAGTTGATCACGCGAGCTGTAAACTTCGTCCGTTTAGCGAAAAAAGTTCGGATAGTTTATACCGGCATCGCACGCTACTCCCTAAACTAGAGTGTGTTATTGCTTCGCGGTTACGACGTGTGTTTGTTGTTTTATGACTGCACCAGCCTGCTCAGGTTCCCACTGTAGGGGCATCGGCATACCTAGTCTCGACAAACTAGAGTAAATGGGCTATATAACACCAAGAAATAACAGCTATTTTGGAAATGCTGCATAGATGTATTTTAAATAATAAATAAATATTAGTGGATATTTCACACAGCGCCATCTAGCTCCAGATAAGCTAAGCATAGCTTGTATCATGGGAACCAGACAACTGATATAATACTAAATACATATCAACACCCAGACACACAACAAACATCTATGGTTGTCACACAAATCTTTGTCCTGGGTGGGAATCGACGACCTACAGCGCAGAAGGCAGGGTTACTACCAACTAAGATATGAGGGCATTTTAATTTCTATATGATGAAGATATGAATTTTAATTGTCAATATGCGTTGCTTGTGTTCTGGGAAGTATCACAAAAATAAGGCACATCTCTCAAAATCCATAGCTTTCCAAGAAATAGCAAAGCTAACCGTATTCAAAGCGACAGTGAGATTTTAATAATTATGGTAGTCTTCTTCTTCTTCTTCGACTCATCGGTTCTGTCGAACCAGTGTGGTGAAAGAATTGTAAGTGCGCCTCAAAGAGGCTCTCTTTCGTGCACTCGACACATATCTTCGAATTTTTAGTTCTAGGACATGTCGGTGTCCTCACGATATTTTCCTGTATGTATTTATTATGGTAGTGTACCATGGTGTCAAGTACCGTATTCGTGTTCAAATACATTTCGATCACGTTCAGTTCAATCACTCGTGTCACAACGTTATATGAAGCGTCATACGTGATTGAATGCTGGCGCCGCCCGCGCCGCTTCGTGTGATATTCATACAATTATTCATTATCCTTTTCATACAATTATTCATAAAGCTCGCTGTGAACGCTTTGAATACTTATTGACGATAATTAGGTGTAAAGCTGGCAACGCTGTCGAATGCTACTGACATGCACTCAAATGACACCTTTAGGAATTGAACCCGCTTACGTCGTTTTATGGACAATAATAAATATAATGAACTTGGTGTTTTGTACCTAGAAACGGTAGAATTACGCGGAGCACATGAGTCCTGTAATAGCGCACTCAGATTGGTGTTTTTCTGTTTGAAGGGTGCTTAAAGTGCCGGTGGAATTATGTACCCCTTCAAACAGGATCAGGAACATTACAGACACACTAGAAATTACTTTCGTGGCAGAGGAGGACGAGTGTAATACGAACCACTTTAAGTTAATGTCTGCCTGTACCAAAACTAAAAGACTTAGGTACTCCCTTACTTAAGTGTTGGAACGCCCGATACCCAAGTCGCATCGTTGTGCCCGTAACGAGTTGTGAAGGGATATGTTTCAATTACCTGCAAGTAATTTTACACAGCCGGAACACAGTAATACGAATGCATTACTTGTATCAGAAATTGGTATGGTGGTAGCCCTTCTTCGGATGAATTTGACGCAAAGGAGCTTGTTGGGCAGTTAGAGTCTGCTTGAATATATCAACAAGTCAATAATAAGTTTTATGTAAGCGAAATAATATTCTGCAAAATAAGATAACCGAGAGAAACTGTACATCCGTCTGCAAATGTCTACATGTGGTCCATTATCACCCCCCTGAGCAACAATTTCATAAACTACTAGAAAATTAAACATAATATGCCAGCAACTAGGGTTTACAGCAAATCGGGGCTAAAAACAATTCTGCATATCCGTGGCTCCCCAGGCGAGGCTAATCTTTCAATCAACCTGCAAACTAGCTTATACCTCTTGTTTTGTCTGTCATTCTGCATCTGCATCATTATGAAGCTGTAACAGCAATGTGTCTGTTTGTTTGAAGATAACCCTTAAACTGGGTTGTATTTTTTACCTAGTTGTTTTACCTAGTGTTAAGTGGTAACCGCGGCCCATAACAACCGATGCGACTTGGGTGCTCCCCTACTAGGTATGACAAGACCCCAAGCCCCATCATATGCACCCGTAACTCTGAGACAGGTGGAATGTCTCATGTGCCTGTAATTTCACCGGCAACCACACCTTTCAAACCGGAACAGTAACGCGAATGCGATACTGCGGCAGAAATGGGCATGATGCACAACAAGACCTAAGAAGTATATTTTTATTTTTATGATTTAGTTCTGTTTTGCTCTGCTTGCTATGCTTTGCTTGAATAAAATTAAATAAATGTTATTCCTGGAGAACATAAAACGAGATCATGAATCGAAGTAAGAGAAATGGGAAATAATAATGTTACTAAAATCGAGTGACTATTTTATTTGCTAATTTGTTGTTTAATTTGTTAATAATTTAACTAATTGTGAAATAATTACACAAGAATATTATGTTAATTATTGATTATTACAATATACCTACATGTCTTATAATCGATTCTATCATATTTTTTAGTCGAGTCTTCAGAACTTAGCTGCTAATGCTGTCGTTTTCCATTTTTCCTGCATGCTGCCAACTTCGGACATGCCAAAATCATTCGCCAGTACTGTAAACTAGCACAAAATATATAGCAGTAATATATTACTCAGAGTTAATACCATACAAACGAACAAACCTCGTGAGCCTTTATTAGATGCACACCCTGTACCCGTCAGGCGGCCACCCGCCAAGCGGGCCGGAGCACGCACGCGCGGCCCGCACTCACAACGGTTATACCTCGCGTGTCATGTCGGCCTGGTACTTCCGTCAGTTGCAGACGAACTCCTTGACGTGTTACCAACAGCTTAAAGTCAAAGTCAAAGTCAAAAACTTTATATCCATAGAATTCATAAAGAAATGAGAGCGTGGTGGTCTAGCGGTACTGACCTCCGAGTTTCAATCCGGAGGTCGCCGGTTCAAATCCCGACGTGCACCTGTGAGTTTTTACATTGAAAGATTTATGTGCGCAATACCACGTTCTCAAAACGGTGAAGGAAAACATCGTGAGGAAACCGACATGTCCTAGAACTAAAAATTCGATGACATGTGTTGAGTGCACGAAAGGAGCCTCTTTGAGGCGCACTTACAATCCTTTCACCACACTGGTTCGACAGAACCGGTGACTCGAAGAAGAAGATAAAGAAATGGCTTGGAAACGTCAATATTCAAAACATAAGGTCACGCGTACTTATCGATAAGTTTGATGCCTGTTCAAACCCTATCCGACCCTCCATTACTTACTCAGTGCATACACCAAGTTGTGTTGTAGCAACAGAACTCTATGCGCAGGAATTGCCTGAAAGTATTGCCTGTGTAAGGAGTTCTGACGCCAGACAGCAGTTCACATACGAAGGGTCTGGGTTCCGATAAATGCACGGCCATTATGATATGTCATATGAGTATGTCCTCAGTGCTACTTGGTTCTCCCATACTTAAGTACTTAACATACTAAGTAAAGATGTTTATATTCTCCGCATAAAGACAGCTTAATAGCACGCTAGCTTCAGTACAGTAGAACATGCCAAGTTCGTCCGTGGAAGTACTGCCATCATACCCATTTCTGCCGCGATGCACTAATTCATTCGAGGTAACGTGTTCCGGTTTGAAAGGTGTGGTTGCCGGCGCTATTACAGGCACATGAGACATTCCAGGTATTCTTGTACCTAAGTAGGGGAGGACCCAAGCCTTATTGTTTGTTATTGGCAGAGCTGGTGACCTTAACACCAGGTGGGCTCGTTCCGTAACTTATCACATAAAAAAAGCATATTGTCTAAATTGCATGTAAGAGCAGTAGAACTCTCGCCAAGTTCGTTCGGGGAAGTACTGCCACCATGCCCATTTCTGCCGCCAAGCAGTAACGCTTTTGCGTTACTGTATTCCGGTTTGAAAGGTGTGGTTGCCGGTGAAATTACAGGCACACGAGACATTCCACCTACAGGTCTCAGAGTTACGGGCGCATACGATGCGACTTGGGTATTGTCGTACCTAGTAGGGGAGGACCCAAGTCGCATCGGTTGTTATGGGCCGAGGTTACCACTTAACACCAGGTGGGCCATCGCTCGTTCCGTAACTTATCACATAAAAAAGTATATTGTCTAAATTGCATGTAAAAGTAATCTGATAGTTTCCAATTGCTTACACACATGATCAATCAATAAATCATGTCATAGGTACGTATTACAATAATTATCAGAAGTTAATTACACAGTAGTGACTACCGGTATTGATTTCGCTACAAAATCAATTTCAGCTTAATTGAAATGATCTCTGAGGTACACACGGTGGCAAAAGTTTGGTCACGTCACAATATCTATCAGTCTTATTACGTAGAAATATGACTCAAGAAATGGACCTCTCTGATGTATTGATTCAAAACAAAATATACAGTAAATTATCTTGTCACTACTAATGTAAACTTTATGCTGGTAATCATAAGAGTTAAGTTATTGGGTATTATTCTTGGGCTTGTTTAGGTAGTGTATTGGCATTCCATCCATCAATTCTGTTACTTCAGTACTCCGCATTCTTTAGGGCCCATTACTCATTATTAGAAATGGCTACCGTTAATCTTAAGGCATAAGAAAATTAAGAAGTTTCATTATTTATTCTGCTTTACATCATAATTAAGTTTGTTGACAATCATGTTCCAAAACTTAATTTTTTATTTTACCTTGTTTTAGTATTTGTGTTAAACCGTTAAGCAAACGTCGATCTCTCACATAAAAATATATTTGATCACTTGAGTTTGAAAATCTAATCACATTTATGTTTAATTCGTGAATTATACAGAAAAACTAATAGCTGTCGTCGATTAAAACAATAATTTTAAAATTAATTTTATATGAACTGCCAGCTCTACTTCCAAGTAGGCTGTGGTCGGTTATAATTGGTAATTTATATGTAAACCGATGCGCGGGCGGGTGCCGTCTGTCATACTCAAATGTACGTACGGACGGACGGACGGACGAACTGATGTGCGGCGCTCTCGGTACTGTGTTTAATGGAGCTTAACACGGTGGGCCATTGCAGCACCTAACCCCCACTTCAGCGGTATTACTTATGCTTACAAGCTTTCCTTTAACTTAGGATTGTAAACGAGCAATATATTTAAGAGCAGTAGAACTCTCGCCAAGTTCGTCCGGGGAAGTACTGCCACCATGCTCTTTTCTGCCGCCAAGCAGTAACGCTTTCACGTTACTGTGTTCCGGTTTGAAAGGTGTGGTTGCCGGTGAAATTACAGGCACACGAGACATTCCACCTACACGTCTCAGAGTTACGGGCGCATACGATGTGACTTGGGTCTTGTCGTACCTAGTAGGGGAGGACCCAAGCCGCATCGCTTGTTATGGGCTGAGGTTACCACTTAACACCAGGTGGGCCGTCAGCTCGTGCATGAAAAACATCAGGTAAAGCTATTATCAGGATAATAACTTGGGGGTGAGAACTGTGTCTCAAGTCTAGGTTTCAACTCGAGGCACATTTGAAACGCAGGGGCCATATCTACCAAGGCATAAGCTCTGCCAACCATGCCGTAATCTCTATACAATGGTTTCCTTCACCGTACGCTAAAGCTCATTGTTAGAGTTGACCTCACGATAGACATTACTAGCAAACTTAGATCAAAGCAACTCAGAATAAAAAATCGAGTGCTATACAGTAAAATGTATGTTTAGCCCATTTATGTGCGTTACGACCTCGAGCCGCGAGCTATCGATACATCAGTGGTCAATAATTGATATCCAGTAATTGGGCGTCATAAAACAGGCGCCATTTTTATTATGCGCCGTAAAGTCAGGTCCGTCGTTAGCCGGCGTAACTCTGCCTTCTGCGCTGTTAGGTCGTCAGTTCACCTGGGACAAATATATTTTGTGTGACGATTATTAGGTGATTATTCTGTAACCCACAGCAAGTAATATGTATTTGAAATACAGAAAAACATTTTTATAAGAACATAGTACTTATAAGTTGTCTGGTGCCCATGCTTAGTTTGCGGGCTACATGGCGCTAAGGGAAATTATTATCCACCAACATTTATTTATTTATTTTATATGAGTTCGTTCTATTTGTGACTGTGATGGTTAAGTTAGTTAGTTTAAGGTTTGGGTAGACGATACCGTTCTTCCCAGTGGAGGAGGGTTGAATGGGTTTGAACAGGCGTTAAACTTAGCAATAAGTTCGCGTGACTTTACATTTGGAATATGAATACCTTCTAATTGTTTTCAACCCATTTCTTTATGAATATTAAAGAAATAAAAATGTTGACTTGAATTACCCTGACTTTCTGCTATTCAAGTTTTATCGTTTAACATTATAGCTTAAAGTTCCACGCCGTGTTTTTGCCGTTGCTCTGTCTCACTTTATAAGCTACGACAAATCCCATATTGTCGTGTTTGTTGTGACAAAGTTTTAGAATCGGTGGGAGTTTGTCAGCTGGTTTGAGCTTTCTGAAAACTTTTAACACGGTAACTGTGACATTTGTGCCACTTTCAGAAGTTCTTTTCATAGTATTGAGTTCAATAGGTCGACGTTTCGATGGCTTATAATCATTTCGTTGTATGGAATAGGATGGATTTCATAACGCGATGAAAATATAATTTAAGTAATACAATAATTATTTTGTTCTAGTAAATTTTAAAGCGGTAGTTAAAAAATATGAAGCTACCTCGCTTTTAATTTACATATGTAGACATTGATATGGCGTCTCATTAGATAAATTAGTGTTCAACGAAATAAGTGTTTATCGGTGATACAATTCCTATTATAAACTGCGCTATCTGAAAAAATAATCATAACATATTAATACCTATATGAAAAAAAATGTGCAATATTGTATGTTTAACGAAAACTTGCTTGTCAGTTTCTAGAGATCTATTCAAAGTGACCTATTAAATTGTTTCAAACGCCAATAAATTCCACTTGTCCGGATATCATGACACTCAAAAAAGTTATCTGCGCATCCGTCGACAGGTGAGACGCCAAATGTCGACGCGACCTTCCGCTCAACACTTGTCGTCTGTGTGTTGGTTTATGCTCATTGATACCATAGCTATTGATAGTCTGTCTATAAAAATGTTTGTTTTATATTAGTCGTAGTTTGTATAAAGGTGTTTATTATAGTTTAGAGTTTTGTACAATTAATGGAACTGTTAACTATTTAAGGCAAGTAATCAAACTTTAACTTTTGTATTATTATAATACTAAAAAGAATTTAATTGGTACCAATCAATTTTTAGTTGATAATTTGAAACCTCCAATGAGCTATTTCCGGTGAAGGAAAACATTTAGGAAACCACAGCGTGGCGGTGGGGCAGATCTGCTGGCTATCTACCACCCCGCTCATAATCTGCCGCCGAGCAGCTAACGGTGTGCGTTTGAAAATCTTCACTCTCCGAATACAGGCGTAGCTTGGCACCACAGGTGGCTGGTGGTCGTTTAACTCGTGATAGTAAAGACCTGAAATTAGCCTTATGTTTTTCATTAAGTTTTGATTATTATGTCTTTATGTAAGTCTTCCTTAAATAAATAAATATATACCTATGTAAAAGATACAAAACGCAAACCTCAAACAAGAAGAAAGTTTTTTTTAAATACGTATAGCCTGGTTCTAGTTTGTGTATTAGCATCATTAAGCGTGTATCGATGTAATCCGAATAATATTAACCCCTAGCCCGCTGTTATTAATTTATATGTTGTTTTAACTTTGTTAGGAATGCGCCCGCGCCGCGGGGGAGTCGAATGTTTATTTTTTAAAACGAATGTGTGTTTTTTTCAATAAGTTATGATGGATGGCGAAGGCTTCAGAGAGAGGGCGGGACGGACGATTAAAAAACAATAACGCATGCGCACACAGTGCGGTGATGGCAGCTTGTACGAAACATCTGACCGTTACTTACGGCGCGGCGCGGCGGCGCGCGGCGTTAACACTTGACCAAAGTTTCACTTTTTCAACTTTGCACTAAATAAATAGACGTCTAGCTCCAAACCAAGAGCAAATCTCGTATGAAAACTTATAATAAACAGATATTAACATGGCTAAACATAAGTATTTCAATTTATAAATAAATACTGAATGCTGAATATTATACTTTAGTCTAAATTTAGTTATGAAATTGGAATTATCTTTTTCGAACACAGAGTTATTGTCCGATGCTATAGAGGCAGGATATTGCGAGACCCTTTGATTACACGTTATTCTCGCGTTTCTGGAATAAACCAGCTGCTGTTGCATCAGCTGTGCGCAGTCGGTCATCCACAATTTGTAGCCGGTGCGCACTCGTCTTTATATTACTATCAACAAAGTCAACCACCCAACCGAGTTTGAACTTTAACTGTTAGATGGTAAAGTATATTTTTGTGTTTACTGGACTTGAGCCTAGTTAACAATAATTGTAACTGACGTTGAAATTGTTAATTTGATTTTAATTGATGGTCAATGCAACACGTGTGGGGTTTTTGCTGGTAGGTGTACCATACGATATTGTGTTCACTAACAGATGGCTTACGACACTATTGACTCTATATATTGATTTACTGGCCTCACTGTTCAGTTGGCAGTAGCCCTGCCTTCTGATCTGCAGGTCGTGGGTTCGACTCTCACTTGGGACAAACATTTTTGTGACGAACCTAAGTTTGTTCTGGGTGCGAATGATTATGTAATTATACGTATGTGTATTTAAACAAATTTATAAGTATTATATAATAATACACAACAATAACTAATTATTATTATTAACATAACAATAAATAATAATTTGTGCGCTACTCAATACCTTTCTTAGACTGGCTTCATAGCTCAGTTGGTAGCAACCCTGCTTTCTGCGCTAGGTCGTGGGTTCCATTCCCACCCAGGACAAACATTTGTGTGTCGAACATAGATGTTTGTTCTGTATCTGGGTGTTAATATGTATTATGTACGTATAGAAAAAGTATATAAGTATATCAGTTGTCTGGTTCCCATGATACAAGCTGTGCTTAGCTTACTTTGGGGCTAGATGGCGCTGTGTGAAATGTCCACCAATATTTATTTATTTGATGGCATCGAAGTGTCATCTAATTATAAGCAACCCATAAGTAACATCACTCACTCCAAGTGGCTAACAGTGGTAACGTTAACGGCTAATTAAAACGTTCGTTTTAACATTCCTTGGCAAGTGTCCGTGCATTGTGTACTCTACGCGTACTGACAGGAAGCTGATGGATTTGTTGGCAGCAGTCCTGTGTTGTGACGAGCGGAGATTGCTTTGTCATGTCTACATTTTCGGAATTCACTTACAATTTTAGGACATCTAGAAGGTCATTTCTTAATTTACATTACGTAAATAACTACTTAGTTGTTATTTTTGCTTTGAAAACCAAAAATTTACATTTTTCATTTTTGATATGGTAATTTAGAATGCGTTCTTCATCGTCATATTATTTTGTGCGGTATTTCTCGTATTTAGTAGTTTATTTCTACAATGTATGTGTCTTAATCTCTTCATATTTACCAAGGCAACTCATTTTTGATGTCGTTTGTCAAATAGAGATTCCTCGGCTTAATAAATTTTGCACGTCGTATCATCCGATATTTCCATCAGTTCTAGACGGGCCTACTTGACATGTGAAGAAGTAGTGGGTTCGGTTCTTGCACAAGGATTACGAAATATCCGTTTCTAGTAACTCGATGGACATTACAGGTCAAAATCAAAAACTTTATTTCTATAGTATTCATAAAGAAATGGCTTGGAAACGTCAATAATATTGAAAACATAAGGTCACGCGTATTTATCGCTAAGTTTGACGCCTGTTCAAAACCTATCAGAGCCTCAATGGGGAAGAACAGTCAGAAACCCCTAAAGGAGGGACTTCCCTTTTTTATGAAGGACATTACATTAAAATAATAATAAATGACTAAGACTTTGGTCTTCGCGAGTATTCTGTTGTTATACGCAAAGGATGCTTGAGATATGGCGGGCATTCTGCTCATTGCGTCACTTATCATTTTTTAATATTCCACTGTCATCATGGTTTATATCTTAACCTTGCATATATAATGTATACATAAATTCTATATAATGACTATATAAAATATAGGTCACGTTAAATTGTAGTCAGTGTCGTTTGACCTGCTACATATCACTGTTATCCATTTTACTGAGAGCGTGGTGGTCTAGCGGTACTGACCCCCGAGTTTCAATCCGGAGGTCGCCGGTTCAAATCACGACGTGCACCTATGAGTTTTTCGATTGAAAGATTTATGTGCGCAATACCACGTTCTCAAAACGGTGAAGGAAAACATCGTGAGGAAACCGACATGTCCTAGAACTAAAAATTCGAAGACATGTGTCGAGTGCACGAAAGGAGCCTCTTTGAGGCGCACTTACAATCCTTTCACCACACTGGTTCGACAGAACCGGTGACTCGAAGAAGAAGAAGATCCATTTTACTGGATTACGTTATGCAAACGAGTTTCTCACCAGTAATCCGTTTTGTTTGTATTTCGACAGACCCTGTGGTATGATGAACGTGGGGCCGGTGTAATTACGGTAATCGGTCTGATCGCGTCAGGCCGCGGTAAATCTTGTTGGGACGATAACACGATGGTCAGGGCTTGATCCTTACTGGCGTCCTGTGTTATGAGCTTTAGTGTACAAACTCGAGTTGGAAAATCATATCCGTTGTTAAAAATGGCGCAAGCAAGCAAGCGCGCAGGCAGGCATGCATGCATGCATTCATAATCATATTGGCATGCATATTGATTAAAAAAACATTTCATTTTCGTTTATAATATCGTGCTATTCGGGATAATAATATAATATAAAGGTACTGACATATGATAATACAAGAGTATAATAATATTAAGGTGTGTATATTATGTTTTACTAAATTATTAGGAAGAAATGTGAATAATGTAATATGAATGTTATCTATACAAATAAATAAAATTGGAGTGTCTGTTTGTAATATTAAAATAACCGCTTTTTTCTAACTGCATATGGATTTATACACGGTACATATACCAAACCAACATTTTTTACAATTTTTGTCTTTCTTTCTGTGTGTTTGTTCCGGCTTATCTCTGAAATGGCTGGACCGATTTTGACGGGGCTTTAACTGGTAGATAGCTGATGTAACAAGGAGTAACTTAGGCTACTTTTCCGAGGGTTAAAATAGGGGTGCGTGATAAAACCGAATTCCACGCGGACGAAGTCGCGGGCAACAGCTAGTATGAAACTAAGATTTTTAAGATACTATCATTATTACAAGCGATGTTTATGAGATTGCTACGAAAAGCGACTTATGAACGAAAAGTTTATACAATACAATACAATTTAACCTTCTATGTACCAAATCAACATTTTAATGAATAATAATAATAATGGTGGACATTTCACACAGCGCCATCTAGCCCCAAAGTAAGCTAAGCATAGCTTGTATCATGGGAACCAGACAACTGATATACATACTTATATACTTTTCTTTTGTAAATACATACATATAATACATATTAACACCCAGACACAGAACAAACATCAATGTTACAAATGTTACATAAATGTTTGTCCTGAGTGGGGATCGAACCCACGACCTACAGCGCAGAAGATAGGGTTACTAACCAACTGAGCTATGAGGCCAGTGTAGCGAATACAGCATGATTTTACTCATGTTACACGTCTCATAACTTCCATACAGCTGTGATATGTCAAAGCGCCGCTATACAAAACTTTCACATCGTCTCACCCGGTCCGTTGCGCTGACCAGACTGGACCGCACCAGCTATAGACAGCGAGCAGCCCGGGGCAGTCGGCGCTAACCACAGAGTCGCGCTACCGCCTTCCTCTTGTGTGGTCCCGATGTGTGGTCTGCACCCTCTGATCTCTGATACCCTGGTAGCAGGAGGTTGGGCTACATGGTTCATCTGATTTCTAGTTATCTACCCCTAAGAAGTTACCCCTTTGAAGTTTAAATGGCGGGTAAATTTTATTCTTTCATTTACTATGTTCCATAATCTCTCACCAAGTCACTCGCGGTATGGTGATTTTCTTTATTAAGAGTATCTAATGACAAAACTTGATGTATAGCTTGGTGGATTTATTCCTGATTTAATAGCTTTGCTTTAGCCTGTCGTAAGTCCAGAAGTTACTTCGAGGCATAATGTACCACTCTGATTTTGACTTACTTTGTAACAACTATAAGTACTCACATCTTTGCGATAGCCACTCTTAGTTTCAGCCAAATGATAACTATTTTAAAGAAAAAAAGCATGTAGATTAGTCGTACATGGTACTAAGCCGTTACTAAACCGTTATTAGAGTATACCTTTGGTTAGTAATGTATAGTAAACTAGTTGCGCCCCGCGGTGTTACTCGCGGTGAATAGGTCATCTCACTAGAACTCTACATTATTCTGGGATCAAAGTAGCCTATGTGTTAATCCAGGTAAACTATCCTGGTACCATATATCATGCTAATCCTATCAGCCGTTACAGAGCGTGAAACAGTAACATACATACAAACTTTCGCCTTTATAATATTAGTGTGATATGTAATGAAATGTTATGTTCGCGATATGTTAGGAGTAGGGCTTCAGAACATCTCAGCTAAAGTGTCTTTGTGCGCTAAGCTTAGTCTTCATTCGCACTTTTTATTGTCGAAGTTGGTGAAACCACTTCTGAGAACGCAGACGTTCTTTATAAACGAATCGATAAGGCTTTTATGGGGTGTAATGCAGCAGTAGTCAAGAAATCAATTTTCACCCAATATATTTCGCAAAATTCACGACGCCATAACTCATTCGACTTAGCTCTGCTAATAAACAATAAACGAAAATTTCCCATAAGGTTACCATCACTCCAATCCAAAATATCAAAATGAACTCTATAATAATTGCGATAGCGTTTTTATTACGGCAAAATAACTTGGCAGATTTTCATAGTGCAGTTTTAACCCTGCAAACTTCGCGTGCGTCCATAAGAGCCGTTTTTTTTAGGATGGTAAGGTTTATTTTGGCGTGAAAGATGGTTGTACGGTGGTGATGCTAGTTGCCTGGTACGTATTACATGTTGTGGTCTTGTTGGTCCGCACCTAATTGTAGGTTCTCGACGCCTCGCATCATCGTTGAGCGCCATGCTTAGTAGGGTTGCCACGAACTGAATGTATACTACGTATCATATTAATTTCAAACGAATAATCATTGATGTATCTTGTTTTATATCTTCTTAGCCCCTAGTTTAATCCAGAGATCAATTTATCAAATCTTGGTCAAATCAACCATAGCTCGCATTCCAGATCACAAGCTCTGTGTAGACTTAATTTATGTGCAATGAAGAATGCCTGTGAACTAATGAAAGTTAGTGAAATTTTGCAAACGCCAAGCGAATTCGGTCTTTGTGCATTATAGTTAAAATTTTACATATGTTACTTTTACGTGTTTGAGGAAAGGATTACTTCTCAGATTCGACTTAGTAGACACAAAATTGCAGAAAATTGTCTCCAAGTCCAATTCTAGGTCGTTCACATCAAAAATCTTTAGAACTATTGGTTTGCCTTCATTATAAACTTCATCATTCGTCAGCATCGTTTAGCTTTAACGAAAATTATTAATATCATCACCTGGTCGCAACCCCTTGTACCATACTTACCACACCCCATAATCTGGCGTCGCCGTGTGTGGCGGCCCTAACTCAGCGGGCCGGGCCTGACGGGCCAAATTGAAAAATAAACAGTCTGAGTGATGGCCCGTCTGTGCACGGGCTGACGTGCGCCAGGGTGCCGACCCCGCTGGATGTTACGCGACTCGCGAAGGTTTTGTCTTCTCCAAATACCTTCAAGTTTGGCCAATATTTGTATTGGCCTTTGCAACAGTAGACCGATAATTTATAATCGAAACTTAATTGATTCCATCATCAATATAAGAGGGCATCGTCTGAAGAGAATGCCAATGGTTGTCTATACGAGTTACTACGAATTATTGTAACAAGTGCACGAAAGGAGCCTCTTTGAGGCGCACTTAAAATCCTTTCACCGCACTGATTCGAGCGAACCAGTGACTCGAATAGATAGATAGATTGTAACCTCTTCAGAATAAGCGTCCACCACCAAGCAGTAGTGGACGGCGCTCAAGACATTTATCACAGTACACTGTGTTTGAATTTAGTTGAAATTACAGATGTCTGAGGCCATCAGTGTGCGATTTAACTCGGGTCTTGTGATACGGTATGACCCAAGTTGCATTGCTGTTTACGGGCAGTGGTTACCAAAGTCCTACTTCTCCGAACTTTATAAAATATTCATGTTTTCTCGTGTGGCTCGCCGCACAAAACACCCTTCGAATCAAAAGACAGCAGTGTGTATGTGCTTTTTGGCTTCTTGACGATATAAGGGTAAGGTAAGGGTTAATTAAGGATACTTTTGCTGGTTCTAATACTATATAGAGGTAATTCTGGTCAAAATGCTAGAAACTTTTTAATATTGTTATGTATGTAACCACATAAATAAGCTTTTTTTTACGTGAAATATAAAAATACAGTATTGCGATCCTCAGATACTGTTGCCAGAAACAGGCAAGGTGCATTCATTATAGATGTCGTATAGTAAATTATGTTAAATGTCATAAGCTTAATACATCAGTAATGAATTAAAACAAGTCGAATATTATCTATGTGAAATAAAATTAATGCTTCTCTAAAGGGCATTATCAATGAAAATAATTCATAAACGCAAACTGTGAGGGTTTCTCAGTTTCAGTGTTGCCACTCTAAAACCATTGTGTGTAGCATTGTGTATACCCACAGTCTGCAGGTACTCGCTCATTAGCGACACTATCTATGCGCAGGCGCATATAAAGTTGTGGCGTGCATTAGCGTTATCTGAATGACGCTTTTAAAGTTTCGCATGCACACTTTTATCAATTCTTTTGACGGTATTTAGGGTAATATATTAAAATTTATTGGGTATTTTGATTTTCGTCATGAATTTTATTTTCGAATTAGGCATTTGCCAACCCAAAAAAAATAACTACTTAGCCTTGGTGAACGGTGTTGATCTGTCGGACTTGGCTCCTCTACATAGACTTACCTAAGGGACAGTCCTAGATTAGACTATTCATGGTCAAGCAGGCTGAGATATTCCACAGCGTACACAAAGTACAGATAAATCTCTGCTCTCAGGCACAGAACGATAATAAAATAATGTATCACAGTTTAATAGAAAAACAAGTTCTGCTGACATTGCTGTACATAATGTTAATGATAGGGTCAAAGCCGTCTCGGAGAGGACTTCTGAGAGAGATTGATTCAAGTCTGTATGTGCAGAGTTCTGTGAAGCACTGCTATCATACACTAATTTTTATCGCCAAGTGGTAGTGAGTGACTGAATAGGGTGTTGAAATTACAGGCACCTGAGATGTTACATTTTGTCTCAAAATTGTCATGAACAGATTCTTTGGGGTAACTCACATTGGGTGGGCCCTCTACTCGTGCTGAGTCTCCACTAATATTGTCGCAACTATCCTCTATAGGTCATACACCTATATACGTAAAATCGCGCTGTGCATCTTAGTTCTATGCATAAAGCAGCGACTGGCATGCTCCAAGTTTTCCGTTTGAGAAAGAAACATGAGAAGAAACACATATCCGCTATATTTTATAGAATCCGGTTATTTTCACGGCATGAGATTTCTAAAAAGTGTTTGCAAAATAGTGTAGGATATATGAAACTTATTGCTTATTTATTCTAATACCACTTCTATAAATAATATTTGAATTTACACACGGCAGCCGCGCGTACATCATAAATTATAACTATTATTGTGAGGTATTTTTTGCCCGCGGTTCCACTCGCGTGGTATGTGTACATACGGGCCTGTATTTTGATGTATGATTTTTGACAATAAATAATTAAATTGCACAAATACAGTTTAATTATTTATTCTCAAAAATCATACTTATTCAAAGTCAAAGTCAAAGTCAAAAACTTTATTTCCATAGAATTCATATACAAATGGGTTGGAAACGTCAATATTCAAAACATAAGGTCACGCGTACTTATTGATAAGTTTGATGCCTGTTCAAACCCTATCCGACCCTCGATGGGGAAGAACAGGCAAGAAACCCCTAATGGAGGGATTCCTTTTTTTTCGCGAGCACGATCCTTGTAACAATTTAGTAGTTAGGTCTATGTTACATTTATGACTACATAATATACTAAAATAAGATATTACAGGATGTTTTGTTTTGGATTTATCATTTATATAATCATTTACATTGTAATAAGCTTTCCTATTACATATTTTACCCCCGCTCATGCCTCTTGCACGCCACAGCAGTGAACTTCCCCGAGGTAGAATAATTAAATATTAATTAATATTAATTCATCCAAATATCAGTCATAATCCTAATATTTGGTCATGCAATTAATTCACCATAATACAATAATATCGTTTATATACGTAATAGTGGGTAAATATGTCACCATAATCTGCGAAAATTTCTTGTGTAGACGTCTAGAAAACCGAAGTGTTGTACAGTTGGGTCAAATAACTACAAACAGACAGATGTTTTGCTCAAAAAACTTATAATATTAAAAGTTGATTTAAAACGACATAATGTATTTGATACTCCCTTTTACTCGTAAATAAGTTACGCATAAAATTATCAACTTATTTGTATAATTGTGTATAAATTTTTAATTATAAAGTCTTCGGTATCATTCAAATTAATTGGAAATGTTGTGTCGTTTTGGTATACTGTAATTGTGGTAGTTATTTTTCGTGATCCTCACCTAATGTTTTGCAAAGCGAATTTACCTTTAGTTTTACAATGTTACGAAATAAATAGGTACGTAGGTAATGTAAAATGTGTAAAAGGTTTTAGTAAAAGCTTTTGTTGTTCCATGACTAATCTATACAAATAAATAAAATTGGAGTGTCTGTTTGTAATATTAAAATAACCTCTTTTTACGAAGTGCATATGGATTATGGATGTACACGGTACATATACCAAAACAATTTTATTTTTTTAATTTTTGTCTTTCTGTATGTCTGTCTGTTCCGGCTAATTTCTGAAACGGCAGGACCGATTTTGACGGGACTTTCACTGGCAGATAGCTGATGTAACGAGGAGTAACTTAGGCTACTTTTCCGAGGGGTAAAATAGGGGTGCGTGATAATACCGAATTCCACGCGGACGAAGTCGCGGGCAACAGCTAGTTTTGTAATGTATTGGTGGACATTTCACACAGCGCCATCTAACCCCAAAGTAAGCTAAGCATAGTAGTACTAGAGTATCATGGGAATCAGACAACTGGTATAATACTTATACACTTTTTATAAATACATGTTAACATCCACAGAACAAACATCTATATTCGTCACACAATTTTGTCCTGGGTGGGAATCGAACCCGTGACCTACAGCGCAGAGAGCAGGGTTACTACCAGAGCTGTGAGACCAGTCAAACAAAGTCAAAAGTAGTTAGTTTTGAAAATATTTCTCTGTAGTCTTCAGTATACAATTTGAAGGTACCAGACAAACATACATTATAAATTGATAGTAATTATTTGGGCGATAAAATGATAAAGTCCGCTCCTGATGCATTTTTAACAAGTCCTCGGTCTCATAACGACCTGACCGTCCGCTGTAATTGAATCAAATTTTATCGAAGCCATTATTCATGTTGTAATCACTACCTCAATACCATTATGTTGATTTGTTTGTTCGTCACAAGATGCATAGCTTCGTGTTTTATTAAATTGTTATGATTGTTACAAACAGTTACAATTCCGAATAACTGAATGTCAGGTAGGTAAATATGTATACAAAACACACCCATACTTATAATTCTTATTTTAATGTTAAAACTCCGGATGGAGCTGATGGCCCACCTGGTGTTATATGGTAAACTCAGCCCATAACAAAGCAACACGACTTAGAGCCTAGTGAGAGTAGGGGTCTTAGGTACAACAGGACCCAATTTGCATCCTATGCATGTAGAGACTGTGAGACTTAAAGATGAAGTAGGTAATGCTCAATTGTTAGGTACCACTTAAAATTCAAAACATTAAAATTTTTCAAAATTGATTCTGCATCTCTACTCGGCTTCGCCCGCCTGGTACTATGATAAAAATATATTGTACATAGTCTTCACACGTACAAAACCAGATATTCAATAGTTTTGGCGTGATCGAATAGCCAAACAGAACTTTTTCGTTATACATATTCCTGATCTGACCGGATCCAATAATAAATACAGCCTCAATAAGACCGCTTTATTATTATTTTTTCGCAGCTTGATTCTGTAGAAGTCTCTACCTACCCCCTTAAATGGTCAGGCTTGAGTTTAAGTAGTAGTCTGCAAAACGTTATTTGAATCAGCTATATGCTTTAGGTAGGCTTATCCGATTTCTAACTCAAAATGAGGTTATAGGCTTAAGGCAATTCCCCGTATGGTAATGTCTGAGTTTGTCGCAATGCTGCATTGGTAAGGGCGAAGGGTTAATTGATTCGCTGATATCTTGCATGCAAATTGTGGCGGAGTGTGTTTTGTATAACTGGAATTGAAATGTATAGGTTTGGGCACACAAGCTGTCCTAGGAAAGGAATCCCTCCATGAGGGGTTTCTTGTCTATTCTTCCCCATAGAGGATAGGGTTTGAACAGGTGTCAAACTTATCGATAAGTACGCGTGACCTTGTTTTGAATATTATTGCGTTTAAAAGTCATTTCTTTATGAATTCTATGGATATAAAGATTTTGACTTTGACTTTGAATGAAGATTGTTTTTGGGTAACCAAGTTACGGAACCATTACATGCCCATTACAAACAATAAAACTTGGGTCCTTACCTGCTTAGGTAAGACAAGGCTCAAGTCGCATCGCATGCGCCCGTAACTCTGAGATATGAAGATGCAATGTCTCATGTGCCTGCAATTTTTTTTAAGTTTGTAACTCTTAAAGATTTTTTTATAATGTCTTTACTGTGGTTTTGCAATAAAGAGTTATTGTATTTTATTGTCTTGTGTGGGTGGTTAGGTTTAACTGGGTTCCTTTCCTACCTAAGTAGGGGATATGCCAAATGGTATAGCCATTGATAGAGCAGATGAAATACCGCTTAGCATGAGGCGGGCAATTTATTCTTATTAAAATTAAATCATCTATCATAAATTAAAGTGAAGCTATCTAAGTTGCATAAGTCAGATGTATGATATCTCTAATGTAATATGGATGAATTTTAAATAATTAAATTATATGCAAAGGTGTGTCGTGTATGTTTTTGTGGTGTACCAATGTGTTCTGTAGATAGCGCAGTGTGTGGCCACTAACATCGCGGTGTGACGGCCGAGGCGCTACGGGGCTCTACCTATAGACCTGCTCAGAGAGATCACATCATATCATATCATATATATACATATATATATTTATTCAGTAACAATAGTAACAATCGTATTTGAAATAACTTAAAATTAGGCTTAAAATAATACAAGAATTACAAAGAAATTAAATAAAAAACAGTAAGTACACATGCAATTAAAATAATAAATGTCAAATAATGAATAAAATTAAAATGGGCGTAATAAAATAAAATAAATTTTATTCATTAAAATTGTATGTCAAAAACTCCTCCATGGAGTAGGTACTCCTTTTAACAATAACTAAGAATATAACATCTTATGTGACATAATATATATGATACTACACTATACTTTGACTGGCCTTATAGCTCAGTTGGTAGTAACGCTGCCTTCTGCAGGTCGGGGTTCAATTCCCACCCAGAACAAACATTTGTGTGACGAATTTGTTAATGTGTCTGGGTGTTAATATATTATATGTATATATATACAAGAAAGTATTACGTCAGTTATCTGGTTCCCATGATACAAGCTATGATTGGCTTACTTTGGGGCTAGATGGCGCTGTGTGAAATGGAATATTATATTAAAGTTATAACATACTGCTCGAGTCACTGGATCTCTTTAACCAGTGTTTTGAAAGGATTGAAGTTTGCCTTAAAGAGGTTCCTTAATATGATAAAAATAACTCTTTCATCATACAGATTTATACGGTTCATTTAAGGTGTCGTATTATGAGTGTGTTGATGATAAGATGCGTCACAATAACGAATAATATTGTTTAAATATAAATAGTAGTAATAATAAATAATAATTACGTTTTATTGCGTTAATTAAAAATTAAAATTAAAATAAAAACCTAATATTGTAATCTAAATGCAAATTTAGATTACGATTGTTACCGCCTAAAGAAAAGTTTGCTACGTCCTTACCAGGGGTGTATTCTATAAACGATTATATTCCGAACTTCATCTAAATCGGTTCAGAACTCTTGGCATGGTTGAGTAACAGACATCCAAACTCTCGAATTGCAAATCAAAATCATTTATTTTCCATAAAAATTGTCGTGTACATAATATGCCTGTGGACCTCGCACTAGGGCTAGCCTGTATTGCGTAAAATATTAATGGGTCAATGGGTATTATGCTTTAATAGAGAGCGTGGTGGTCTAGCGGTACTGACCCCCGAGTTTCAATCCGGAGGTCGCCGGTTCAAATCCCGACGTGCACCTATGAGTTTTTCGATTGAAAGATTAATGTGCGCAATACCACGATCTCAAAACGGTGAAGGAAAACATCGTGAAGAAACCGACATGTCCTAGAACTAAAAATTCGAAGACATGTGTCGAGTGCAGGAAAGGAGCCTCTTTGAGGCGCACTTACAATCCTATCACCACACTGGTTCGACAGAACCGGTGACTCGAAGAAGAAGATAAAGATGCTTGAATAGTATCCAGCATTTATTCGCTATTCTCGTAGCTGTATAACCGACATTCGTAGCACATTGAAGGAAAGGGGGATGATTGACCGCTTCCTCCTCAAAACGGTCGCATTTTGATTTACGTCAAGCAGCCCTTTTGTTTTACCCTTCGTGTTGTATGCGAGGCTGGTGCCTTCGTTTGTTCCGCATTGTTTTTAGGAGTTTAATTTATATTCGTATTATTTAAATGTCGTTTATTTGAATTTAATTATTCGTTTCTATATTATTCATCTACCCCAAAAAAAAGTATATCGTGTACAATTCACTTATAAAAAAATTGGTTTCACTTATTAGTATATTTACCGGATATAAAATGTTTCCTCTTAATATTTAAATCTGCAGTAAAGTACCTACTCGAATGTCAAGAGTCGTCTGCGGTATTTTTATGTTCTGACTATCGTTTTCAAAAAGGCAAAAATGAAATTTCTTTACTATTTTAATATTATTGTGTACTTTATTCACTATAAACATGTTTCATTTAGTTAATTTATTTTGCAACACCATATTTTTCGACGCTGGGGATTCATAATATCTCAATATTGCCAGACGAAGCCTCGACTGTGCCAAAATGTAGATAATCAAATTGTTATTTTGATATCAAAACCAAATCCCACGCTTGTATCATCATAACAGATTGCAATCAACTTTCAAACTAATAAATTAAACCCAAAAACGTCACACCACGCTGCGATACACGAGTACCTATCTACAGATCGCGTCGCGTCACCGGGACTATTCATATTCCTGTCAACGTGTCCTTATAAATGAGCCGCATGCCGCATGCCGCATGCCGCGGCGCGGTCGAGCCTAGATCATGCGTGAGATAGAGCCTTGCGAAACAATAAGGGCATGTCTTGGAAACGGGCTTTGTTGGTAATTAGTGTAATATCCTATGTACCCTTAGAATAGAAGATGTTTTATTTTACACACACAGTTCACATAATCCATAAACTAAAAAAAAGACATTTATATAAAATGATAATAACACGAAAATGATGAGAAGATATACGATATAAGATATGCCATAAATTGCCTTCTTTGTTACACCATGTGGTCAAATAGTCCTTAATTCTTAGTCCTAAAGTCTATTAGCATGCTTCGGCAGATAGTTCTGAGGGCAGACCGCTTAGGTAACTTTCGGTTCTATCCATTTTTTTTATTTGAATGTCAGTTGTCAGGTATAAATTAGTAGAAACATAAATGATATGATTGCCGCAAATCTCACAGTAAGGGTGGCGTTTTGAATATCTAAAACGAGAAATACAATTCTTACGGTGGATCTTGCCAACTCTTTGCTTAAATATAAGTTTGTTTGTTTATTCTTTTAAACACGTTTCCAGCAAGCAAACTTTAGTAATTATACCTAAAAAGGGTAACTGTTTAAAAAAAGCCGTTAGCTCCAAGTCCTTTTAGACAAATATTTAAAAATTGTGTAATAAATAATTAAAATAATGAAAAAAATGCTGAAATAAAATTATGTGATGCTAAGGCTAAAATATATTATCTAGGTTACTCTGATTCTTACAGAGAACACGTTTTTCAGCAATTCCAAAGCTAGTTCTCTTTAAAAATATGCACCCCACTGGGATGTCTTCTGACGTCAGTGCATATAAACCATAGATAGCTGCACACTGGTATCCTTTTGGTAATATTGTGCTTTGTACACAACTTTTATTTACTCTTACCTTTTTCTTTAATAAATTGATTATTATTTATTGATTATTTTTTCTTTAATAATTTAATTTTTGATTGCGGTCAAATGTGAGCCTATAGTAATTTAAAAAAAAAAAAAAAAAAAATTATAATAATAAATTTATTATGATTTCCTTGAAATTACGTTAGGAACAGAAGCATAGCATTTTTTTTACAAATCTATATGTTTTGAGTGTCCTTTGAATTTCTCATTCATACTTTACAATTCTCAGAAATTGTTACCGTACGATGAATAGAATATCGTCTATTATAAATGTCTGTATAGACTGTATGCAAATGTTGTGCGCTTTCACACGATCAGTTCTCGCCAGCCTATTGGCATGGACGGGTCGCCTCGCACTTTACACCATTATTCTAACATTCCACCTGTTGGATTTTTTACACATTTCCTAGTATTCCTTCGCTCCTAATTGTGAGAGGAGCTGTCTGAATGCCAAGTCGGAGTTCCAGGCAACTAGGTGTGCGTGCATGAGCTGAAATTTTGATTCCGCTACTTTATGGAGGAACATAATATGACAATGGACACCGGATTGGAGTTACGTATCTAACGGTTTATTTAAATGATTGATTGATAAATTTAGGTAAGAGAAACAAAAAGTAATTGTCAATGCTGAAAAAATAAACTAATATGGCATGATCTTCTATTCGGGATTTGGCACCCGAGGTAGATTTGTTATGGTAGATATATTCCACTCTTGATTATCTAGAGTAGACGTGTCCCTACAGTAGGTATATATTTAAGAGCAGTAGAACTCGCCAAGTTCGTCCGGGGAAGTACTGCCACCATGCCCATTTCTGCCGCCAAGCAGTAACGCGTTCGCGTTACTGTGTTCCGGTTTGAAAGGTGTGGTTGCCGGTGAAATTACAGGCACATGAGACATTCCACCTACACGTCTCATAGTTACGGGCGCATACGATGCGACTTGGGTTTTATCGTACCTAGTAGGGGAGGACCCAAGTCGCATCGGTTGTTATGGGCCGAGGTTACCACTTACCACCAGGTGGGCCGTCGGTCGGCTCGTTCCGTAACTACATAACATAAAAAAAAAAAATGTAAGGCAATTTTTTGTGAATAAAATCACACAAATGCCTATGAGAAAAGCTACGAATGGAAGCCTCTACATTCCTCGCAGGCCAAAACAAGGAGTTCTCTTTTATAATGTAAGTATAAAATCTATTTGAAGAGTATGTTGATTTATAGTCCCAATACCAGGAGCCGAGAATCACTGTGCAGTATAAATGTGCACCTCTGACCTCCGCGGCTCCGACCGACTTTGGCCGGATGATGAATCGGTTACTTACCGGACTTACCGGCAGATGATGTCGGCTCCAAGTATTTAAGTGGCCGAACTTTTTGGAAATATCACTTGATTGTATTTTTGTCTAAAATACAGACGGCGAGAAAGATAAATAGAGATTGATACAGACATAGCATAAATGATACAAATAAAATCCAGGATTCAAAAATATTCGCGCCTGAAAGTAAATTTACTGATGTCTGAGGAAAAAAATGACTCACTTCACTCAAAAAATAAGTAAGTAATTCATTTTTAAGTGAAAATAATTACAGTAAGTAATTATTTTTTACTAGCACACAAAATAATTGTTGACTGTAGTACTAGTCACTTACAAAAAAATATGATCTTACTCCATCAGTTTCTGATCGTTGTTTCGTTAGCGAATTGCGACAAGTTAAATACCTTTTAATAGAAATACTATAAATGAACCATATCATATAACACCGCCACTGTCCCAAATCATTCTTTTATGAATCCAGTCCATCCAAAGGTTGCCTGAAAGAGATTGCTTTAAGCAATAAAGCCGCTGATTGTATGTCATGTGTATTGTTAATAATTTTTAACTTGTTTATTTGTATGTGGTGTACAATAAAGCGTTATTTATCTATCTATATTATAACATATCCCTCTTACTAATATAAATACGTTTTAATAATCCGCATTATAAAATACGAAAATGAATACAAATGTGACATTCGTCGTGAGAGCCGCGAGGCCGCGGCCGCTTGTCAGTTGACCAACGATGTTTGTTTTGCCTGCCCTTAACTCTTCACTCGTATTTATCCCTTTCTTTCCACATAACTTATACATCCACCCATCTCTGTCCCGCACACCTTAACCCGGCTACTTAAAATTTTATTTATCACTCTACGTTTCACTTAACACAATGACTTAAGCTCTGTTAGCTGTTGACCGATTTTGTATTTTATTCTACATGTTCTTAAGTCAACTTTTTGTACGGGTAAATATTTTAGTTCATTTTGTTTGAACGGATTATTATTGGTATGCAGTTTCTTATATAGGTTATTGATTGTAATTATCATAGCGCCGTAAGTAAATACAGGAGAACACGCTATCTCTTTGCTAGATTTATATTACTTTTTATAGTTTATTATACTTTAACTGCACTTTTTATAGGTACCCGTACCCTGAGTGTTATTGAATTCATGTCCACGTTACGATTAATGAAAACAATAGCTAACTAAACTTTTTGCTTGCCATAAAACGGTCGTAAGTTTTATTGGTTACACGATTTGGATTATAATAAGGAATACTTAAACAAGCAAACTAAAATAAAACAGATATTTACGTTTATATTATCAGTGTAAATATGATTTACTTTCATTCATTTTGGCCAAGCGTGAATGTCGACCGTAGACTTCTGAATATTCAGAAGTTGCACATCATGGTTATTGCTAAAATGCCTAAATTCGTGCCAAATATACTCATAACCTATTTATTTGTGCATTTGTAATGCATAGACAAGAATTATTTATCTTCTAATGAGATATTTCGTGCTCCTGCTTTTAATTCAATTCTAAACCATAACAATTAAACTGAAATCAATTAATACAAATCAGGACAAATAATGCTGACTATACAATGGCGCAGTGACAACTTGGATATGATTTACTTCGCATTGTCTGTCTGTTTGTTAATATTTATATTGTTTTTGCGACGTCCTGTCCGCTCGTCCGCGCGACACGGAGAGCGTGATGCTTTGCGCTGTCGTGGAATGTTAAAGGCGCGTTTTCAGAGTAACGACCCGCGACTAAACTCTGCGACAAACTGTCGATATAAGGTGCAGCTAATTTTTTGGTGCAACTTATGTTGCGTTTCCTCAAATTATTGACGGACTCATTTTCAAAACGAAACATTATTTCAGTCTGAATTATATTTTGATTCGAATATAAAATTCGTTTTTAAATCAGTTTTAAATCTCTACAATTAATCCTATTACTTCTAATAAATGTTTAAAAATATTTTTTTTGCCAAAAATCCTGTGATATGCTTGCGCTGGGAACTGAAACAGGGAATTCGAATATAAAAATAAAACGGTATTGAATTGAAACATACGAGATACCTACTTATTATGGGTTCTAATATAAGCGTTTCTTTTATTATTTTATTTTTATTATTTTGGCAAATTTAATCCAGAAACGCGACCAGCACTTTATAAGAAGTTAGTCTTCAAAACCGAAACATCGCACTATTAGTGCAAAAACTTCTATCAGTTTGCGTCGATATTAATTTTGAAAAAGAGCTCTAGATGTTTTATTTAGACTTCTCGTTTTGGTACAGTGGCTGAATGTATGAATAACATCTCTCAAAGTTGGTGCCTATAATCTTGTTGTTTATCTCTTCGACTTTGTAAATTGTTTTTCAATATATGTGTATTTTAAATTTCAGATGTATATATTTTGTAATTCGGAAACACGTGTCTAAAATATTAAATCACCTGCCTCTTGTTTCTAAACTTATATCTTGTAAAATAATGTGGTTAGCGATGTTTTTCTTTTTTTTTACGAAGCAAACGTGGGGCAATCTGGGGTTGCTTTCAAATCTTCCATTGTGCAGGTGACTGGGCTTATTGGCAAACCGGCAGATGTCAAAAACTAAGGTAAAATAAGTAACAAAATATATACAGTAAGATATAGAGTGTAAGGTAATCTTACGATTAGGTTCATACAAGGATCGTGCTCGCGAGAAAAATGAAGCCCCTCTATGGGTTTCTTTTGCTGTTCTTCCCCATGGAGTTGAACAGGCGTCACACTTAGCGATAAGTGTGATAAGATCTTATATTTTGAATATTATTGACGTTTCCAAGCCATTTGTTTATGAATAAAGTTTCTGACTTTAACTTTGACTTTGAAACATAGCAAGCATGACGATTTAAAGCAAAAATAATGTACCGTTTATTATGAATGACAATCAAATAAAGTCACAGGCCCCTAATTTAAAATCACCTCGCACGGACAAGAAGTGGACACTGAGGTATTTGTTAACAAGCGAGTGCAAGAAATGTTCGGTCGCGGCTCCACCGCACCGGCCGCGGCCCCGACTGTCTGTCTACACGTGTGTACGGGAACATAATATGAATGATGGATTGTAGGGATCGGAAACGGGACATTTTTTATATCGATTGTGACTCCATTTCCTTATTAGTTTGGTAGCTGTTTTATAAGATTTCGTAGTTTTGTTTGGCAATATATCATCAATATCTCAAAGAATATAGCATCATGTAAGGCATTACTTTGATGTTTCTTAAAATTTTATTAGTTTCGGTTGTTATAGATATTATAGAAAGTGAATAAAGTTTCAGGTTTCTTTGATATTTTTGAAAAGGATAGAAGCATTGGCTTTTGTGTGTTGGCTGTCTTAAATCCTAGAATGATCTGGGAGTTTGCGTTGGTAGTTATTGAATATAAGTTGTAAATTACACTGTTTTATTTAGAATGGCCTGAGTGTGGCACAAGCACACAGATCGGTTAGTACGCAGTACTGCCGATCGCCGCTCTTTCATACTGCTTGCTACACATAAAACTGCATGCACACTTCTGCTGTTTTTTTTAAAATACAAACTTCATCCGCACTTACAGGGTTCTACAGAAACTTCTCATCTGTTTTTGTTCCCAAAGTTAGCAGATATTTATGCATTCAAATTTCTTTTACACTATGGACCTAAGGGCCACAACACACTTAGGACGTTGCGTCGCAGCGCGATACTGTGTCGCGTCGTGGAAAACGAAGACTTTCGCCGCTGAGATTGACGACAAAATAAATACATACTATGTTTCTGACGTTACCATTAAAAATGGGTATTATCTTTTTATTTATTTATAACTTTATTTGTATGGTACGTAACTAGGTATCAATAATTTTATAACACTTTAGTCTATTTTATTATTAGAGTCAATATTTATACGTAATCGCATGAGTACCTACTTCAAATTTGATAATAATGCTTAGTTTTGTTTTTGCAGGATGCTTTTATCGTCATTGTTTAAGTATTTTTATAAAATTAATAATAATTCACTTTTCTGATATAAAAAAAAAAACAATCAAAACGCTATAAACTCCACTCTTAATATGACTTCTGCAAAACATACCATTTAATTCTGCTAAATTACGAAATTACGAAGATAATTATTTAAATGTTACTGTGTTAATAAGATCGGGTGAGATGATAGGGTGCAGTGCGGTCGCTGCATCTGACCGTCCCACCTCCTAACTTAGGTAGAGGTAAGTTAAGAGTAGTTAGGTTTTGTGATCATAAGTCGTTTTGGAAGTGATAATGACCACTTAATTGATATTTAGGATACATCACAAATTTTATCACTTATAACTTTTTTCTGGAGAAAAAAATGGTTACTTGCGTTTCTCAAAATAAGTAGCTTTTGAGCAAACTGTTTTTTTTATTAATACAAAAAAAAAGTACTTTACTTATATTACATATTTTGTTATAAAAAAATATCTTATAATTAAATATGACACTTTCAAATGAGGCACAGTGCAGCGGCCGGTCGCACCTCGCGACGTCCTATACAGCCGCCGCGCCGCCGCTGTAAGGGAGCTGATGAAATTTTACTGTCGCCGTGTCCTCATAATTTAGACCTAAAAAGTGAAAAAAAATAATTCGAAAAATCGTCGTCCGTTTATCTCGGAGGCCGCATCGGTAGTTTCCTTCCATTCGTGGAGCGAGCGAGCGCATTCGTGGGCCGTTGGAATTAAAACATTGCATTTTTACCCGAGGAATGTAAGATTTTATCGGGACTGCCGCGGGAGATTTATTTTACGAGGCGAACTCGGGAGATTTTTTTACGCCGGCTCTACTTACGAATATATGAAAATACGGGTCGTTTGGATACTAGTACCAATGTAGATGTGTTTTCATGTATATAAGTGATACTCGGTTAGGTATGTGAGCAGTATGGAGTCTAATTACAATAAGAGTATTTTCCAGTCATTATTTTTATGTTGCTTTGTATTTAAAATTCAGAATTAACCAAGGTACTGAATCACATAATATACACAACTAAGCTATTTGTACATATTACGCGTTGTATGAAACTGTAGATATCAAACAATATTATTTTTGAATGGCCTTACATCCATGTCTATCTCTGCCTGCAAAACTAAGTGTCCCAGATTCAATCTTCGGTCGGGCAACGGTTACTTTGAGAGCATAAGGTTTTGATCTTGAATGCTAAAAAGTAATCCTGCAGCTAGAATATAACTAAAGTACTATAAACTTTTTAATAATATCATCCGTAACGAAATGGTAATCGTAGAGTTCCACGATATTCATGTCTGAGCTGCGCGCCTATGAAAAAGCATGTCATACATGCCCATTGTTATTCCATGCCATAACTCGTCATGTACCGCGAAGGGTTGCAAAAACTAGGTGGCACTTAATCGCTTCATCGTCGCGTTCCCAGCCGCGCCGGACGCGAAAACATACGGAATGCCGCATGCGGGACCCTCTCACAACTCGGTCGAAGGGATAAAATAGTTTCCTAATTGGGCAGAAACTTGGGAAGACTTAAGAGCTAAGAACTCTCGCCAAGTTCGTCCGGGGTAGTACTGCCATCATGCCCATTTCTGCCGCCAAGCAGTAACCCATCCACGACACTATGTTCCGGTTAGGTTTGGTCGCCTGAAATTACAGGGATATGAGACATTCCACCTACACGTCTCAGAGTTACGGGCGCATACGATGCGAATTGGGTCTTGTCGTACCTAGTAGGGTAGGTAGGTAGGACCCGAGTTGCATTGGTTGTTATGGGCCGAGGTTACCACTTAACACCAGGTGGGCCGTCGGCTAGTTCTGTAAAAGTATTACATAAAAAAAAAAACTGTGAAGATTATCCCCGATGACAGCAACCCCCCCTAATGTAAATTTTATTTTATAATGCTAGCAGAACCAAACAGACGCTGTTCTGTGTTACGCAAAATAAATAGCAAAAACAATCTGCTTGAAAAAACACTTAGAATTTCAATGGTTAACTGGTTTCAAAGCTTATCAACTTCATAATGTGTTACCAACATACAGAGAATGCACATTAGAACATGAGAGCGTAGTGGTCTAGTGGTACTGACCCCGAGTTTCAATCCGGAGGTCGCCGGTTCAAATCCCGACGTTGCACCTATGAGTTTTTCGATTGAAAGATTAATGTGCGCAATACCACGTTCTCAAAACGGTGAAGGAAAACATCGTGAGGAAACCGATATGTCCTAGAACTAAAAATTCGAAGACATGTGTCGAATGCACGAAAGGAGCCTCTTTGAGGCGCACTTACAATCCTTTCACCACACTGGTTCGACAGAACCGGTGACTCGAAGAAGAAGACCAACATACATTTTTATACATATAGATTCCTGCCCGAGGCTTCGCTTGATGTAACAGTGATTTTGAAACGAGACGAGAAAAATGTTGTCTATATCAGATGTTATCAGAATCATACATAATCATATCATCAGTACAAAAATAATATTTTCGTATGTTACTCAAAATTGATACAATTCAGTTTTTAAAATCAATAAATCCAAAATTTAAATGATGGTTACCTTATACTAACTTTGAAAAAAAAACCTCGATATGGTATCCACGGGTTAATTTCAATCGCACAGTTATAACCCCGATATATTTATCGTGATAATAAATCAGATGTATTGATCATTACCGATAATAATTTATAGTAGTCGGGCAGTGCGCCGGCGCAGGTCATTTATCAAACGCGCGCGAGTGCCTCGCCTCACCCCCTCCCCCACCCCGCCCCGCCACCCCGCCTCCCTCCAAGTCTAATGTGTTTGTTTTAGGCTTTGTGTATTATAAAGTTGTACTGGCAAATTGAAAATGTAATTTGCTGGTTTCGTCACAACTGATAGAAACAACTGGGGAAATAAATGTTCTCCATTGTGGAATGGACTTGAAGATTGGGAAGGGGCGCACTGTCTCGAACCCGTTCCCTCCAGATACGCAGGCCTACTCTCGAGAAGCGAGAGGAATGTGCTCTTTTGTCTACCATGGCTGCCTGAATCTTGATTAGTAGATATCACAATGTTTTCATGTTTCGCTTCGTGAATACCCTGATTTTTTTATAATTTGCTTGTAATTTTAGTTTTGAACTTACCCATCCACTGAGTGATAGATAGATAGATAGATAGATTAACTCTTTATTGTATACACCAGAAAAATATTTTACAAAAAATTTATAAAAAAATACATTAAAATTTTAGGCACACAATGGGCGGCATTATCACTAAAAGTGATCTCTTCCATGCAACCTGAGTGATGTTAAGTAATTTCTCTCTGATCTCATGAACTGGTGATACAGTCAAAGTCGAGGAAGTTTCATACCAGAGCTCTTTTTGAAACAACGTACCGCTGTAAAGTAAATATCGCTCCTGGCACTTGAAATTTATACTGGCTGGATGTGTAATTTGACTCTGAATTATTTGTAGTATCCTTGTAAGAAAACATTTGCATATTTGTGTAGAACTGGTTCGTAGCTGAACTATTGACACATATCTATTTCTGTCCCATGGCATTACTCGCAATGTCCAATCCATCCAAGTCGACTTACCATATGTTAAATACTGTAGTATAGTGGGATATTCGCAAAAATCTCGACGATATCATGTTTGACCTAGGCCATCTGCTCGTCCCTTCATAAAATAATAACGAATAGCCCGAGATTGAACTAAGACAATGGCCACTTCCAATAAAAAATTCTAATCTTTAATCAGTATTTCAGATCACGAACTATCAATGTATCAAGATGATCAATCAAACAAACGATTTCCCATGATATGATTGTGTATATAAGTACAGCAGAATGCCTACATCTGAAATATACGTAGTGTCGGCGAGTACAAAGCCCACACGATGCTGATTTATCAATCAATGCAGGTCGTTAGCGCGCCGCGGGCCGCGGGCGTCGCCTTTGCAACGCCGCCCTCGCCGAAAAGTAAATACTATCGCAACGAAAATCAATAATGCTATCAAATGTGTTTGTCTTCTTTATGACCCCCAACATGAGAATATATGTGAGATATTGCTTAACTTATCAAAAATTTAATTATTTTATCCGCCGTTATAATTGTACAAAGTCTTGGTAAGTCTTACCTTTGTAAGGGTTCCCTTTTGTAGGTGTAACACGTGCAGCCATATGCGCTCATGCGATGTGATTTACCTAGACAATAGCGGAGTAAAATGTAACATAGATTTATGTTCTTGAATTGGGTTCACGCTTGCGAAAAGAAAGGAATACGCCTTTAAGAGTTTCTTGTAATTCCATCCCATGGACATGTTACCACACACCCCTGCGACCAACTTAGCAATATGAACGTGTGACCTTATAACTTTAATGTGACTAATTGATCAAGCCATATCTATATGAATTCAAGTATTATTTTTTGTTTTTTTATACATACTAATTATTCAACGGCATATAAGAAGAAATAACTCGCATCCAATTCATGCAAATGTTTGTCGTACTGGAATCATATGTATCTGTGCGTCACCTGTACCGGTAACAGAACTCCTTCGTTGTGAAAATAACCCTACGCCACTGTTTACCTGAGGGTAACATGTACGAGTACCACTTTGTCAGTAATTTACTCGGTCCCCCCCCCCATCACAAATCATCACTGCTCTCCTAGTAATCACTTTGTGCATTGTAATCTCGTTACTGCGCCCCTGGTCATTAGCCCGCAGTAATCTAATTCCGATTTCATTATGAACCCCTGGTGATCTGTTTGTCTGTT
The DNA here is from genome assembly GCA_947359385.1 of Chesias legatella. Lineage (NCBI taxonomy): Eukaryota > Metazoa > Arthropoda > Insecta > Lepidoptera > Geometridae > Chesias > Chesias legatella. Next base: position 8,776,880 of record OX375781.1, on the reverse strand, counting down.
GTGTCTCTTGGGGTAGCCGATTCAATTGTTTATTTTGTTCAGTTTCTGTGTCTTGTTACTGTTTCTGATAGTAATTCTGAGGGTGACATTTTTCAATTGTTTAGATATATGTAATATATGTATAATAAGTCCACAATATATATTACTTACGAACCGAAACTTACCGACATTTCCTTCCCCTATTTTACAACAAGCTTTTATCTAACTTTATCTACCTGTTAGCCAAAATTAAAGAAAGAAAGAAAATGAAAATGTATTGTATGTAATTCTTGTAAATTAATAGTGTCTTTTAACTTTAACTTTAATTCTTATAAATACATAGTGTCTTTTAATTGTTACTTTATAATGGAACTTGTCTGAAATAAAAGATTTTGATTACATTTGATAGATAACAAAACATGAAAAAAAGAATTATGAACAAGTACATAATGTATGTGCTGTTTTTGGATACAACAGCGGCAGTCAAACATTATGAAGGTACATATAATAATTATAAGTCCCGACTGTTTAATTATTTGTTATTTACCAATATTTTTTTTTATTTTTTTTTGTTTGATTGTGTTCAAGTGAGTTTGGGATAACCTACAGTTCTGTAGGATGTAAATGTTTAACATTTTAAATTCTCATATGTTTTCCATTCACTTTCTACTTTGTGTTGAATTATTCCTTGTTATTTCCAACTTTCGTACACTTTATTCTGTTGAAAATTTGCAAATGTAACAGTAAAATTGTGGTAACCACTGAAATTACACAACGCTGATGTACTTTTGTCAAATACAGTGTTTATTGGTTAATTAAAGTTTACAAGCAAATTCCGATTAAAATCGAGAGAGAGGACGCCAAGTAATAAAATTAAACATTGCACCGCGGCAGACAGAGCAAAGCAGTCTATCTAACCTTTGTGTGAATGATGTCAGATTGATATTGCAATGTATCTATAGATCGATGGTTTGATAGTCTCATCGCAAAGCATTTAAATATTTTGAACAGATTGTCCGTGACTGACGACTGATGAACGTCTAATGGTCACCAAATATCTACCAAGTGTGGACACTAGGTCTATGGTCTAAAACGCCCGTAACCCAGTAATATTGGACTTATGTTGCAACAATAAATTTCAAAAATGCAAGATGAATTGAGTTATGTTTGGATTTATATTGGTCACTTATCTGTAGACACATAGGTATAGTTTTCAGTTTTAATATAGTCGTCATGTTTTATACTTGTTACATTTTTCAGTTTTAACCAAACAGAGTTTCCTTGCTTGTGTTGTACAATATTTCAACAAATAAAGACTTAGGATTTAGTTGAATTGAGAACCAGCACACACTTTTTGATACAGCAAATTGTGACAGGATGCATTTTAATATAACGCGGTCAATGTTTCATTTTCCTATTGCCACTATCATCCTTGCGAGTTTAAAAACTGTTTGAATCCCATCATTGGCACCTCCATTGCAATTTGTTCTGCGCGATGGGTCCCCGGGCCGCGGCGGGTCCGCAAATTAGATTGTGCTTCAGTTTCCGGCTCGGTGGCGTCCCTACGCCATTAGTTTACATTTGCTGACATCACATTACTTATTTATTGGATTATACTATGAGTAAGTGCATTGCTCTTGCTTGCACTTGTATTACTCATATATTTTTCATTCAAAATCAAATTTGAGTCTTCTCGATATATCTTAACGTAATGACTTATATCTTTCTTTCTAATTTACAAGTTTCCATCTTACAAATCAATAAAGTGCTGTCTGTTGGAGAACTCGCTACCTTGCTGTCAGATGTAGTTATTTCTTCAATAATTGAATTGTTCATTAAATAAAGCTTATCTAACTAGTGATGTCTCAATGTTGTTATCTACCGAATAAACGCTACTTATCTGTCTTGTTTGCTATCTATCTGGAGATCGAAATCTCCGCCCTTAGACGAGTAATACCGGATTCGACGGAACCAGAATATACATCTACCAATAACGCCTCCCATCAACGGATTGAAATTACATGACATTAATTCCATATCATATTTATTTCACAAAGGTGTACTAAGTTGTATTAAATCTTCATCATTCATCACATTTGTTAAGACTTAAAAACACAGATTGGAACAATTGAATGTTTTTTCTGAGAGTTGTAGTAGTAGTAGTAGTAGTAGTAGTAGTATTATCAGTAGCAGTAGCAGTAGCAGTAGCAGTAGCAGTAGTAGTTGTAGTAGCAGTATCAGTAGCAGTAGCAGTAGTAGTAGTAGTAGTAGCAGTAGTAGTAGTAGTAGTAGCAGTAGCAGTAGTACGCTTACGCTAGTTCAGTATGAGTGGATGAAATGACGAATCGATTGGTCACGCACATTATCCGAGACGTCTCTGGTTTACGAACCGTCAAATTACCAGCGCCGGTGGCTGTGTGACTCCCGGCACGCGACGCTCGCGCTGCTCTCCTGATCCGTGAAATTCGATTTACACTGAATTATAGTGTTTTGGCAAAATGCACATTACTGGTCTTCATTCTGCATTCGAAATTATACCTAAATGTACTTACGTCAAACTTTGTAAAAACCCTCAAAAAGCAACCAGGTAGAATAATTAGTATATTCTGCCAAACAAAAAGAAATGCTTTTTTATTTTTTTCTAAACGGTGGTCTAATAATAATGAGGTTTGAATTCTTATTAGGTTTCTTATTCTCTGACACTCTATCATATTATTTTACCCGCTTGTTGAAAGGAACATATTCAAAGTCCCTTCATGCAGCGTGAAATGTTTGTTGTTACGTTCCATGGTATCTGTAGTAACCACAGTTTTCCAACGGGACTCTAGGCGACACACCGGCTTACACTGGCTGCGTTTGATTAACTATTGATACCTATTTATAGATACTTTAAACAAAACAGTGAAAACTTAATTTTAATGCATTCTGGTTTGGGAGTTTTTGCACAGACGTATTCTTGAATCTTATCAGAATCCTCTATTTTTACAGAAAGTTCCTATTACTAAACTCACCACACTTTTAGTTTCAAAGTCCTACGTGTTAATCCTTACTCCCATTTCCCATATTCATAATTCATCCCGCCACTACTTTGCTAAGAGAAAACCACAAAACATATCTCCGGGATTTCATTTAGATCCCGCTAATCCCCGGATTATTCCACAATGATTTGACATCACCCAACTGTCATCGACTTAAACGCTGTGAAAAAAACATAACGAATGATTCCGTCCGTCTACAGCTGCATCGGATTTTGGAACGTTTGAATTTTTATTACCGTTTAGTCGGCTGCCACAAAAAAGTATCTCAATCTAACAGGAGGCGTTTTGACATTAATTTAAATTAATTTACGGTTCAACATAGTCATTAATTCTCATTATATCTATATTAAATAAGGCGCAGTCGGTCATTTGTCTGTACGCGATTTGTTTTACCTACATTTTGAAACTTGAGATAAATACATGAGTGAATTCATTCTCTTACGTTTTGCTCTATAAGTTTAAAAAAATACTTGACACTTGCAATAATTAACTAAAAGGACGGTTGCCATATAAAATAAAATAATTAAACGTTCCCATTTAGTGGTTTTATTGAAAGTTTTAGTAAATGTAGAGGTAGATTTCGTTTAGTTGTGTGGTAGAACCAGTATCTAATGACTCTACCTACAACAGCAGTAATACTATCTAGGCAAAGAATCGTGTAGTTACATTGCGTCAGTCCCCATGAGATAAGTGAACTCATGAAGTTAAGTTCTCGCGACTGTAATTCCACCGATCCTCATACCCTTCAAATTTAATTCACTAGCAGAAGTAGTAACATATGTGCAGAGTGTGTATGGAGAATTACTGCTGCTGTACACATTTCTGACGCTAAAATGTAGAGCACTCACCGTATTCCGTTTTGAACGTTGTGGGTGCTGATGAAAAGAACACGAGACTTACCATTTTCTCGATTCGAAATCATTAATAAGAAGAAAAGTCTCAGGTCATCCAAGACCTGGCAAATTTTTCCGTGATCAGTGTGAAAGGGACAACTGTAATTACTCCGTCGCGCACGTAGAGGGCGGGGCTTAATAAAGTGATGTCGCCGTAAAATTTGTCGATGTTTTTTTACATCGACACATAACTCTCGTTTATCGAGTAACCGATTGATGATCGGAGCAAGTAATTGTTGTTCGCGCTATACTGAATAACTAGAACAAATATATGTATTATACACAGGTCATAACAAAATGACCAAATTTATTTTTTCGGCATAAGAAAAGTAAGAAAAAATCGCTTATATTTTTGTGAATGTTAAGGGTACCATTACATAGGAAAGTTATTTTAACCAAATTTTCCATTGATCGTACCATTAAATACGGGTACTTTAATTAGTTTAAAATTTAGAGATCAGAAAGGTAGATTTTTTTTTCGCTGTTTTGTAAAAGTAACTAATAATGGTTAAAAAAGGTTGCATGGAAGAGATCACTTTTAGTGATAATGCCGCCCATTGTGTGCCTAATACTTTAATGTATTTTTTATTTATTTTTTGTAAAATGTTTTTGTGGTTTATACAATAAAGAGTTAATCTATCTATCTAATTTATTCGGGATAATACTTGTAGGAAGTGCCTTGAATATTTCATATACCAAGCAATATGTCACTGATTGAAAGATGACTGATAATTATGGTTCTGCAGCGAAGTTGGTAGATCCTGCCTTCGACGCGAAGGGTCACAGGTTCGGTCCCCAATTGAGGCTTTAAAGATCTTACTATTTTATCAAAGCTAAGCCTAGACTACAAGGTACTAGAAAATAGCGAACAAAAATCTTGAGCGTACAACCATTCGCTAGCATTTCTGTTGGTCTGGACGCGGCATTAAACGTCTAAATCACAACGGGGTGCATTTTCTACAAGAAATTCATACTCCTTAATAGAACAAGCTTTTAATTAGAGCTTTTGTATTTATTTATGTCGATCTGAAGTGAATTTATAATATGTGTTGATATGTCAACCATTTGTAATTTAAAATAAAAAAAAATTGTGTTCTTCTTTCTTGTCTTCTTTAAACCTTAAAGAATTCTATGTAAGTAAATTGTTGTCTATTGGTCTATTGTCTGTTCTTGGTTGTAGGGTATGTGCGCTGATGAAATTTCGTCAGGCATGTCAGGCGTTCATCTCCAAATCTGATAGAACAAATATGATAGAGATTTACGATAGATAGATTTAAATATAAATATAATAATATAATAGAATAATATAAAGTCTGCCTTGGCTCTTCCTATATTTTAGTATGGAATGTTCCAAACTGTATTTTAGTTCTAATAGGTTACGATTACTGCTCCACGTTAGGAGGGCCATATGCAAGTTCCTTCACTATCCGCCTCAAAAAAACTATACTACTTCTAATTACATTTTCAGTCTTAATTTATATTACCCACGACTAATCTTCGTTTATCCTTGACGAACCATCTCTTAAATAAATAATATTTATTTTAATTTTTAATGAATTTAAATTAAATGTTTCAAATAGGTCATTGATTTCTTTATAATTACACCTAACTAGGTACATAGGAACAGTCTAAATATGAAGCACGCAAGTAAAAGTCATGTCGTGTGTCGTCATCAACGTCTTAATTTAATATTAATTATATCTGTAATTAACACACATATTTATTTGATAGTTTCTATTAATTTTATAGTCTTATTCTGTGATTACTATTTTTAATCGTTTTTTATACTATTTTATAATGTTATTATAAAATAAACATAAAAAAGCTAACTACTGTTTTATATATTAAATATGGTAATTGTATGTAGTCATATCAACTGTGTGGACTTGTTCATAAATCTAATTAAGTGTCCGAAATAAACTTTCCGTGTATAATAATTAATAACAAACAAGCTATCGGTAATAAAACTTTTATGACATGACTTACGATCAAAAAACACCCGAGATAAAATACCACCTTGAGTTTATAGTCGAACTAGATGCATTAATAACCTCTCGATGCGTACGCGCATGTAACTTTATACTTATAATGTCTGTAACAAATAAAATGAAAGCGATCGTGGGACTGTACAAATAAATGGAAAGGATAAAAAATTCACTACACTCGAACTATATACCTAGTCACACGGGAGATTACTAAGAGGTATTTGTTTGACTACATTATTACTTGACAGGCCTCACAGCTCAGTTGGTAGTAACTCTGCCTTCTGTCCTGTAGGTCGTGGGTTCGATTCCCACCCAGGACAAACATTTGTGACCAATATAGGTGTTTGTTCTGGGTGTTAATATGTATGTATGTATTTACAAAAAGTACATGTATTCTATCAGTTGTCTGGTACCCATAGTACAAGCTATGCTTAGTTTGAGGCTAGATGGCGTTGTGTGAATTGTCCTCCAAAAAATACAGAATTCACATTCAGGAATCCACACTGTCTTAGATATATGGCCAGACTTACAACGAACTAACTTATGAACAGACGGACATTCTGAACACAAAACTGTTAAAGGTTTATTTTTCCAACATAGGTAGGTATGTCCTGCTATGTCCACATTTTATGCAAATACCTGGTTGCGATTTTAATTAGTCGCAGTCGGCACCGCAAGAGGACTTCATACGAGTGCGGTAATTATCGTGTACCCTGGCCGGTGCCGCCGCGCCGGACCCTGTTCTCAAGACAGGGGTGTAGCCAGGACCGGGGGGCAGGGGGTAGAAGTACACCCAGCGTGAGAGGCCTGCAAACTAGCCCCCCGTAACACATTGTTGGTCATTGACTGGCCTCATAGCTCAGTTAACTAAAAAGGTCGTGGATTCGATTCTCACCCAGTACAAACATTTGTGTCGCGAACATAGATGGTGTTCTGTGTCTGGGTGTTGATATGTATTATATGTAGGTATGTATTTACAAGGTTAATAAGTATTCTATCAGTTGTCTGGTTTCGATGAGACAAGCTATGCTTACCTTACTTTGAGGATAGATGGCGCTGTGTGAAATGTCCGCCTATATTATTATTATTGTCAACCAAATTTGCAGCGTAATTCTTCAGAGTAGAAGGTTTGTGAATATTGGATACAACTATTTTATTGCGATATTTGAAGGTATGATACTCTTTGTGAGCCGTCTTCTAAGTCAAGCTATCCTTGAGTAATGCTGTCACTTTGACATTTGTTTTGTCATTTTGACATCACCTTGACATAATGTTGACAAATGTGTATTCGTTTTTGGCAGTGTGTCACACCCCGTCTTACTTTGCGGTATTTTCATCATAAACACCTGGACGATTTTACCTTGTATACTTGCATGATGTTTAGGGGATAGTTCAATCCGGAGATCGCCGGTTCAAGTCCCGACGTGCACCTAAGAGTTTTTCGATTGAAATATTCATGTGCGCAACACCGCGTTTTCAAAACGTGAAAGAAAACATCGATAGGAAACCGACATAAAATGCGAAGACATGTGTCTAGTGCACGAAAGGAGCCTCTTTGAGGCGCACTTAAAATCGTTTCACCGGTTTGAGAGAAGTAGTGACTCGAATAGATAGATAGGGGATAGTTCGGCCCCTATTTAGGTTATGGTTTAGTGCACCGGCGCCGGCGCCGGCCGCATTACGTCGGGTCTGAAGGGCGCGTGCGCTCGGCTGCGCTGCGCTAATCCGCTGCGCCTGCGCCGCTCACGATAACGTTTGGGTGCATTATGTGATACTAGCGACCCGCCCGGCTTCACACGTGTGCAATCAATATACAAATTAATAATAATAATAAATATTTGTGGACGTTTCACACAGCGCCATCTAGCCCCAAAGTAAGCTAAGTTGCTTGTATTGTGGGAACCAGACAACTAATATAATACTTTTCCTTGTATGAAACGCATATTTATTTATTTACCTATATGCGTTTCATACGAGGAGAGGGGCGGGGTAATACAATCATAATATATTATAATAAATACTATTGTAACTTCAACCGTAGCTGGACTCTCCAATATTATGCCAGCACTTCTTCCAAACGCCTCGGAGCAAAACGTTGCCCATTTCTGTTTCTCACTAATGGCTGAACGTGTACCACTCGGAACTAACCGCTCAGAAGTTCTCCTGCGGTTGTACAAGAAACGGCGACGCAAATCCTTTCTTTAATAAGCGCTGCGCAAAAAAGAACATCATTATTTTCACACAATAAACTATTATTCGCCGTTTGGAGGCACATCGCGTTTCATCGCCGCCTTTTTACCGCGCGCTGGCGGCAAAAACCACTGCGCGATGCCCGTTTACGTCGGCAAAGAGCCGACGCCGACGCGAACTGAATACTATTTTGGGGATTGGTGGCGGTTGCAGCGAGAAGCGGGCCAGCACAGCGTACCCGCTTATATTAATAATAAATTTAAATTATTAAATATTAATAATGTTATAATAAATAATAATACAGTGAGGTTGTGAAATATTCCTATGGCCTGCTGTATTTACATTAGTTTTTTTCAATTTTGACTTCATAACTACCTAACAGGTTATAAACGAACTATGTTGGGTTCTTATTATAAAAAAAGTTTAAATGTACATAATTACTTTAATTTAAACAACTAAAACATGTCGATTAAAATAAATATATAGCCATTGGTCTAATTTAGAAAGCAACTCGATGGTGGACTGTGGACCTTGTAGTTACTGATGTAAGTAACGCTGTCATACATTTTCCTTAAGAAGTTTATTTATCGTAAAGGTATGCTTTGACAAAAACTAGTAGAATCATAGCAGGAAGACGACTTTCTTAGTAGTTTGTGCTGGCTCCATAATCAGTTACATTGTGCTGTAAAGTCATACAATGACGTCTATAAGTTATGACCCATATACATCGTGAAAAACCTTTTATTTCACGAGTTCTTCGGAAATCGCTTGTCGCATACGAAGGTATTTGTCTTACATTAACAGTATTTCACTTCCCATTAGTACTTCTAGCGAGAGCGTGGTGGTCTACTGTTACTGACCTCGAGAACCAATCTGGAGATCGCTGGTTCAATCCCCGATGTGTACTGAGTTTTTCGATTGAAAGATATTGAGCAATATAACGTTCTCAAAACGGTGAAGGAAACCGACATGTCATAGAACTAGAAATTCGAAGACGTGTCAGGTGCACAAAAAGAGCCTCTTTGAGGTGCACTTAAAATTCTTCACATTGTTTCGAAAAAACCAGTGACTCGAATGGAATAGAAGTACTTCTTTTTTTGTATCGCATATCTATATAGATATTTAAAAACTTCAACTCGCTATATCGCCCGCCACAGCCTGGCGCGCTCCAGAAACATCAAGACGCAAGATTTAAAAGGCCAAGAAACAAAGGGCCGTCGAGATCTCTTTGAATCCAAATCCCCTCCTAAATCTCTATTGAGATTTGTGTGCGCCCTTCGTTGCCGTTTTTGGAACATTTTTTTTTGTTTATTTGTTTCCGTTATGAAAGGTAATGCAATATAGTATTGTTGTGTCGCGTTATCCGAGATGAGGATCGCGTCTCCGATGATGCCAACTGATAATGTTGTTTGTTTGTTTGCCATTTGATGCGCACGCAGCACGCTGCACGCAGCACGCTGCACGCAGCACTCAGCACGCAGCATACAGCACGCAGATTTTGCGTTGTTGTGTTCTGTTATGATTGTGGAGTTGAATTACAAAACACGCGTCTCAAATGACTTTTTTCTTCAACAAATTATTATATTTTGGAAATTTGGAAAGACATTAACTTAATTTGATGCGATCGTTGATATTATTTAATTTCTCCAGTTTCTAATACATCTAACACTAAAGTTTTATCTAAGTGTATTATTACTTTATTTGTATGAAGTGTGTGTGTTTATGTGTTTGCGTGTATGTGTTTGTGTGTGGTACATGTTAGATGTATTTGGGTAGGATTTTATTTATCCTCGGCTACTGCATTACTGGTGAACTCAAGTTTAATAAGTGCATGTTTATCATTGGATCCCTAAACTCCATTAGACACTTAAATAAAACGATACAATGAAGCCATCTCGTACACTCTTCACAAACCGCCCTCCACACTCGAGATATTGTACTCTGTGGCGGCTAATCGTTCTCCCTGTTGTACTGTTTGTCTGTCTGTCCCGCCCTTCACAGTGATATTGTGTTGACAAAACTATTGTATGGTGTTGCGTTGCGTTGCCTTTATGTCTTTCTTTATTGAATAGATGTATAAAAACACAATAGTTACCCTCTGAAACCAAAACCCCCCAAAAAACTTGAAAGCTCTGATAAATATCTTGTTATATCGAAAGCATTCCAAAATTTTTCCTAGTCTAATAACTAAGAGAATTAAGTACTTGAATTTTTAGGGGTTTAGTGTCTGGTCTTGCGCATAGAGGGTTGGATAGGGTTCGAACAGGTCAATATTAGCCATTAGCATGCTTTACTTCATATTTTTGATATTGCATACTTATTGACGTTAGCAAGCCTTTATCAATTACATATTATGGAAATAAGTTTTTATTTTAACACACCACATATCCCAGTTTATCATAATTGATAACCGCTTGTTAACTAAGGCTCAGAAAGGAAAAACCATAAACTTTAAAACTATTTTATCTTAAAAAATTCAAATAATCCTTTAACTAAAATACAAAATGATTCGAAAAATCACGAAAAATCTCCCAAGACTCGACACGTCCATTCACAAACATCGATATAAATGATTCACGTAAAAATAACCCCGCGATAATTACAGGCATTATATCATCGATATCACTAATTTAATAACCAAAGGACAACGAGTCGACGACATCCGAGAACCACGGACATAAAAATGTCGGGTCGTGTCCAATCAATCTTGTACCTGGGCCCGAGATCGGACCCTAAAGATAACCCGTCCAGTGCGTAATGCCATTAAAACAACGGTGACAATCCGACCAAAAAATCATTTTCAACAGCTCTTTAGATCGATATAAAATGTCCGGACTCACTCAAACGGTTCCCGTCCCTATCCGTTGGGATTAAAGTCATTTTTCGATCAGCGCCGATTGTTTTAGGTTTGACTAGCATTCGTCTGCGGTTACGCTTGGGTGAGACTGAAATACGAAATACGTGTACAGTGCATCAGTGCATATGGTATCGTCGCTACGTTATTGTATGACGATTACTGTTAATGCCAGTTTATGGTCAAGGATAGGATATGATTATATTTAATTACTAGCTGCGCCCCGCGGTGTTACCCGTGGTGAATAAGTAATCCCACGGTAACACCATTTTTCCCGGATCTAGCCTCTCTCTAGCCTATGTGTTAATCCAGGATATAAGCTATTTTGGTACCAAATTTCATCCAAATATCCATACATGTCCACCATTATTTATTTATTTTTTATTTATATAAACTTTCACGTTTATAGATAATATCAGTAGGATTTTCCTGAACTTTACTTTCCTAAATTAAAGAAAAAGAACAGGTTACCTGTGTATTTGCAAAACACAGACCGATAATGATTTAATTAGCTCAGTTGGTTAGTAACCCTACCTTCTGCGCTGTAGGTCGTGGGTTCGATCCCCACTCAGGACAAACATTTATGTGACATTTGTAACATTGATGTTTGTTCTGTGTCTGGGTGTTAATATGTATTATATGTATGTATTTACAAAAGAAAATATATAAGTATTATATCAGTTGTCTGGTTGCCATGATACAAGCTATGCTTAGCTTACTTTGGGACTAGATGGCGCTGTGTGAAATGTCCACCATTATTATATAATAATAAATAATAATAATATAATTTAAAATATAATTGCAGTTTTTATTTTCATTTCGAAATTATTATATATTCTGGTTATTGCTGATAGATAAATTCAGAAAACGTCAGACAGACGGACGTTGGATTTCCAAAATGTAGAGATGATTTAAAATGTGAGATGATGATCATTGGTGGGACCCCACTGCGATGGTTTGATCAATTTCTTTGTTTTTCTGTATTCTTGGATGCTGTGGCCTGTCTCACTGGTGCCACTCAACAAAGCTCGAAAATCACTCATATTGCGTTGTTAGTAGTATAACTTTGACTCAGTAATCAGTCTGTATATTTTTCCAAATGTATTATAAACTATAATGCGTTGGATTTGCTATCAATGTTGTCCGCGTAAATACAAAATTTTCGTATAATATAGTATATCATATAATTTTGCTTAGTGAAAATGGACTGTCTGTATCAGACTGGTAGCTTGAAAGTCGTTTGGCAAATGTACCAAAGTTAGTGTAATAGTATTCCCGAAGTGGTATCACTGTTGTGTTGTACTGTTGTGTTATCTGTGTCCGCGGGTCCGTTTTAATTAATGCCCGTCACGTATTTTTTTCGATGTTGGTTTTCGAGACTTGGGAGTTTATTTTTTTTGTTTTGTTTTATCTCAAGTTTTTGAAATATGTCCGTAGGTCCGTGGCGTGATACGATATCTTGTCGCCCTATTGTTTTCCATTTGATATATTTATGCGACGTCTTGCCGCCCGCGCCGGGAGTGGTGTGTACGCTTTTTTGTTTGTTTGTTTGTTTGTTTGTTTGTTGGCGAGGCCTCATCTGTTTGAGATTTTCTTATATTATAAGAAATCTCGAATCATTTTATGTTATATCTGATTGAATCTTTTACAACTGACTTGAATTTAAAATCCATCTGGGTTATAGGGAAATCGAAGAATATTGGGGCTCTACAAAAAGATCTCATGTCCTCGTCACCTAAAACTACGGGAAATAGCTTATAACTTGAGTTCAGTACGTTTAGTCACAATCTTCACTGATTGATTACTTGTCCCATACGGGAATTGAACCCTTGCGTCTCAGTCATTGGCTGTGGAGACGTAATGGAGAGCTTGGTGGCCCAGTGATACAGACTTAGAGATCTCACTGCGTATACCGAAAATTACAGGCACTTATTTAGCATTATGGGACTTTCCATCTTCAAGTGTAGAGACAGGCGCGATATGACGCGATTGATGTCGTATTTACTTTACTACGGGAGCGTTCATGTTGTTATTATGGGCAGAGTTAAGTCACTGAATCACTTAGTGAAAGAATTTTGTCAATAACTTGAGTTACAAGCCCAAAAATCATCCAACAAATATCTAATAAGCACATTCTGGCGCCACTAAATTCACTCATAAAACACATTGTCAAGGTTTTATGGTAGCCTGGTAGATAAGATCCAATTAATTTAAGTTGTTCATTATCGCATTCCGGGAATGGTTGAAAATGTGAGAACTTTTTAGAACATCTTAGTGATAAATAATAACTAAATGATATATGCATTGCTGACAAAAATTCGCATCTGTATTATTTGCGACTGTTACGAGGTAGATGTTAATTTTTATTTATATTACTATATAATAATAATAATATTAAACAATAATATATATTATTTGAATTAAAATAACAACTCATGAATGGAAATTCAAAACAACTTCAAGAAAAAGTTTATTCTTTTTGTTAGTTTACTTATGATTTTAACTTAACGTTTATAAGTTATTTTGCGTTTGATTAGTTAAGTTGTGTTTTATCTTATTCGACTGAATTGAAAACTGCTTTTCGCAGAGAATGACATAACTTGATTAGCTAATCAATTGCTAATCTAATGAGTAAGACCTTTTATGTATTGCAAACATATCCATATTTTTCTGGCATCTTATTGTATGTTATCTGTTTCATCTTTGCAGGTAAGTCGACACACGATACCGCCTTTACACCGAGTCGGGTAAGTTTTTGCGTGCAAGCGAATATGCAAGATCGGGATACGGATAAGGTAAGTAAGGTAAGGTAAGTGATATTGCTTTTAAATCTGTAAGTTATTAGCAATTTCAAGATAACAGATATATAGAGACTTTTATGTTGCCACAATGAATCTTGTTTCAGTACGTTCCGGTTTCTTACTTCTTAAGTTCAAAAGTAATATTATATGGTAGTGAGTTGGATCAGTTGTGCTATGTATTGATCGGTGGGAATTACATGCATATTTATATAATTTTAATGGGGGCTATTAATTATCCTAATATTTTCGTGAATTATGAATGTTTAAATATAGACCAAAGTAACATGATGTAAACTTGTTCACTCAATTTTTCCAATATAAATTTGGTGACGACGCCATAAATATAAATCTATGTAGTCTTCTGCAACTAAAACTACCTTAATATCATAGTAATCAATAAGTACTGGAAGACATTTCACACTGCGCGCTTTCTAGCCCCAAACTAAGCATAGCTTGTACCATCACAACCTATAGTTTATATCTTTTTTTTGTAAAGACAACATAATACATATTAACACCCAGAAACAGAATAAACATCCATGTTAGTCACGCAAATGTTTGTCCTTAGTAGGTTAGAACCCACGACCTAAAGCGCATAAGGCAAAGCTGTGCTACTGATCTGTGAGGCCAGTCAACTATTCCATCTAAAATGGCGTTCAGTTGACTCTTCCAATATTCATTTGGTCACGATGCCATAAATATAGATCACTTTGTAACTCTACAAACTATAAACTACTTTATTTTTTACTTTATAACTACTTTACTACTTAAAGTACCTAATGGTACTGTAGCTTTTACGTGTTACTGGTTTGTTCATTTTTTTTAATTTAAATTAAATAGATAAATAGACCCTCATATCATAATATCCAGATACTAGACAGAAAAAATCCAAGTACATACAAATAAAAGAACTACAGAAATAATATTCAACGTGTGTGAACTAGTAACGCAGTATTTTGTGTGTGTGTGTTTGTGTGCGTTTTACAAATTGTCTGTTTGGTACGTCTCCTGTTACGAGTCCCGCGGGGCGCGACTCCCTACCCGGGGGGGTTTGGGAATCATGCATATGTTTGTATTTGCCGGGAGTTATGTTTGTTTGTAAATCAGGTGTGATCCATTACCGAACGTTCAAATTACAAATGAAAACACACTTTTGTGGACTGTAGAATAGTTACATTCCCAATCTGAACTATGATCTGAATTATCACTTATGCCGAACGAAAAAGAGTGTCTAGTATTTCTTTTTATTATCAACTTATCTGTGCTTAACATATTTCGGTCGCAAGTACAAGTCCGGACTTGTAAGTAATATAT
This sequence comes from Chesias legatella, assembly GCA_947359385.1. Taxonomy (NCBI): domain Eukaryota; kingdom Metazoa; phylum Arthropoda; class Insecta; order Lepidoptera; family Geometridae; genus Chesias; species Chesias legatella. The sequence continues at coordinate 8,761,826 of OX375781.1, read as the reverse complement.
TTGGTACAACATTAGTTCTGATTATCGGATTGCTAAAGAACCAACCACCGAAATAAAGGTGTGTTAGCTATATTATTCGTGAGAAGACAATAGCGGCGATTGGCCCACCATTTATCATGTCTAGATATAACCCATTAGGTGAAAACTGGGCCATTGTGGCTCGGCCATTGGGTTTTTTTTTTATAGTATTGGACTTTTATTATAGCTGTCATAGATGGTTACCCTGTCATTGAGGTTATCTGCTAACTGACATGCGAATCTGTCATCCGACCTCAGCATCAATCAAATAATGTGCTGACATCTGATCATGTATAATTTATCATGGGATATAATAAAATATACCATTTCGCCAACATCTGCGTACCCGCTCCTGCAATCTCGATCTTTGGACCACTGACCCGGAAAATTAAAATAAAAGAACAATGCATACTAAATTATGTTTTATTATGTATGCGTAGGGTTGAAAACACATTAGCTGACTCGGAAAATTTAAATAAAAGATCTATGTATCTATATATCAAATTGACGCCTATAATGGTCGGATAGAGTTTAAAATTTTTTGGCGTGTGCTGCACCTACAGTATGGCTCGCGTGGCCGTCCATAGCGATTTAGGATGGAGAATTACAAAGAAATATCAGTCATATTTCAATAGTACTCGCATTTTTACTGGTTATTTTCAAAAAAGATAATGGATATATATGGTATATTTCATGAACTACTCGTTTCTAGATTTTTAATTGAAATGTAACAAAAAATAGAGTCATGAAAAAATTTGCTGTATATTTATTTATATTTTTCCACCCTAGGGTTACCTACAACATTAATAAAAATTTGTCGTAAACTTTACCCGTAAACTCTGACAAACCCCAAAAAACAAAATCACTTTACAAAAACTGAATACACTTTGCAAATTGCGCCAAAGTAATAAATCAGTACGGAATTATAAGAAAAAAATTGCACCCTCGTCCCTTAAGGGCACGGAAAATCGCAACTCGATAGTCATACGAAAAATAATGATGTCATCAAACACTAATCCGAAAGCTTTCATGTGGATTACAGATCGACAACACACCACCTTCCTACATGACACAAACCATATCACAATTTTAAACCTTATTTCGTCTCACTAAAGATCAGAGTAATTTACAGTGAAGGCATGAGTAAAATGGTTTGCGATGTGTCGTACTCTCTATCTATAAAACCACTATTATCTTTGACAGCGCAATAGAAATTATGCACTAAACTCAGTTGCGTAAGGCACAATTTTCGTGCACTTTCCATTATCAGTTGCAAATTCGCGATATGGAATACACGCGAATTTCAACTCTGTGTGTGAGGGCATATGGTATAGTATCGTTTGTTGTAATTGTAAGGGTTGAGCCACACTTGGTGCTCGGCTGCGCTTTTGCGTCTCAGCGTCATCTCGATACATTAGGCGTGTGATTTACGTTCGGGAAGCGTCCGAGTCAAAACATGCGGGTGTGCGCCCTGCCCGCGCTGCTCTCTAGGGTTGACACCGCCGCCTCCTCGTCGGAATTTACATATAGTCTCGCTTACTAATGGAAATTGTATGTGTATTTACAATTTAACTACATATATACTACAAACAACATTATATGAACTCATAAGTAAAAGAGAAGTTTGATACGTCAATAAGTCATTATCGAACATTAAAAAGTTGCACGGATTTACTGCTAAGATTGTTCCTGAAGAGTCAATTCCCTTGTTATGTCCCGAAGCAATCTAACTCGTAGACTGTCTTGTCTACAAGTGTATTGAACCACGAGACCCTCGACAAAGATAAAACGTGGACAATGGCTTGGCTGGGTGGCTATCACCTCAAGTTAATATTCGCCTAGCACTTAGCGCGTGTTCCGACAACCTTATTTGAAAGCTATTTCCTTTTGCCACTGTAGGGAAGGGAATCAAAATGCGTCTCAAAGAGACTCCTATCTTGCACTTAAAACATCTTAATTTAGTTCTAATGGTTTAAGCACATGCGTATTTCAATAAGACATTTTCCATCACCTTTTTGATATCAAACTGAAAATATATTTGGTTTACGTACGCACTATAACCGTAATGAATACGGTGTATGCCCACGTGTGGGCGACCACGCTCTCCTGACTTCTCTCTAGCAAAAGGTGACAACCCTAACTATCTCACAAGAGTCTCTTATCCCCCGGGAGAGGAAACCATCTCATCCAAAGCGCTGATGCGGATACAGTTTCTATGACTTCCAGTAATACACACCTAGAACAATTTTTACCTTCATTTCAGGAGTGAGTGAGTGAGTGAGTGAGTGAGTGAGTGAGTGAGTGAGCTACATGAATATTCATATAAGTGCAATTTTGATTAGCCTCACATCTCAGTTGGTAGCAGCTCCGTCTTCGGCGCTGTAGTTGTGGATTCGATTCCCACCCAAGGCAAACAATTTTTGTGGTTAACATAGAGGTTTTTTATTTGTTTTAGTGTTAGAAAAATAACATAATATCTAAGACAATGTGTGTGTATTAACAAAAAACATGTATATAAGTATTCTGTCAGTTAGCTGTTTCGCATAGTGCAATGCAATCTCTGATTTGTTCATGGCTAGATAGCGTTGTGTGAAATGTGCATCAATAGTCAATTATTTGTTAGTTAAGTTTTTTTAATGTATTGAATGAAATATATTGAAATTTCAAAAAAAAAAGAATTAGAAATTTTAATGCAGACGTAGAAAAGAGGCGTAGATAACACTCAAAAATTAAATAAATATGAAAATACATACCTAAATTCAAAAACGTGTGCACATTTGTAAACATCTATGCTTCATCCTTCCCCCACCAATTTACGACCCCACCGCCATCCAAAACAAATTAAAAAGCATAAAACACGATTCAGCATCACTTAACCCTTTCCGTGCAAAGCAATAACATTACCCAGTTACCCCCTTCTCCCCCGCGGGGGTACAAAACGCACTTAGACCCGATTCGACCCCTTTTAGCCTGCGATGATGGATATCGCGCGGTGAATTCGGGCTTTAGTTTATTCAGACAGTGTCAATGTGACAGATGGCCGACTAGACATCATAACATTATGGCATTAATACAAAGAAATATATATATAATTAATATTAATAATAATTCGTTTATGAAATAACTACTTTAGGTTCATATTATGTGTTAGTAAATACGACTTAAGTGGTTGTTTAGGCGAAATGGATAATAATATATATACAGGGTTACAGGAAAAGTCGTGCTAGATCCGTTAAGGGCGTGGAGTACCCATCATTTCTGACTTATTTCACTATGAAACACCCTACCCTAAACTTAACCCTTTTCGAGATATTCGACTTTTAATTTTTTATTGAATAATGCCGATTTTTAGGCTACGAAATTTATTTTTGTTTATTTTGTGTATCTTATTATTATTATTATTGCATTTTTACATGTGTAATAAGATGCTTTAGGACATCAATCATTAAAATAGTGCATAAGTTAATTGAATAGACCGTAGTAGACAAGTGAAAGTAAAAAAATAAAAAATATATTAGCAAGCTTATTTTTCTCTAAGGGATATCTAAAAAAAATATTATGACACTTGTTCGGCAGATATTTTTTAAAATATCTACGTTTCATCAGCTATCTAACGAGGTATAATAATCTAGGGTTTTATTCAAATGCATTGGAAAAAAATTAGTTTCATAGGCGACAGTGGAGAAGAAAATTTATACTTAGCCCTAAAAAGTAAAATAAAACATTAGGTATGCATGAAATGTCATTTATTAAAGGTTTTCACACAACTTTTTCTTATTCTACAGTTCATGTTCAACATGGCCGCCTCTATTTCTGAAACATTGTCGCATCCTTCTACGGAGACCAGTCTTCACTACTCCAGTGGTCAACGTGGTCCTCATTTTATTTGCTGCATCCACAATCCTTTCTCTTAAGTCTTCCACAGACAAAACTGGATTCGGCTCGCTGTACACAAGACTTTTCATGCACCCCCATACATGAAAATCCATGGGAGTTAGGTCCGGACTTCTTGCTGGCCATGGCAACGGCCCACCTCGTCCTATCCATTTGTTTGGATAATTTGTGTCCAGCCAGTCTCTGACACTTCTCCTGAAATGGGCAGGGCAGCCATCGTGTTGGAACCACATGTCCCTGATCAGGTTGAGTGGCAGATCATCCAGCAAATCACTCAAGTCTGCTCTCAGGAAATTTTCGTAGCTTTCCCCATTTAGATTATCCGGGAGAAAGTAAGGTCCAATCAAATGATTAGAGATAATGCCCATCCACACATTCACGCTGAATCTTCGTTGGGACCCTTTCACTCTTTTCTTATTGGGATTCCTTAGTTCTTTTGGGGCCCAGTAATGGACGTTGTGATAGTTGGTTATGCCATCTTTATCAAATTTGGACTCATCCGTCCACAAGATATTTCTTAGAAAATCTGGGTCTTCTACGTCAGCATTTAGCATAAATCTGCAAAAGTCCAATCTTCTCGCGGGGTCTCCTTCTTCAATAACGTGTACCGGCGTGTAATGGTACGGGTATAGGCCAGCAGTATGCACTGTAAACCACACTCTCCATTGCGAAAGTCCCAGATCACGGGCAACAATATTAGTGGAAGTAGTCGGATCCGCTCGAAAGCGTTGCACTATCTCATTGTCCTGTTCTTCGTCGTCAATTCGTGGTCTTCCCATGTCTGTATTTCGTCTCAAAACAGAGCCAGTTTCTTTAAGTCTTCGATAAACTCTGTCAAAACAGGCCACATCCGGCACTCGACGACCGGGGTAGCGAGTTATGTATTCGTTACGAGCTTGCGCAGACACACAATCGCAGTATCCGTAACAAACGTCCCAACTACTTTTTTCCACGAAATGTAATACAAACCCTAGATTGTTAGACCTCGTTAGATAGCTGATGAAACGTAGATATTTTAAAAAATATCTGCCGAACAAGTGTCATAATATTTTTTTTAGATATCCCTTAGAGAAAAATAAGCTTGCTAATATATTTTTTATTTTTTTACTTTCACTTGTCTACTACGGTCTATTCAATTAACTTATGCACTATTTTAATGATTGATGTCCTAAAGCATCTTATTACACATGTAAAAATGCAATAATAATAATAATAAGATACACAAAATAAACAAAAATAAATTTCGTAGCCTAAAAATCGGCATTATTCAATAAAAAATTAAAAGTCGAATATCTCGAAAAGGGTTAAGTTTAGGGTAGGGTGTTTCATAGTGAAATAAGTCAGAAATGATGGGTACTCCACGCCCTTAACGGATCTAGCACGACTTTTCCTGTAACCCTGTATATACCTTATAATATAATATAATGGCATGGATAATATAAACATTTTGGCTACATACTTCTGGATTTCTAAACTTTTTGATTGAGATCAGATGTAAATTTTTTCATGTTATAAGTAAATTTGGTTCTGATGTCACTTTTCCAAAAAAATAGGGTATCATCATCATCATTTTCTTTTGATAAATTTATTTGCGCAATACCACGTTCTCAAAACGGTGAAGGAAAACATCGTGAGGAAACCGACATGTCCTAGAACCAATTCGAAGATATGTGTCAAGTGCACTAAAGGAGCCTCTTTTAGGCGCAATTAAAATATTTTTACCACACAGGTTCGATTGAAGCAGTGACTGGTTTAGTAGTAGTACTATTTTCTTGACTGAATTCTCAAGAACAAGCAAAAAAATAAAACATCTCAAGATACTTTCCATTACAAGCTCAAGCTCTCCACTTAAAACATTTTAATAACTTAATAGACATTTTAAAAATACCCTCCCGTAATGAGTAAAGTAGGTATGAAACCTCCCCGCCAGCGCCACCTGGCTACCGTTTCTATTAATAAGTAAACACTTCGGGCCACTTAATGTGCGTCTTCCATTAGATAAAATCGTAAATTACAAGCTCTTTTGTGTTATAGACGCCTGGTACTTAGCCGATCGTTACTGTGACAATTTTAATGTGATTTTGTGTTAAATGATACAATTTAAAGGCAGATGACGTCTTATTTCTTGTTTATGTTATAAATCACTCGATCATCTTGATTTTGAAGTTTATTGCTGATCTTAAAAGTGCAAGTAAAATGGTCCATTAGTCAAAGTCGTAAATTACACTTTATGTAATATATACCTACTTGTACGAAACTTTTATAGACGTCATCTCAGTATATATACAAAATTTAACACCTACATAATTAAAAAAATAAACGGCATTCAAAATGTATTGTAAGATTTACAAATCTGTATAGTTAAGTTCCTCACACTTTAGATAAAAAGACTTAACCAATTAAGATAACTTAAAAACACTTTAAAACAATTTTCTTTGGTAAAATGTTAAGGAAATTTTATATTTTATATCGAAGTATATCTCTTAATTAAAAAACAACTGAACTGAATACTTTAACGAACCATATTTACAGTTGACATACGGAACCGACATACAAAATCAAAACTGTGTCTGTATTTCTTTTACACTTTAAACACAGTCATCAAACCGGCTGATGTCAAGATATTCAAATTTCATACAAAACGGCGATATATCACCGCATTACTACGTCAAAAACCCTAAAACTCTAGATATTAACGTTAGCTCTACGTAGGTATTTTCGTCCCGTCGTGAATCCGACCACTTTATGTGAGGCGAGTGGCCTCCTGTCATTTGTTTTCGTTATGAACCCCAAGAGGAAAGTGTAGCGCGCTGTATGACAGCCATACGCATTCATGTTTCAATATTCTTTCCGTCCGTTCACACGTGCCTAGTTAACATGATAGTCTATTGAGTTTATGTGTTACATAACGACTATGCTAATTCTTCTATGAATTAATTAATACTTTATTTTACAACAAGTAAATATAGCACGGAAATAAAAACGATTTCTTCCAAGAATCCTTTGAAGTTTTTGATACTTTACAAAGCCATATCGCCTCCTGTTTTGTAAGGACTGAAGTGACAACTCTGATGTGAAAAAATGGTGTTTTTTTTTTACTTAAACGAAGAAATATCACTATTTTCTTATTTTTTTATAAAGTATTGACTCAAATTAATAGATTTCATTGTATGAAGCTGGTGTATTATACTCTTTTATCTATCAGTCCCTTGAGCTAGAGTCATACCCTGTATATACATATTGAAAAAATGTTGACAGATTCTAAAGCGCACATTAAAATACTGTCCCGGACATTGAATGGACCAAATATTCAAAGATGACATAAATTTATTTTAACTGCATAGATACAAAACCCTTAACCAATAAAAATCAGGTTAACTGATAATGGTAAAGCTGTTATGGTAAAACCGAGTAGCATAGCCATATTGTCGAACGTGATATAAAATAATTGCGCCGCTATCTAATGATTATTACGTACTCTATAGTGTCTATCCCCGTGTGTTCTCCCATTATCATGATTTATAATATGTCATTATGCGGTTGGAACGTACGACAGTAATAGTCGAAGCTATTTGAGATATCGACCAATAATATTCATATACAGGGAGTCCGGTAATGAATGGATAACCTTGAAATGCGTCTTAGTAAATCTATTGCGCATTCGGAAAAAATATCAAATAAAAAAAAAAACAAGTAGTATCAAAGATATGTATTTTTTAAATAATATCGATGTTTTGATTTTTTTGTTTTTGTTTGTTATATTTGTTTTGTTTTTTTTTGATACTACTTGGTTTTTTTTTGATATTTTTATCCGAATGCCCAATAGTTCTACTAATACCCATTTCAAGGTTATCCATTCATTACCGGAAACCCTGTATGTTCAAAAAAGAATTCGGTATGTATATCAAATTAACAGTTGCCATATTTTATGCAGCACGGGTGGTTTGTTTTCATAAGTTTAATGGTCTCATGATTTGCTAAATAATAACAATTAATTTTCGCAAAACAAAACTGTGTGTTTTTATGATTTTTCAAAAGAACTCCGATGAAACAAGCAGTGGCTCTCAACAAATCACTAACATCTTAAATATTATTATCATTAATTAGATGAGTTTTTCAAAATTGTATGCTCTGTTAAAAATGAAGATTACTTCAGATGGAAACACGAAATTTGTATAATTATATATGTAGCAAGCAGTAGCTGAATAAATTTAGGAAATTAAATTTATCAGGTTAATTTTGAGAGAAAATTTAGTCAGTGTTCATATCAACAATTTGAGTTAGAAAATCTAGTCAATATTAAAGTCCTATCAATTCGATCTTGATATAAATACTAATTAATAAACAATTATATACATTATTAGATAAAATTTGAATTTGTTATTTCATACGAATAGGGAGAAACGAACTGAACAATAATGGAAAACGTCTTTGTCTATCAATAATTAATATTAATCATAAATGTATTTTAATTTGGGATGCTTTCATAATATCAGTATTTAAGGTAAATTAGTAAAAACGTTAATATGAAACAGGAATCATTTCTTTTATAAATGTCTTTTACCGAATTTTAATTATGTAATAAAAGATATAATGTCGTATATAACCTGTTGTTAAATGTAATAGGGTTCTAACAGTGTTGTACTGGTGTTTGAGACCACTTAAAACGGTAGTCAAGGGTGCTCCGCCAATTTGTACCCCACTCGGTGTGAGAGGGCTGTATAACTCACTACAAGGTAGTATTGGGATCGGGTTAAATTATGGTTTTGTATAATAATATGTTACTCGGTTTAATTCCGATACTGGAGTCATTTATTTATAATTCAACAAGTATGATGTATTCAATGAAAATAAAGTTTCCTAAGAAGACCTGAAATTTGGTAGCAGAGCTGGTCACTAACTCTAACGGCTTTGTTTAACCCCTTATGGATTACCCGAAAAGTTTTGAATGTGGTATACTAGCCCTTATAATACCAGACAAATCAGTCTCAAAATGGATATATTTTGACACAAATTAAGACCATAACATGTAAACATAACAAAAAACAATAATTCAATTCTCTCCCAGATTCAGAAGTTGTGTTACTATTCTAAACAAGCGGTGACCCATTAAAACGATCATAAGGTAACTTACTTTTATAACGATTGAATCCCCCTGCGCGGCGCTACGGGAGGCAGGCGCCACCGGTCGGGGGTTCGGATACCTCCGGCGTGGCACACAAATACATAAAATCTAATCTCGAATATAAATCACAAAAGGATCAAATGATTTTTTCAATCGATGTAAAGATATAGATAGCACGTATTTGGCAAATTGTTATCATTTTATCCCTGACGACCGAAAATAGATTTTCATTTTGTAACCCGAACCTTGTGTGAGTTGACATAAATATAGGCAGCTGTACTTCTTAATTATACAACAGTGTGGTGGCTTAGTGATATGGACAATTGCGTGAAGAAACCGGTATGTCTTGGAACCAAAATTTTATGTGACGTGACATGTAAAACCTTAAGATTCGATAGGATCCCCAGGTACCTAAGAACCTAAGAAACCTAAGTAAACCTAAGAACTGCTACCATACCCGTTTCAAGCAGTAATGCATTCATGTTGGTGTGTTCTGGTTGGAAATATGTAGTCGCCAGTGAAATTACAGGCACTTGAAACATGCAACCTTCACACACACCATTTTTTTACCAACCAGTCGATCCTCCGGTATCGGGGCTCTGAAAACTTAGATATACTGTTTATTGGACATAACTAACACCGTAACTAAACAATTATATCTTTACTGGCCTCGTAGCTCAGTTGGTTAGTAACCCTACCTTCTGCGCTGTAGGTCGTGGGTTCGATCCCCACTCAGGACAAACATTTATGTGACATTTGTAACATTGATGTTTGTTCTGTGTCTGGGTGTTAATATGTATTATATGTATGTATTTACAAAAGAAAAGTATATAAGTATTATATCAGTTGTCTGGTACCCATGATACAAGCTATGCTTAGCTTACTTTGGGGCTAGATGGCGCTGTGTGAAATGCCCACCATTATTTATTATTTATTTAATCTAATATAAATACATGAATGAATGTAGAATTCACGTGTTAATAATACCGCGTTCTTGTTGAATGAACCGAGAGGAAATCGTGATTTAGATAATCCAAAACATCAAACGCTAAATTGAAAAATTATGAAAATTAATTCCAGTTTAAATATAAAACAATAATACGTTATGGCACACATTTGCATCAGAAAATAATTCGGTTTTGATTGCTTGTTCACATTTGATATTTTATTTATTATTTTAGCACGTTAATAGTTTCCATCTTGTGATATTACCTTGGAAATATTGTTCCGTTGATACGGGCAGCGTGTTGTCATAATATTTATCTTAACTACTTTATGATTCTTCGTGTTAATATTACTTGTTCCATTAATGGCGCTGTTTTGTAAATCACTGAACGAAATACATTATTAGGTAGCGATTAGAGAATAATTAATATTCAATACTGTTGAATTTTAATATTTTACCCATAGGACAAAACAATACTTCAGTATTGAATTTTCTTTGTTTAGAAACGTACACAACTGTCGATTTTGGTATTACTATGTTGTTAATTTAGTGCTGACTCTATTGTAAGGGAAATAAATAAATATTATTATTGTTTTTACTTGAGATGTCGGATGGCATCGGCGACTAGTCGTAATGTTTAATTCTGATTGGTGTATGGAATTAAATAAGTAATATTATCAGCTGTAAACGCAAGGAGCTTTCAGCGCAATAACACGTAGTATTTAATGTCATACCTGAGACTACGTCTTCAAGGTTTGTACAATGTACATATATACCATACTATACCTAAGTAGAGGAGCGACTCAAGTCCTTTAGCTGTTGTTATGGGCAGCTGGTACCTTCACATCAGATGTCTCACCAATAACAATAAATGGACAGTCATGTGAAATGTAAAATGTTACAGTGCTAAATAAAACTGGTTTATAACTGCTTAGTTTTTGTAAGCTGTTAACTTAGTTAACGTAATGGTAAAGGTAAGTGTTGCACTTAAACTAATACATACAATAGTAATATTTTCTTCACTACTTTGTAAATACTAGTATTTCTAGTATAATTTATGCACCCATTATTATATTCCGTTGTTTCATCGCGTGCTGCCGTTATCGTGCAACCGTTCCGCTTCTCAGTGCGTTATCGTTATACATATAACGAATTTCAGTAAAACGTTTTTTTTTCCGTTATTCAATAACCACTACTGACTTTAAGTGTTAGCAAATTGAATTATTCAACTTATTGGCGGCAGTGGATTAGAGTGTAAATATTTAACTATTAACATCCTAACAACTTTTTAATTCATGTATAATTATATATAAATTAACTGTATGCCATGTCTTATAAATTATATCAAATTGTATCATTAAGTTTTTCTCAAACATCATTTACATACACGCCATTTAAGCCTATAATAACTGGAAGCGAGACAATATTGTCCGACGAATAAACATTTCCTTTCCGCAAATACTTCTTAATTAATCGGTCAGTGGTTACTCAAGTTAAATTTTTTACAACGATGACCTACCTACAAGTCAACAAATGCAAATTTAGATCGTTTATTATTAGATTTATTTTCTAAATGTAGCGTGCGTTATCTTGTTATAAAATAATTCCAAAGCACTACAATTTGTTCTCTCATTTCTTCTACATATAAATTAGTAGATGATTTTGTATATCTGTAACTTTTTATGAATAAAATAATGGAGTTATTAAACTTTCGTTACATAGGCTGCACGTCAAATGTATTCAATCACCCGACAAAGGAAGATAGAAAAACAAAATTCCACAAGTGTCCCCATAAGTAGTGTCCCTCCCCGTTTGAAAGCGCATAGCCTGTAAAACTTAGTTAAATGATTACGCCGGAAGCCCGTAACGGGCCGCAGTTAATATAAATCATCCACTTAACACTTTTTTCATGCGACAATATCATCTAAATATACCAGGAACGCATAAAAAGCTTAGAAGTTTATTTTTGAACGGAGCGATGAGAAAGTGCGCGCCGACTCTTGAGCTGTGGACCTTGTCGCCGGATTGGACAGCGCGCGTCCATCATACGTGCGTCGCCACCTCTCGCTCGCACCCACCGTACAAACAACTCAACCCTCTCGCTCGGTCCAACCATGCGTGGATAGCTCGAAACAATAAACTTTTTTTGAAATTCTAACCTTATTGTAATAGAGCATGTTAAGTCTTAACTCAATTTTGCTACAATTTTACTCGACGAACAAAGTGTTGGACGTTTCAAAAGTTATCAGGTAAAAGCATTTGACCGGTCGTTTTACGGTAAACAGCCGATAACAGTGTAGAAGGGAACGATGCATTTATTTTTTCCCTTTAATTTCTGCCTATTTTTTGTTTCTTTAATGAAAAATGTCATCGGATGCATCACGGACCGTTTCGGAGTTGTTTTTAGCTTATTTTTTTCTCGATTCGAATGACACAGAAAAGCTTTTTGGCTGACGTGCGTTATCGCATAACTTATTGATAAAAAAAAACGTTTGCAAACTGTCGGACGAGACTTTTGTATTCAAATTCTTGCGGCGATGTTCTAAAATATGTTTTTATTTCTTTTTTGCATCAGGGGATTCTTACATGGGCTGAGTTAAGTTACAAAATATACTTAAAATATAAAACCTTAAAGTAATAATGTTTTTTGTAAGACGAGTCAACTATTCTTACCAAAATACGCAAGTTAAACTTCCATCTCTCATATTTATATAACTAGTATACGCGCCGGCGACTTCGCTCGCGTGGGCGGAACTGACGTGGCCTAAGTCTCCTGGCATCCTGTGGGCCACCCTTAACTGTTGTTCTGTTATACGATACAATACTGGATTTGTTTATTATTTTTTCATTTCAGTATTTGACTCGACTGTGATATTTCGGTTACTATAGATCAGAATTATATTATTTGTATTATAGGGTCTTGTTTTTAAACGATACAGCACTCGATTTCTTAGTTGTTAGTTAGTTAAACTTCGTAAGGAAAAGGCTCGGTCTCCACAAGTAAAGTCTTTAAGACCAGCGGGCAGGCTGTGCGTTGTCTATGCTTCAGTTTACATTATAGATTTATTAGAGTTTTGTCATATAAAAATATAATATTGGTTTATAAACTTGAGAAAACCATAGAAGATTTTGCCAGCCATTGGATGGCACTGTGACAAAACATTTACCTTATTCAATAATAAGAACTTATGTCAGCATACATAGTACATAGATATATAAAATCACGCCTGTTTCCCGGAGGGATAGGCAGAGAGGCACGGTTTTCCACCTGCTACGATCCTTTCTCTGTTGTTTCATAAGACTATGATTATGTGTCGTACTAAAATATGTACACTAAACATCATCTGGTCCAACGAGACGTAAGAAATATTCTCTACGCTTATCGTATCAAAAAAGTACATAAAAAAACACGCAGTCACCCCATTATCCTGATAAAGGCTCGGCATGTAAAATTAAACATTAGTTATCTACAATACCGTAATATAACAAAGGCGTATTCTGTAAATATTCAATGCTTCATGCGCTAATGCACACGGGAGTGGGGTGGGGCGTGACTGATAGCGAGACTACAAAATAGTGAAAGTAAACTTGCACCTTAATCCATCGGCAATCCAGATTAATTTATATCCAGTAGGGTAGGGAACCTTTAGTTAGACCCTCTACATATCATATAATAGCGAATTCGTTAATTCTTTTGAAAAAGGTTATATCTGCCTTTAACAACCTAATGGTGTGCCGACAATTAAGCTTGGAAGCAATTCCTAATCTAAGAGTTGTTGATTAAATCAAGTGACATGTATTCAAACAGAAACCGGTCAAACGTAAAAAAATGCATTCCATTCTTTCCCGTTGAAGCTATAAGTTCATATCACCTACGAACGTCTCACGTTATTTAATATAAATTAAATATTCCCCATATCAGCGAGAGTAGGCGAATGAGAGCAGAAGTCGGCTAAGAAACAATAACAACGGTGGATAAAAGACTGTAAATGTATAACTTGCAAGCGTCGATGGAAATATAATAATACATACAGTAGTAGTAGTTGAACGTTATAAAGCCGGACTTGTGGAGATTGAGATAAATCCAAAGATACTCTTCGGGTCTGCTGCATGCTGTGTTTCTCTACAGAAAGTTGTATACTACTTATGTAATTTTATTAAGTTTTATTTTTATTGTTGAATTGTGTAACACCCAATTTGGGGAACCAAATAAAAAGTATATCGTGACGTCAAGGATAACAAAAATATGACCAAAGCTAACCTACAAATTGTATGATATCGATACATTATTTCCCTAATTATCGAAATCCCAACACTCGTATATTCGTCCGCTACCGCTTCCGCCTCGGTCCCCGCTACAACTGCAGCCGCACCTCGCACATCAGAACACATTAGACGCTCGGACGGACATAATATTCGGATGAATTATTAAATATTATTATAGCAAAGATAAGCCGGTGTTTCGTTACCTTCGTATATTGTACGGCGCCTTTTGATACTCGGTGTATTGGAAATATTATTTATCAGTACGTTGGGTGAAATAATGTGAAAACGTAACTTAATTAAGGATCTCGCCATTTACGTTGCAATGCAGCTTATCGTTGGAGCGTTTTTTTTGTTATTTACTTACGGAACGATCAGATGGCCCACTTGGTGTTAATTGGTAAATCCATCCGTAACAAGCAATACGAATTGGGTCCTACCCTACTTAGATAAGACAATCTCCAATCGTATGTTCCCGTAACCCTAAGAGGTGAGGCTGAAATGTCTGATGTAACTGTATCGGTATGGACCGAATATTGAATTTTTAGTTTTCAATTTCGAGGGTCCGCAAATCAAAACGTGGAAAAGATTTGAATTCATAACGATAAAAAATGCACAGTATTATTGCTAGTAAGGGAACCTGTTCAGCGAGCGCAGTACTTATACCCTGAATAACTTAGAAAGCTTGAATGTACTTATTTCATTGAAAAATACTTAGCACGCTTAATAAATACATACGTAATGCTAAGCAGTAACATTACTGTGTTCAAATTTCAAAAATATGTTTGCCTGAGTTACGGGCGCATACGATGCGACGTGGGTCTTCCCATTCCTAGGTAAGGACGTGCCCAAGACGAATTACTTTTGTTATGGATTGCCGCTTAAAATCAGTTGGGACACTTTGTTCTTTCCTTAACTTAGTCACAGAAAAAGTAATTATATCAGTGTCCTTTATCTAACAACATAATAGATACACACTTACACAGGTTGACGTGGTTACTGGAAAATTTATTGAATCAGAATCTTTCTTATATATTCTCAACTGGAATACTTATTTACAATGCTATATCATCGTATGAGAAGAAATAAATAAATAAATAAATAATGGTGGACATTTCACACAGCGCCATCCAGCCCCAAAGTGAGCTAAGCATAGCTTGTATCATGAGAACCAGACAACTGATATACATACTTATATACTTTTCTTTTGTAAATACATACATATAATACATATTAACACCCAGACACAGAACAAACATCAATGTTACAAATGTCACATAAATGTTTGTCCTGAGTGGGGATCGAACCCACGACCTACAGCGCAGAAGGGTACTAACCAACTGAGCTATGAGGCCAGTCAAAAAATAGTTGATAATATTGATTCGTTGATTACCGAATATTCGTAATCAACAAATTACATTTTATTTACGTTAAGTTACTCACTTAAAAGCCCTTAGTGACAGTCTGGCGAGAATGAATAGACTTTATTAACTTTTTTTTTACAGCGGCTATCAGAAGTCAATGAAACCATCTCGTCTAAATCCTACAAACATAAATTCCTGGAAGTAAATAAAGGAATTCTGATATCCGTCTAGACGGCCTAAATGTATTCTAGCATTTGGAATACAATGACTGAACACTAAATAGCGATGAACTTGAATTCAAGACCTATATTTTGGAGTCTGAATTTTAAACCTAGGTTATAGGTATAACGTGCGTTGAGTTTTGAGACAGCCGTATTTTTGCGTTTGGTACTTAATTTGAAATTGCAGACTATAATATCTTCGTTTAGTTATTTTTTTTATGTTCTAAAGTTACGGAACGAGCTGATGGCTCACCTGATCTTAAGTAGTCAGACACGACTAGGCTCCTCCGCTTCTTAGGTACAACAAGAGCCAAATCGTATGCGGTCGTAACTCAGAGACGTGAAGGTATGTCTTATGTGCCTGTAATTTCACAGGCCACCACAGTTTTTTAAAATTACACACACAGGCTTGTAATATTATCCTGTAAAAGAATAGAACTATTTGCACTATTGTTTATACTTAAATCTGGTAGTTTTTAACAGGAGAGTGAATTCCACATTATACACAGAAAAACAATATACAGTTGGGGGACTTAATGCTAACGCATTTTGCTCCCAGACAACCTTACAGGTAGAAAATCAATTTGGGCAAATTGTAGTGTGATACATAGACTTGCTTCGATATTTCCTTATTTATGATAATAATAAGTAATAAGTATTTATTGCAGTAAACTTAATCTAAAATACATTTTAAGTGTTTATTGGCCCTCTTTAAAGTATGATATATTATTATGATGTGCAGGTATACCTACTCATATTTTGCGTTCCAGTGCTATGCTGATGGACATAATATTATGAATACCTTTATTATATACATGTTTTGGGTAATACTCCTTATCTTTTACATAAACATATATGTATTATATATATATATATATGTATGTATATATGTATATATATATGTATTCTATCAGTTATCTGGTTCCCATAGTACTAGTTACGCTTAATTTGAGACTAGAAGATGACGATGTGTGCAATGTCCACCAATATTATTATTATTATTATGACAGATTGATTAGCTAACTAGTGTATTCTTTTCCATCGAATTTTAAACTATCACAGAGTGCGGCAAAACACGGATTAGCTAAGCAACAGCTAATCGACGGTTAGTTAATGATCCTCAAGTGTTTTATCTACAAATGCAGCAGAAAACTAAGGATTATTTGAAAAAGTTTGTCACCATGATAAGTTGAATCCGATAGATTATACATATAAGGACAGGTTCTCATATAAAACTGTAAATATGTATGTATGTGCGTATGCGCAGTAATCCAAGTGCGGTGGCTGGCTGCTTGAATAATTCATACCCGCAAATTGTAGTATTATACGAATTTGTCGCGGAGCCGCGATGCTCCATACCTTATGAAATTTAACCTTAGAGATATGGATAATGGCGGGGCCGACCGAGCTCTCGGCTCTCGGCACTTCTCGGCTAAGCTACGAGCCCTATTAACGCGGTCGAACCACATCCAACGTTACGACTTTTACTGTAGTATTTACGAGTATCTTAACCAGTGTATTTTATAGTAGGTAATCGTGTAATTTTTTTTTTTGTTTTAATTAACATTTTGCACACGCAGAAGTTCTAGTGCAGAGGGCACGGGGATTTTGTTGTGTCGCAGGTGGCAATGATTCACATAGATATATAGTGCAAACATCCATAACCCGAGAATATATGCTTTAAGCTCATCGCGCGCCTTTCGCTCTGGCCGATACGCATTAGTAAACGCTTACACTACTAAAGTACACTCCTTATATACTCTTATATTTATTTCTTATGTAATTTGAAACACATATCGTAATAACACTACATCACTTTTATAATTTGAAGCAAATATATGTGTGTTGGTTTTAATAATTGCGTTCTGGCTCGCTTATTCTGTTCCTTATGACCGTGTTTGATCGACTTTCTCCTCATTCACCTACTGGTTATTGATTTATTTCCTTAATTTCATTAGCTCATGTAGTCTTCCGCGATTCTAGAATCTCGGCCACCTTTCAGTAGTCACTGGGACACAATTTCTCGGTCTCGGACTAGCTTAAAACAGAGCAATAGTATTACAGTCTCGATCGAACCTTCAAAACATATCAGAGCTGGAGCCAATATTGTTTGCAGCACGACAATTTATATTCCACTTTATGAGCATTAGCCGCTTGTTTCGTTCACTCGAGACTGTCTGCCGTTTTAGCGGATATTTGTTGATACCTGTTTTTATAAGATCGTGGAATTGTTAGATTTCGTGTAATAGGTTTTGACTTTTTGTTTTTATAAAGACTATGAGAGATTAATTTGTATATATTGGTAACAAAATAACTGAAGTGTAGCAGCCACCTGTGCTCCAACAACACAAGAGCTCGCGCTTCACAAACGCTGAGTTGAAGCAGTTTTGTGGCGATGCTGTAGCGTACTAAGGCACATCAAGTTATTAGGGGTTTCTTGTTTGTTCTTCCCCATGGAGGGTCGGATAGGGTTTGAACAGGCATCAAACTTATCAATAAGTACGCGTGACCTTATGTTTTGAATAATATTGACGTTTCCAAGCCATTTCTTTATGAATTCTATGGAAATAAAAGTTTTGACTTTGACTTATTAATTTGTATTTACTTAGTGTTTTTTACACTTTTGTTATTTATGTCATCGACTTAATATTATTCCTTTATTGTGTCTTATGTAACGTCACTGTTATATTCTTCGCCATTCATAAAATAAGTTTTCTTTCTCTTTTCACTTTCATGTAGTCCGAGTACAATTCTTCATCAGAGTATTGTCATTATGACTTAAAATAAAATAAAAAAGATGGTATAACTTGACGCCAGGACATTAGCTGGAGACTACAACGAAACTGACACACGCGTATTGAGCTGAGCGTCGGTTGCAAGCCCTCGTCACTGTCTCGTCCCGGACACGGAGACGGAGTAATAGACGTTTTTCACACGCCATTTGATTCGTTAATAACTCTCCACTCATCGCTAATGTTCCGCGGTCCCGAGCCATTCTGATGACACCTACTCTTTTGATCATATTGGTTTCATTCTGAATAGATTTCTTTTGGTTAATTTGCGATATGTACTAGCAATTAGACTGACCTCACAGCTCAATTGGCAGTAACTCTGCCTTCTGTGTTGTTAATCGTGGGTTCGATTCCCCTCCAGGAGAATTGTTTGTGTGGCTCGCATTGACGTTTGTGCTGCGTCTGGGTGTTCATATTTATTTATATGTGTGTATTTACAAAGAAATATAAGTATTCTGCAGTCATCTGGTTGCCATAGTTTAAGCTATGCTTAGCTTAGTTTGGGGCTAGATGGCGCTGTGTCAAATGTCCACCATATCTATTTATTAAATTTTTATACCATAATACATCAACAAATAACTAAGCAAGTCCAACTTATACAATGTTTGGATTGGTGTCATGAGTACATTACCTTGTTGGTCTTTAGAACAAGTTCTCTCGATGCCAATCGATATGGACCCATTGACATAGTTTGTACAATAATTATTCTTGAATAAGTGATATGATATTTATATGAGATTAGGCCAAAACTTGAGTTTTGAACAGGCTGAAGCATCATTCGGATTGGGCGTGTAATTTATTTATTTATTTTATTTATTTATTTATTTATTATCACCAACAAAGTACACACCGATTACAATAAACAATATTTCCATCTAAACAAATCCTTTTTAATGTTACTATAATTACAGGCGATAGACTTCAAGCAAATGTACTAATTTACTAACTGTACTCGATTTTTGGGCAGTACCAAAAAATGGTTCGCAATACCCGGAGGTAGTAAGTACTACCCATACTCGGAAGTGGGTACACTACAAATTTGTGGTATTTGTCAAGATAAGAGAGACCACTCATAACTTAACGCCATCTACTATACTAATGTCACTCTAAGCACTTTGGAACCAGTGTGGTGAAAACATTAAAATGTGCCTCGAAGAGGCTCTTTTTGTACTAATGTGGATAATTGAATACAGCTTATAGTAAGTTCTATTTTGGAAGAGGGAATAAAGAATCATTAATATACTATTATCCCCGTCTCGGGGCGATGGACGCAACGCAATGCGACTTATGTCATTTCGTACTTTGGTGGAGAGGACTTGAGTTTGCTGTTGTGTATGGGCGGCGGTTACCACTTAACATCAGGTGGGCCGTCAGCTCGTTCCGCAACTCGAAACACATTAAAAAAAGCTATTGTATTTCTATTGAATAAATTTGGACGTGTCCCATTAAGTTTTATTACCTTGCATTCACTGGTTATATTATTTGACACGTTTGTGTCTGTGTTCTGTAGTAATGCGATGCGCCGGCGCCAGCTCGCACCTTCTGTGTCGTACACGGACAATACGTGCCGTTAATATTTGCACGTGACCAACATACACGAGTGCACGAGTTACTATAGGGTCGGATAGGGTTTGAACAGGCATCAAACTTATCGATAAGTACGCGTGACCTTATGTTTTGAAAATTGACGTTTCCAAGCCATTTCTTTATGAAATCTATGGAAATAAAGTCTTTGACTTTGACTTTGACTTTGACTTACTAGGATTAACGACTCAACAGTTTGTTAACATTTTGTTTCTATGCAGTCAATTCTTCACGATTAATGGCATTATAAATCAAAGATATGACCTAAATCTGTGTTACTGTTCGATAAATGATACATATGTCAGAGAGTAGAACAGCTGTTCAGCTGACTGCAGAAGAAGCTTACCGGAGACTAGGAACGGTACGTACAGTCTTGTTTTCCACAGAAAAAGGTTTTAGTCCCAACTCGCTATTTACATAGTATTGAATGAAGCAAGAAATAGTTTATGTAGCATTGAAGGGAGGACTCAGAAAAAATTATATCAGTTTGATGTAGTCGTCAATGTATGTTTTTTTACCAAAACTTATCATATCTAACAATAGACAGATATCTAACTTTGAATTTTTACCTAATAGCCCACTCAGATGCAGATGTCTTTATTTAGTGTTCTGAGAAAACTAATTATCGTCCGTAGCGATAACATCAATTATAGCCACTTATTAACCATTAAACTCTTTTTAATATTTAACATCATATCGTATATATAGTTTTTACTAAACATTTTGTGTACGTTTATAAGGTTACCATGAGCCGTTAACCGTTAATTTCATGATCGAAACTTTGAAAGCTCATTGGTAAGCGATAGCCCTTTCAAAAATTCATGAATTTTTATTAAAACGTGTAATAATGCATAGAAGTTATCACGTGCCGCTAACTTGGCGTCCCTCGAAAGCCTTCCGAAAGAAATTAAGGTATTTTTATGGACAATACTGTATTAATACAGTCTTAATAAATTTTTGGTCATGCATTTTTTTTTTATATTTAATACAGTTACGGAACGAGCTGACGGCCCACCTGGTGTTAAGTGGTAACCTCAGCCCATAACAATCGATGCGGCTTGGGTCCTCCCCTACTAGGTACGACAAGACCCAAGTCGCAACGTATGCGCCCGTAACTCTGAGACGTGTAGGTGGAATGTCTCGTGAAAATGCATGTTACAGCCTAGCTATACTCCACTGGATGCAAGGTAAAATGTGCTAAGTACTGCACCGAACTTTTCATTTTTATCATCTGGGTTGAATTTATCTTAAATGGTATCGCTATCCATTACGTCATTTGTCTCATCTGCTGATTTCCTCATACGTTTGGACAGTGAAATGAATGTAATACATGTTTATGGAATGGTTATCTATCCCATTCGCCTAAAAACCCCCAAGAAACAACGTCGGTCAGCATTGAAACAAAATATAACGTCTTCGTCTCTCTTACCAGTATTTTATATGTTATAGATAATTAGCTCCATCTATGAACACAGTAAATTATTTGATGATACATAATCTCCAGCGTGTTCGATCCAAAATACCACGGGCCTTGCTCAAGATTAGGGCTAACTGCTAAACGGCCATCTGGAAACTAACCAATTGCACCACTACGCCATAAATCGTCACTAATCGATCGTCTCGCGTCCCTGCTCTCCTGGTATCTCCGATGGGCCATCAAAAGGCCGTCGTGTACTGAAGTGACTTCTCAATGATGTGACGTTTATAGCTTCCATTATTAGTTAATAGATGCGAACGTCTTCAATGAAAGGTTGTAAACTTAGATAAATGAAGATTGGTCATTGCTAGGGTATAACATAAGAGCAGTAGAACTCACGCCATGTTCTTCCGGGGTAGTACTGCCACCATGCCCATTTCTGCCGCCAAGCAGTAACGCATGCACGTTACTGTGTTCCGGTTTTAAAGGTGTGGTTTCCGGTGAAATTACAGGCACATGAGACATTCCACCTACACGTCTCAGAGTTATGGGCGCATACGATGCGACTTGAGTCTTGCCATACCAAGTAGGGGAGGAACCAAGTCGCATCGATTGTTATGGGCCGAGGTTACCACTTAACACCAGGTGGGCCGTCGGCTCGTTCCGTATCTCAATAACATAAAAAAAAAATAGAACATTGGTACGACCTTATGCGAACATCTCGATAGAAACTATTCGGAAACTCTAGTACACCTATTTTTTAGATATAAAAGTACTCAGTATTATACCTGAGACAGCTTAAATACGACGGAGTAAATACAAGAAAAGTACTTTTCATTTCGTACTTGTGTTAGAAATATGTATTACTCGGTAGAAACGCAAATAAATAAATGACCAATAACTTCACACAATTTTTATCTATACATTGCTGCCCATCTTACAATATTAGTTCGATCATTAACAAAATAAACTTCAATGGTTGTGGTATTTAGTATTTTCTTATTAAAATAGGTGTCAAAATCGTGCCTCGTAGTGCTTACCAGGATATTTGAAATTAATTTGGGTTGATGATGTTCCTAAGGAGTTTGGAAACGTTGCGTGTCTAAAGAAATTTAAAGTATTCAAGTGATATGTATGTATGTGATGGATATAACCTCTTTGTGACAGAGGGCACCGTTTATTTCAAATCAGATTAATCATCAAACCAACCAACGTATAAAATCCTTTAACCTTCGTCTATCCAGAATAAGTTTTGAAGCATGCACATTAAAAAATCTTATATTTGGATACTATTACAATTTTCAATATATCAAATTGGTTCCCTTGCACTATATTTTACTTCACCACAGCGCAGCGATTAATTGAGAATTTAAATTGTTCCCTTTACCACTAAGCGCCACATTACCGAACACCTGACGAGGCAAATATATCATCGCCTATTATAACAGTCATTTTTATATGTTTTGACAACGGTCGCCCGCCCTTTTCGGCCCACAGTGCCGCCCTAACTCCTTGCGCGTTGAACTCACCTCCGCCCAGCATTCATATATACTTGGTAATTAATGGTTCCACTCTTGTATTAGCTGTATTTAAAAAAGTGGTTTATTAATCGTGGATTCGCTATTTGGCTTCGGGCTTTTTTTGTAGGAGAAAATATCTCTTAGTATTGCTATTTATTCGAATATTTCATTCCATGTAATTAAATATTCATTTAGTACTTAGCCTATAATATTATTTCGTGTTGTTGGTTTTCATTCTTGTATAATACTGTGTAACTTTGAAAACTTGTATAATTAGACCTTGCAGTCATAGTTTTCGTTTCCTTCATGAAAATGTACCACACAGTCGCAGTCGCGTAACATCAGGTGTTCAAAAAACGTCATGTAGTCAAAAGTCCACATCCAACTATCACAGTCATCTACTCAGAAATAGAAAAAAAAATGGCATACCGTCTCATTTACACCCGAATTTACCTTCAAAGTCACGGAGGATTTTTCAAAGTTTTTGAATATATCCGTTCAGTGAGAACTAAATTTGTGGTATCGGTAATCTAAACCATATACTGGTTATTTCTTGATTTTACATTTAACATTCGTTGAACGTATATTTGCGTGGTTTGCTCCCGCTCTACCTATTGCAGGAGACATACTGTGATAAAGTATCCTATGTAATTCTCCGGCCCGTAATCTGTATGCAAAAATCATTGGAAGAAGGACAAACTAGTTGACCAAAAAGCACATTTTCACATTTATAATATTAAACTAGATATCGGCATACCTTTAAAATAAATATGTATTTCTTTACCTACATTATCTGTTAAAATTGAGATCGAATGGTAAAACAAGAAGATGCGTGGGCGCCGATCCGATGACCAAACTCAATACACTTTATCCGTCGTTTTATTGAAAGGATTGTTTGTCTGTACCTACTATGAAATTGTTCGGTGCTAAACTTACCAATAAGTAGATGTAACCTTGTTACTTTTAAGACCAATCGCCGTTTCAAAGCAATATTTTTAAGTATTTGATGTAATTACTTAAATTTTGTCTGTTGTTTTAAGACTTCTCAAGAAATATGGTTTCTGCAGGAATCGACATATAAAGTGCCGTTTTTTTTATTTATCTAAAGCGTTTTTCCAAGTAAATTCAACAAAATTAAATTACATTAATTATTGTTTATTTGCGAGACTGTAATCCCTTTCGATTTTCTTCTTAATTATTAGTTAATAATTGTATTAATAACAACAGAAACTTTACCACGCTTCATAATCAAGGATCTTGATTTTGAAAGGCGCTGCGTAGATGACAAACCGACATACGCATTTTCGCATATGAAAGACCTATTAGCAGTAGTAGTAAAAGCAAAAATGTCCTTTTCCGTTATATTTGCGATTAGTGATAATCGATTAAAACGCGGTCTAAATTGTCCCGCTGTAGTTTTAATTTTTAATATTTTGAAGTATATCCTTTGTCCTGTAAAGTATCTATGATACATACAAAGCTAATCTATTCTAAGCGTTCTATATTGAATCCGCACACAAAGTCTTAGTAACAGCATATAAATTAATTCCAAGAACAGCAGAAAATGTTTTCTACCCACGAGCTTGAGCTTGAGTCTATATTTCAATATATACAAATTTACGTATTGTCTGTTGTAAGTGCACAGAAAAATTAAAGGTTTTTGACATCCGTTTAAAGGCCAATATAATTTATAATTTTAATTTTAATTTATTTAAAAATTCAGATTTTCATCCATTTTGTTAGTACTTAATGCAACTATAATTTAAACCTATGTTAGTAATAACTTAATAATATTTTTTATATATTTATATTAATTATGGTTGCTTTTTTAAAACCATGCTAATGCGAATTATACCGCTTTTAAAATTAACTTATCCACACTTCTATACTGTATTACAATAAAGTAAAGTTTGTAAAACGTATGTAGGAGGTGATAGTTTTTACTAAATAAAAAGTTCTTATACTAATAGGAACTACGTTATCCCTGAGTGCTACAGGTTATTTTTACTCTGATAAAGATGAGTTCCAGCTGTAAATGTTAACGCTAGCCGTGCGAAGCCGGGACGGGCCACTAGTCGGAATATAGAATATATTTGCGGTAATGTTTCACAAGTTGTCTATAAGTTACATTTGAAAATACCTCACATGTTTTTGCTTAACTAAATCTTAGCTTTTGATGGAAAATGTCAAAATTTTACAACAATTTCTCGTATTTCCAGGCTACATTATCTTAGTTAAACATTTAAATCTATTCACGCATAAAATAATACATGGCAACTAATTTGGGGATATAACTTCGCATTTCTAAATCATTACTTCCACTGTTGATACAGGCTTGCCGTCTTGATTGCGTTTTTCGAACGAACAAACTTTTTAAGTTTTCTATTGGTATTTGTTTATATTCAATTCGAGAGACATCATTTGTACCACGATCCAAGTCACGGACAATAGCTAGGGCCCGAGTGTCAGTTGTAACCCGATATGGCAAGTAGGTTCTCGTAAGGACCGGACGCCCGCGTTCTGGACAAAAGGTTTACAACCGTCAGATATATTGGACATTTTATACATTGCCTTTCCTTGATATCTCTCGTAGGTGTTGTTCTTGCGTTGTCTTTGCGTGAATCATTGTTTTTGTAAAGTAAATTAAACATTTGGTCCGCTGTTTATTTTGTTTTGTGGCAGCGGATTTTTTGTTTTCAAGTCATCATATTTAAAAAAGACATTATGTTATGAAACTGTTATATTTACAATAACTAATTGTCACTGAATTTTAAATTGACCTGTAGTTATCTTTAATATTATATTTTTCGTAAACACAACTTAAATATTGTATGGTTCCTTTCAAATGTCTTAACTGAATAAATACAAATTGAGTCATGCATTTAAAAAAGTAAAACAATATTGTCTCTAATCTGATAATCATTTTGCGCATTTTCGTTTTTATCTATCATGTATAAGAAAGAATATATATATTTTGTATCTACCTACTACCTACTTGATACATTCAATTCAACTTTGCTAGTTTTTTTAACTATATTGACTTGCGCATCCGAATGCAAACGTAAACAAGGCGCATTTCAATTATTATAAATATCTTATGAATAAGGAATTGGACTCTAACGTTTTATTGATATATTTAAAGTGATTTTTGCATTTAAATTTGATTTAATAAGTAGCTTTCATATTCGGAGTGGCACTATATGAATATTAAGACTATGTATATTTTATGCAAAGCTATGTGGCCGCGGTCCGTAGGCCTAAATTTTGTTCGCCGATTTGTGTCAATAGAAGCTCTTTCAGGTATCACATAAAACAAAGCGTAAATTCGATTTCAAATTATTTATTTTTAACTACACATTACGCCTACTTTATAAGATTTCAGTCAAATAAATACATGGTGATTTTAAATTAAATATATCACTAAATTGTACAATAAGCTATTTACAGTATTATATCACAAATAAAGTTACATATCGAAGTGTCCTAGTTTAATAGTAGCGTCACTTCTACTTACAGTCTGTTCGATGCTCGAGGAATATCGAGAGCTCACAGGGAATACCGACCGTGACCGGCCGTCACTCTACACAGAAACGCATCGCCGTAAACATAGAGAGAACTCGATAAAAACGGCCACTCGGGGCGTCACATCACAGTCCGTCACTACAGCTTCTCAAATGCCCTCGAGTTGGTGAGCATCTCGCGCGTTAGCCGCCACACTTGCTTGGCGGCGTTCTCGAGCGCAGTCGGCGACTTGCCCTTGAACAAATCCACGTGCGGCAAGAAGTAGTGCGGGCAGCGGCGGCATTGCAGCGACGAGATCAGCTGCAGGAATATCCCGTTGATCCTGTCGCCGACAGCGGCTTCGTCCCACTCGTGCTCGCGCGGGTGCTTCTCGCACTCGTACAGCAGCAGCGTCTTCATGTGGTAGCACGTCACCGGGTTGCCGGGCAAATCCAGGTGTCGGTCGCGGATAGTCTTCAAGAGGCTCAGGCATTTCCGCCGGCACCCGCCCTGCAGCAGACGATTCTCCGCCTCCAGAAACGACAGCACCCACGCGTCGCCCTCCATCGCGGAGTTCTTCCCCTGCAGAGCGAGACACTCCTTGGAGAGGAGGTCGAACCCTTCCGTCTTGACCTCGGCGACTATGTTGGGGTGGGGCCAGGGGATCGCGGGCAGCGGCCAGTGCGCGGCGGAGCGCGGCCACAGCCCCGCGCACTTGAACGCCGGCGTTATCTGCACTATGTACCGTTCCCGGATCCTCAGTTTGACCTCGGTCGTCTCCGCGATCATTTTGACGCAGTCCCTGTAGGAGCACTTGTCGCACGCCTGCGCGACCAGCGTCTGGAACCTGGAGCGGATCTTCCTCGCGGAGAGGTACCCCGACGCGGTGATGAACTCCACCCACAGTGACATGGAGCGCTTCCTGCCGTCGCTGAGCTTGAGGACGGCGCAGCCGGGCAGCGAGCCGTCGTCCACGAAGTTGAGGACGCCCATTTGGTTGAGATAGATGACGATTTCGAACTCGTGCGGCGACACCACCTCCAGCCCGTCGAACCGTCCGTTGTAGTCGGTCAGCGAGGATATGAACCTCGGCTCCTGCAGTTCCACCTCCTTGAGCACGTCCTGTACTATCCTGCACACCTCGTGTATGGTTTTAGCGATCTGCGCCTTCCTGTTGGCGACCCGTTCGTTGTAGTACTTGTTCATCTGGTAGACGAGTTTGGATTGGGCCGCCATCATCTCCGGGGGGACGAGCATGGTGGGTGCTACGCGGGCATGGTCCGTCCGCGCCCGGCACGCGCTGCAGCCCGACTGAGCGGAGTCGCGTTTGCGGCCGGTCGGGTGGCCGAGACACGCCCACCGGGGGATGAGCTTTTCGTGCGGACAATAAGCTCCACCCCTCTCTGTCTGGTCCGCGCTTTACACTACAGCCAGAGCGGGATGTACGTATAAGCGGTGGAGTATTGATTCGCCCCGCCCCCCCCCGCCTGTCCCGTAGGTATCTCCGAGGTGTTCGTAACGACACGATTGCTCCGCTAGACGCTTCGCTCGTTAATTCGGTAGCCGGACAAGTTTAGTTCCATTAATGGAGATTTTTTGAAACAGTCTTGTTATCCATTCCCTAATTAAGTGTTTGTCAATAGTTAACATAAGTATTTTTTCATTTAGTATTATACCTATGTGTTTTTTTAATATTTATAGTATCTATTTTTTATAATAATAATCAATTTATATATCTAGAAAAAACAATATTTCAAAATAGTCATTTGAAATGTATCGAAAAAGTGAAACGTTCTAAACGTATTCGGAATGTGCCTATTAGTATATTAAGTTGAATTATTAAGTCCATTTTTATTGAAATCCAAATAAAATTAATATACGTAGGTAATTATTCTCAGTGACTTATTGTAGAGAGGTCACAATATACCTATATATAGCCACCTAGGTAACTTACATACATACCTACTCAAAATTAATTAATTTAAGCACATCAAATAATATTACCCATCCTGCTCTAGTACGTAAATTCACAAATATACAATCAATAAAATAATTCTAATATTATAAATGCGAAAGTCAGTTTATTTGTTTCTTTGTTACGCTTTCACGTCCAAACCGCTGAATCGATTATGATGTTTCTTAATATACCTACCTAGAGTTAGATGCAAGCTATCATATGCTTTACATAGCACCAGGACACAAGTGGGATACCTAATCCCCCACGTAGGAGTCACTATAAGAATGTACACTAGAAGTATGGTTGTACAAAGGTCTTAGTATGAAATTGTTAGATACACACACTTCACCGTTTAAACTCGGCATGTTAATATTAAATAACTAACCTAAAGAAAAATAATTTTAATAGTTACATATTCAAAAAAAAAGAGTAGGTAATTTATCACTTTAATTGTGTTCAATTATGTTAACTAATGAATATACTCTTACTCAGTTACTTGTCAACTTACATTTTTTTTTATATATAATTGAAGTTACGCATCCAGCTGAGCTACCCACCTGACGTTAACTGGTAACTTTTACCACAGTATCAATAATAAATTTCAACTGCAAAGCTAATTCAACCTTCCTCTACTTACGTATGGGATGACCCAACACATATCGCATACGATCATCAAAAAAAAATGGTGGAAGACCTCGTGAGACTGTAATTTAACCGTACTCACACCCTTCAAACTGTGGCGTCTGTAATTCCCCGGACGAACTCTGCACATACACTTATGTAATAGTAGTTAGAGTAATAATTACCTTAGCTGATCGATAGAACCGAGTTTTGACAGCGCATAGGATTAGCTGACGTGGCAGAGAGTCTTCACTTACTAAAGAATTGATCAGTTGCATTCAAAGTCAAAGTCAAAACTTTTATTTCCATAGAATTCAGAAGAAATGGCTTGGAAACGTCAACAATATTCAAAACATAAGGCCACGCGTACTTATTGATAAGTTTGATGCGTGTTCAAACCCTATCCGACCCTCCATGGGGAAGAAGAGACAAGAAACCCCTAATGGAGGTATTCCTTTTTTTCGCAAACTTGTTTAAAAAACTTACTACTTGTATAGCCCTGTCTTGCAGGGGACTACATTAGGCTCATGATGATGATGACGTATGTATTACCAGGGTGCAATTGCGCGCACCAACCCGAAATTTCAGTAGTCCAACTTCTGAGTATAACACAGATGGGTTTATGCGTTGTTTTTCAAGAAAGCCTTACATTTACTTGCGCTGCTACGACTTAGTAATTAATTGTCGTGTAATTTATATCAAATGTGATAGCCCATTAGTTAAGACTAACTTCTGATTGGCTTCATTAACTGATAGGAGAATGTTAAGCCGGACAAATAACTGATCTGATTGATCTAATTGTTTATGCAGCATCAGATACTTAGGTACGTGGCGTGTCAAATTGTACGTGAGATGAGTTTTGACAATGTAAAATATGATAATTTATCTTAAATCTGGTAAAGGAAAAACTCGATTGCTTTAATTATCTAATGATTCTAGTTTCCATGTAGCCTCTGTGTTTTGTAAATTTTCATTCTGCAAATCAAATCAAGCTATATGCACTATATTGTTACAAAAATTTTAAAACTGAATAATTAAAAGAATTCAACATAAACCCTGTTATGGCACAGCAAAATATAAAATATAGCTCTCAAAACGAAAGCTTACCTATCCAGATTAGATCTTCGAAAGATTTCATATTATGTAATACCTACATATTGAATTACAGGATTTTTAGGAGACACAATTTTATATACATATTTTAAAACAATTTTGCTTTCTGCCTCGGATTCTCCGATTACTTCTTGTGAACCACGGAACGGATGTATTTAAGGTTGAAAACCTTATCGAAAGAGCGAGAAACGAGGAAGGTTTATCAATGTGTACCTATTATTTGTAAAAAAAAAATATACGGTTTTTTGTCCAAAAAAAACCTGTCACTTTATACTGTTTTGCTAAGCGAACTTCTTTATGCCTAAACTGCACCCGTGTGAGTCAGGCCGGGTCGATACTAGTCTATATGAGTCATCTATACCTATATGTTTTTGTGGTTGCCGGTGAAATTACAGGCACATGAGACAATCCACCTAGAGATCTCTGAATAACGGGTGCATAAGATGCGACTTGGGTTTTGTCGTACCTAGTAGAGGAGGACCCAAATGGCATCGCTTGTTATGGGCAGAGCCACTTAATACCAGGTGGGCCGTCGGCTCGTTCCGTAATTGTATCACATTAAAAAAAATGTAGCGTGCAAACTCAAAAACTTTATTTCCATAGAATTCATAAATAAATGGTTTGGAAACGTCAATAATATTCAAAACATAAGGTCACGCGTACTTATCGCTAAGTTTGACGCCTGTTCAACCCTATCGGACCCTCCATGAGGAACAAGCCAAGAAACCCCTAAATATAATAATAAAACATTAATTTCAAGCCCATGGCATAACATAAAAATAAAATTTCTAACTAAAACACAAATGAAATGAATTAGTAATAATAAAATTAGCAAATGAAATAATAAATTAATCAAAGTATTCTGTTACAGGACCTTAAAGGAGGGGCTTCATTTTTTTTCGCGAGTACGTGACTAGGGCAGTCCAACAAACTAGGATAGCATGATACTAATTTAATATGTTCCCACACTTCATTTTGGAGTCGCGCGCGCCTAGCACGGTAAGGTGGGGGTGGGACTGACTCCCGGTATGACAGTCCTGGGTTCGTGTATTTCGGTCGCGTGGATTGATGCGGCGACGCGCCGTGATGGATGGCGCGCCGCGACTTGATTTACGCGCACTCACACATACCCGCGTCCGCACGCCGGCTCACTCGAGCCTCCTCCACCTAACTAAATAAAGAAATACTTTTAAATAACAATTTATATGTGGCTAAAATTGGAGATGCAACTAAACTTAGTAGGGATTTACACTTCTGAGTTGTAATTAGTTTTCACGGATGAATGCCGTTGGACAGGATCAAAGTATTACGATTGGGGGATAATTATATGTAATATCCCCCAACAGATCAGATTTTGATAATGTAATCTTTACGTACCCACTACCTATGTGTGGCACATAGTCTGAACAAATATGGTAGTTTAATATTGGTAAAAGCAATAGGTAAATATTGTTACAATCCAACCGGTGACTTTACAATCAACTAAAAATCAGTTCAATCTTCAGTCAATTTACAAATGATTTTTGCTGAAAGTTCAACGTTCCGTACTTCTAAATTTTCAGAAAACCCTTATAAATAAAATTCTACTCTTTTAATCTGTAACATAGCATCGTAAAACTGCCGACTTGCTACCATTTTTCACAAGTTTTATTATTTAACCCGCGTGGTGCGCGCGCAACCTGCCGACGCAAAATGGCCGCCAGGGCCCGCCCACTTCCGCCGGAAGTCCGGACCTTAGAACCAACCCCTCGGGAATTACCTACTGCCACCTTATTTTGGTTTACATTATGGCTTCCTTCCAACATCATAAGCTTTACTCTGAAATAAATTAGTTAATTAAAAAGTTCTCGCCTAAATTGAACATTTTTGTAGTAATTAAATAAATACTGGGCGTATAAAATGTAAGCCTGTACAAAGATGATGATTCTAAGATAAGGTAGCCGAACTTATGAATATTTATATCCGATCCCTTGAATTCAACATTATTGTACCGAAATTTGAATGCGTAGGAACGTAGTTAATTAAGAGTTAATGACCTCAAAAGTATTCTTTTATGTCGTGGGTAACAATCTATTTATACTGCCTCCTTTCATGTTTCTTGAATACATACGAATGACTAATAAATCTGAAAACTATTTGCATCGTTTACAATTATTCAACAATATATATGCAGTTTAACGTACTAATGTCCGATTAATTTACAGTCAGATATATTAAAATCAAATTACAGACGCACATTGAAAAATGTCAACAATTCGCGTGGGTTCCAAACGTTTTTTCCACCGACATTATCTTAATTTCGTACGATCGGTGATGCGGCGTTACATTCAGAAATCATTATATTCTCATCGTGTAACAGCAAACGCGCATAGATTTAGTGAGGGCGGTAGCTCGGAGCGCGCGCTCCGCTATGTCTGTTATGATGACATACGACGTTAGAGGGTTATTAGCACTGTTTAATCCGATGTTTGGATCGCTCCAGTCGGTTGCGATATACTGAACATTGCGATCTGTCGGTCCGCGGGACGGCCGCGGTGACAGACTGCGCTCCCATATTATTTATGTTGTATTGAATTCGCTATCGTGTTGAGGTATGAGCGCTGCGTGCGGACGGACATCTGTCATCCCCCGCCGCCGCGCCCCACCCCCCCGCCGCGGAGTGGGGAGGCTCCTCCCACCGGGGGTGAACACGGGACGCGCGCCATAAGCTTTTCTCCATTACATCCCATTTTCGACTCTACCTCCTCAGTTTAAGGTGCAGTTTACAGAAACGCGACGAAAGTTAGGGTAGCGAGCACTGCGACCTTTTTTTCGTACAATTATTTTTCCAAGATCGCAAAGATATTTCGGTCTGTAATTGGATTCCGGCAGATCCGTTCCGATTGAGACGTCTGTCCGATGTAATTATTATAAAGATGGAGATAATTCGCGACTCTTTGTTTTGCCGCCGCCCGCGCCGCTGCTGGGTACTGTGTCATTAGTTGTGGTCGCTCCGTGTCACACGGTTATGAATCGAGACGCCCCGTCAAATCTGTAAAATCATTATATTTATAGTGAGATATTTTCGTTATTTAAAATTAAATGAACTATAAACACTACGCTGATCTTTACTCCGCCATTAGCAATATTTTGTATAGTATAGTTATAGAAATCAAAAATGACAAATGCATAAAATTCGGATAGTTATACAATATAAAAAATCTACCCATATTTGTAGATATAAGTATTAAATAAATTGTTTATTTTAAAAAATTCTCTTTACTCATCTTTGAAAAAGCCTTTCAATGCCTACACATTATCTGTAACGGAAGCCAGCTATAGCTGATGATACAGCATCCTAATAAGCGCTGCTCATTTCACTAAACATCACCATCTTTCTCATACTTAATAGCGACGAGTGTCTACAAACGATCCGTTATCAGTAAACAACACATAAATTGGGAGCCCTCGTCCGTTATCAGCAACATAGCTTTAACCACCCGTTAAATGTGTTACACTGAGATAAACCGAGGTTTGCTGCTCTTATCTGTAACTAGTCGTAATGTTGTAAGCGATTGTGTGAGTTTATTTACGACGGCACTCATAAAGTTTGGATAAACTATTAATTTGGTGGTACAAGTACTTACTGGATTAATCGGTTAACGCAGTTAACTGATTAATAACATAATAACATAGTTAACCTTTACCGTATTTTTGAGGATTACAATTGTAAGTTCTAAGATCTATTAAACGCGAGTTAAGGTTTTAAATTTCATGTTTTAAGTCTAAGTTCTTTAAATTTAGTAGGTACCCTAATATGAGCTGCACTGAATAGGTAATATGATGAAAATGTAACAAGATTTGTCTACTTTAAGGATCTTGCTCTACTGTTCAAGATTTTGAAATATCGGTTTTGTACTTATCAAGTCTGACAATCTTTTTGTGAAAAATATAAATTATCACTTAGCTCTCTTTCCTTGCTAAAAATGGGTTATTTTCCTGATTCATTCCCTTACGTGTAATTAGATCTGTCATTACGGTTTTCAGCCTGTCTACTTTCCAGCAACAATCTTCAGTAATAGTACGGATTTACAATTTTTTCTGTGTACTGTTTGTTGTTACGGACTGTTGTATTTGCATTAAAATTACAGGTACCTACCATATTTTAGTAGGTACCAGCCGTTTACCTATATATTTTGACTGGTCTCGCAGTTCAGTTGGTTAGTAACCCTACCTTCTGCGTTGTAGGTCGTGGGTTCGATCCCCACCCAGGACAAACATTTGTGTGACGAATGTAGATGTTTGTTCTGTGTCTGGGTGTTAATATGTATTATATGTATGTATTTACAAAAAAAAGTACCTATATAAGTACTAGGGTCGTCCCAAAAGTACCCGACCTGACTTATAAATACAGTTAGTTTGGAAAAAATAATTACTGTGATTGACAATACCACATTTCAATAACTTAATTAAAAAAATTCATAACGCTACGTTGATTAATATTTCTTAAACAGCCATCCAAAGTGAAAGCTCACAGTGAATTTGTAAATATGGAAAAATCGGGCATCGTTATGTGATACAATACTTTCATTTGAAAGGTCAAAGTCCAACCGATATCAAAGCTGTGTTGGATTCTACTCTGGGGGAGTCTGCTCCTTCGTTGACAACAGTAAAATATTGGGTAGCTGAGTTTAAGAGAGGTCGTACGAGCTGTCAAGATGAACACCGTAGTGGTCGACCAAGTGACGTCACTACGTCAGAAAAAGTGAAGAAAATCCACAAAATGGTATTGGATGACCGTCGACTGAAAGTACGCGAGATAGCAGACATGGCAGGCATTTCAAAAAGTGCTGTGCATTGCATTTTGACCGAAAATTTGGCATGAAAAAGCTGTGCGCAAGATGGGTGCCGCGTTTGCTCACAATGGAGCACAAACAGCGTCGTGAGGATGTTTCCATCGAGTGTTTGGCAATGTTTCGCAGCAATAAAGCAGAGTTTTTGCGTCGATTCATAACCATGGACGAAACATGGTTCTATCATTTCAAACCTGAGACCAAGGAGCAGTCAAAGCAGTGGCTGAAAAGGGAGAACGGCTCCAAAGAAAGCAAAGACAGTTCAGTCAGCTGGCAAGGTCATGGCATCCGTTTTCTGGAATTCGCGTGGAATAATATTTATTGATTAACTCGAAAAAGGAAAAAAAATCAACGGCGCATATTATGCAGCCTTATTGCAGCGTTTGAGTGATGAAATAAAGGAAAAACGGCCCCATCTGACGAAAAAGAAAATGTTGTTTCATCACGACAATGCACCAGTCCACACGTGCGTCATTGCGATGGCTAAAATCAATGAGATGAAGTTCGAATTGCTTCTTCACGCACCCTATTCGCCAGATCTGGCTCCCTCGGATTATTTTCTTTTTCCAAATTTGAAAAAATGGTTCGGTGGCAAAAGGTTTGCCAACAATGAAGAGGTAGAGTCTGCGGTCTATGGCTATTTTGAGGAGCTTGACGGTTCCTACTATAAAGAGGGTATCGAAGCTATTGAACATCGTTGGGAAAAGTGTATCGAGCTAAAAGGAGAGTATGTTGAAAAAAAAAAAAAAAAATTGCAATTTTTTTACTGTTTTCTTTGTCGGGTCGGGTACTTCTGGGACCGCCCTCGTATGTATATCAGTTGTCTGGTTCCCATGATACAAGCTATGTTTAGCTTACTTTGGGGCTAGATGGCGCTGTGTGAAATGTCCACCATTATTATTATTATTATATTTCATCAAGATAATATTAATTCCAAGTAAATCTATTTAAATATCTAATCCGGAAGTGGATGGTGGCGCCAACGCGCCGTCTTCCGGCGAGCGTCGCGTTACGCGCACCGCCGCGCCGAGCGCCGCGCCGAGCGCCGCGCCGCGCCGCCGCGCCCCGCTAACGTAATCCCGAGTCGTGCGGCAGTAGTTAGCGGAACGCGGGCTTAATATGCGTATGTCTTTCATATGAAACTAAAACACGATATATAGATACTTACTCTATTTCATAGAAACAAAAGAAAGATTAGAGATCGAACTTCTCAAGTCGAAGATTTGGAGGTTCCTCCCTTATCCACGCAATCTATACAATACAAATTGGAATATCTGTTTGTAATATTAAAATAATCGCTTTTTACTAAGTGCATATGGATGTAGGTATACACAGTAGGTATACATACCTATATAAGTGTTGTTATATATAAGTGTTTGTTCCGGCTAATCTCCGGAACGGTTGGACTGATTTTTATGGGACTTACACTGGCAGATAGCTGATGTAACAAGGAGTAACTTAGGCTACTTTTCCGAGAGGTAAAATAGGGGTGCGTGATAAAACCGAATTCCACGCGGACGAAGTCGCGGGCAACAGCTAGTCCATAATATGACCACTCTTCGGTTATTAGAAGTAATCTTAATTGCAATTATGAACGAAATCAACATGTCCTAATACATCAATATATAAGTAGGTATTTTGTGTACTAATGTGCATTCACAAAAAATGCTTATAAGTATTATATCAGTTGTCTGGTTCCCATGATACAATATGCATGATGCAAGAGATGCAAGATATGCTTAGCTTACTTTAGGGCTAGATGGCGCTGTGTGAAATGTCCACCAAACTTATTTATTTATAGGTGGCGGTCTGCAGGCCAGCTATTATTTGCACAGATTTTTAATTTTAAATTAAATTTAAAAATGAATACATATTTTTAAATTTTGATTAATCCTAATGTTTACATTATTGTCGAGTAGCAGCGAGCAGCCAAATTCGCAGTAATATTGTCCCGACACTAAATAAAAAAAAGTTCCGACTCTTGGAAGTTGCTGAAGCGATTTTAACCAGAGTTGGCGCGCAAATCACACGCCGCCTTTCATAATGAATTACGACACCACAAAGATACAAACACACACACACACACACACACACACACACACACACTACACACACACACACACACGCACACACACACTACACACACACACACACACACACACACACACACACACACACTACACACACACACACACACACACACACACACGTACAGGTACATGTGAATGTGAAATACGCGATCGGACAGACAGCATCATAACTAAATCAAGTCTGCATTCATTTTAATCCTGGGTAACACGTAGACACCGCACATTTCAAAACGTGATAAACGTATCGCTAACTATATATACAGAAATGGATTAGCATCGTCGCGCGGCTTTGTTCAAAGTAATGTTTCTATAAAAAGTCTAGTCCATTAATAGATATTTAGAGTATATTTATTGTGTACTAAAAATACAGATATTTATAACGATGGAGGTTAAAATGAGCAGTTCTATTATACATATATATATTATATGTTATGTCATATGTTATATGTTATGTCTCTCCATCCAAAGGTACCTTATAGAGTACAATATTATCTTATATGTATATATTTATATCTCTCTCTCATGAATTCAGCCCCATATCTTGCAAAATGCATGACTCTAAAGTCTCTATTTTTATTCCGGTCTCCGTGCAATTTCCAAGGAATCATCAATTTCGTCCGTCCGTAATGAAACCAAACTGGATGAACTAATTCCAGCGAGGCGGTAGGTGAAGGGAAGTACTAATTAAAACACCATACATCACAGTCACCGAGCGAGGATTCGAACCCGCTACCTCTATTACAGGGAATCCTACTACGAGTTCTCGTACTTTTTTTTTTTCATTTTGCTCCTCTAATAATTTTCATATGCTTTTTTGTCGTCAGGGTTAGTTCTGCTGCTTATATCCTCATAACTCAAATTCGAAATTGATTTGCCAACTTAGTGTACAGTTATATCTTACAGATAATCTGGTACTGGTTTGTATTCATAATAACACATGAATTTGGTTAATAATATTATATGTAGTAGGTAATTATTATTAATAATATATATTGTTAATAATGAATCATTCATTCACAAATCAGTTTAGTTGGCTAATACTGAGTGTATTGCAAAATGAAAAACTGTCTTTCAATGGTAGTCATAACTTACTAGCGACTCGCCCCGGCTTCGCACCGGTACAATTAATTTACAAATGATATAGAAAAACCTCCCTCATTTATCGCCCTCCATATTAGTGAAAACCGTATCAAAATCCGTTGCGTGGTTTAGAAGAAGTAAGCGAAGAAACAGACAGACACAGGTGGCGACTTTACTATATTGAGATTATTGTGAAAACCAACTTGATTTGTTGTATCAGTAATTGTAATACGGAAACTAAATTAAGATATCAGATATGAGATACCTGGGAAAAAGATGAAATAAAAGATGAAATTTTATTAAAATGGGTATTATAATGGTAAAGTTTGCTTTACTTTACTTTACAGATTACCACGTAAATAATAATGAAGATTTCAGTGTTGTGGCTTTTTATTTTGTGCTTTAAAATACTCGAACACAACTCACTTCTCGTTAAAAATCACGAAATTCTTATTCGAAAACATCTGGTACTCCCCTGCGTTCCCTATTCGCAGTTACTCATCCCGAATGGTTAATAAATTCCCTGTCATCGTGTACGTTTACACTATTTCTGGAAGCGAGAGTTTTTTAGGCATTTTTTTATATATTTCGTGAATAAATCTATCCAGCCTGATGCTAATGTGGAGATATGGATTTGTTTTGTTTTTAATTTAGGCATTTTTGAGTTTTTGTGGTTTGGTATTCATTTGGTTTTGAGGAAGCGGACGGTTTTTTAAGTATAGTTTTGGTTAACTTATTTTTGTGGAACATTACGAAATCATTTAGAGCATTTATGTATTTCCTACATTAATTATAAAAAGACAAAATATAACCTAGGTTTTGCAGTATTGTTTCCTTATTTAAAATAAGACCTACGATTTCATATTAAAATTCTTAAAAAATTTAATTAGATTATATTTTGATGGAAAAAAAACATTCTCAACTCATCTCAATTGTCTCATCTCATTCTCAATTATTATCGCATGTGAAAATATATTATTTTTGTAACTACTATAGTGACTGAACGAGTAGATGGCCCACGGGATGTTAATTCTCGGCTATATTAACCTCCACAAAGGTAATCCCAGAGCTCCGTGCTTCCGTCTCCCCGGGGAGTAGTAGGTAGAGTTACGACGGCTGTCACACAGCGACTTATCCCGGCTTACCGATGTCGAATGACGAGAGCATCTCTACACGTCTCGTGTTACCCGGGGATTAGCCTCGTCTCGTCTCGTCTCGTGTGTAGCATGTTTTGTAGTTGCGGATTGAATTGCATGTTTCATTGCGATTTGCATGTATGGAGAAAATCCTTACAATATACTAATCGCCCGGTAAATAAAACCTTTGTAAAATATTAAAAAATATAATGAAAAAAAAATTTAAAACAAAAATTTCACTTCGTCCTCGAAATTAACTTGTTATGTCTATTCTGTGGAGTCATTAGGTGCATATATATATAAATATACATATGTATTTCTAAATCTAATACATATATATATAACGGTGAAGAGGAGAAGTGAGTTTGGCCTCACGGTGTAAACAGTATTTCGTGATATTCAAGGATGCATTTGTATTTATTCTAATCACACTTCTTCTAAAGTAGGCATTAAATATATTTCACTTCAGTTATTCGAGAGCGTGGTGGTCTAGCGATACTGACCCCCGAGTTTCAATCCGGAGGTCGCCGGTTCAAATCCCGACGTGCACCTATGAGTTTTTCGATTGAAAGATTTATGTGCGCAATACCACGTTCTCAATTCGGTGAAGGAAAACATCGTGAGGAAACCGACATGTCCTAGAACTAAAAATTCGAAGACATGTGTCGAGTGCAGGAAAGGAGCCTCTTTGAGGCGCACTTACAATCCTTTCACCACACTGGTTCGACAGAACCGGTGACTCGAAGAAGAAGACTTCAGTTATATTTTTTATCTGTTTTTTTATCAGTTATATTGTGGTTGCGTAGTTTCTCGTCACTGTACTCTTTTATAGAATGACAACGCTTTGTTCCCGGGGTGAGCAGCCAAATGAGAACACAGCGCTCATTTACATATCCTATCTGTTTTGACGCACCTTGCTGTAAGGTCAGCAGAAGTAGCAGAAGTTCAATCCAAGTTTCTAGTCTAAAACGTACTAAAAGCACATTTTCGATAATATTTCATTCATATTGACTGGCCTCATAGCTCAGTTGGTTAGTAACCCTACCTTCTGCGCTGTAGGTCGTGGGTTCGATCCCCACTCAGGACAAACATTTATGTGACATTCGTAACATTGATGTTTGTTCTGTGTCTGGGTGTTAATATGTATTATATGTATGTATTTACAAAAGAAAACTATATAAGTATGTATATCCGGTGTTTGGTTCCCATGATACAAGCTATGCTTAGCTTAGTTTGGGGCTAGATGGCGTTGTGTGAAATGTCCACCAATATTATTATTAGTGTTGTGAATTGTGTTGCAAGCGGTCCCAGTCCTCGGGTCTCGTATATTAGGTTGGTCCCGCTTGTCACCGGGCAACGGGCGCACGTCACCGCCCCCGCCCTTAATCACCGCACC
Organism: Chesias legatella; assembly: GCA_947359385.1. Lineage (NCBI taxonomy): Eukaryota > Metazoa > Arthropoda > Insecta > Lepidoptera > Geometridae > Chesias > Chesias legatella. The sequence continues at coordinate 8,720,956 of OX375781.1, read as the reverse complement.
GATAACATCACACACCCGTAAACTCAGGAGACATACGAACAGTCGGCTAAACAAGTTTTCATGAATGATTGTGAATTGTATGTGGTGGTATTTAGGTTTGAACTGCAAAACGTGTCAAGTCAAAAGCTTTATTTCCATAGTATTCATAGAGGAATGGCTTGGAAACGTCAATAATATTCAAAACATAAGGTCACGCGTACTTATCGCTAAATTGGTGGGAGCGGGTGCCCGTTTAACTGTATTTAAACATAAGATAATTAATTAGAAAACTAACTCACAAAGCAATAGGTAGGCTGGCGATATCCTCAGAGTTAGGTACTCAAGCCCGATAGTTTTATAAGTCAGAGATATTTGAAAACCAAGTTTCAAGTTTATAGAACCAGCAATTAACTGTGCGTCCGTGGAATAGATGTTTTCAATGATTTTCCAATGGACGCCGGAAGTGAAAGGTGACCAATAACATCAACTCTGTGTGTTCTTCCCTATGGAGGGTCGGATAGGGTCGGATAGGGTTTGAACACGCGTCAAACTTAGCGATAAATACGCGTACCTACGCGTACGCGTGACCTTATGTTTTCAATATTATTGACGTTCCCAAGACATTTCTTTATGAATTCTATGAAAATAAAGATTTAAGTTTATCTTTGAGAACATCTACTGATATTCAGCCTTATTATTAGTTCCAATTCGGTAATATTAGAGGAGATATAAATTATATTGCTTACATTTCGTAATCAGGAGCTTACAATAACACCGCATTTACTTTGCGTATAAAATTAGATTTCATCAATCTTCCATTTCAAATTGACAATGAGTTTAAGTGTTTTGTTCATCCCATTCAGTACTGTGGTGGAGCGGTAATGTGCGGCGGTCACGAGACGGGGGACGCGCCCGCGCCCGCGCCGGGAACGCAACACGTGCTCTTTTGATTTATTTCACGTAATGGGTGTGAGATCAAAGTATTGCTAAATTATTAATAGATTTGCGGGTTTGGTTCCCCACTTTGTGAACACCACTTTAAAATGTTTTTATTTTTTTGCGTAATACTATATTCTCAAAACGGTGTTGAAAAAGCAGTAGAACTCACGCCAAGTTCGTCCGGGGAAGTACTGCCACCGGTGCCCATTTCTGCCACGTGGTAATTCGCGTTACTGTGTTCCTGTTTGAAAGGTGTGATTGCCGGTGAAATTACAGGCAATTGAGACATTCCACCTACACGTCTCAGGGGGGTTACGGGCACATACGATGAGACTTGGGTCTTGTTAGTACTTAGTACCTAGTAGGGGATGACCCAAGTCGCATCGGTTGTTCTGGGCCGAGGTAACCAATTAACACCAGGTGGGCCGTCGGCTCGTTCCGTAAATGAATCACATAAAAAAAACTATCGGTCTCTTCAAACTAGATGGAGATTAAACAGATTCTACACACGACTCAAAAACGTGTCTTATCGACCCCTTAGTGATTATAATAATCGTCCATGAATGCAATGCCCCGTGTTTCCACTAGTCATGATAAGGAATTATGTTTGTTTGTTCGGTGGCACGGTTGGCGACTGACTGATCATATTTCTGCAATTAATCTATGTTCTTAGACGTACATTATGCAAAACAAGGAATAAATTGAGCAGTATTTATGGTATTATTATGGTTTATGTATATTTATTATATATGTATATGTGTGTATACTATATATATATGTATGTAAAGTAAGTTTAATTATGTAGTAGTATGTATGTGTATAAATAACTTTAATCAAATGCACTACCATATCCACTCCACACTACACAAAGGTTAGCTGGAAGAAAATGCTATTTAGCATTAAGTTCGCCCATGTACTTGTTTAACCTTGTGCAATAAAGCATTTTCTATCTATCTATCTATCTACATTATGTCGGCGTAATACTCATAACTTGGTACCATATAAAATCTCTTTGTAATATTATTATTTTGACTGGTCTCGTAGCTTGGAAGTAACCCAGTCTTCTGCGCTGTAGGTCGTGGGTTTCATTCCCCCCCAGGACAAACATTTGTGTAACCAACATAGGTGTGGTCTATGTCTGGTTGTTAGTATGTATGTATTTACAAAAAAGTATATAAGTATTATATTATTTGTCTGGTTCACATGATACAAGCTATGCTTAGCTTACTTTAGGGCAAGATGGCGCTGTGTGAAATGTCCACCAATATTATTAGTATATCAGTTCATAGTTTATTTATTTTTTATTTATTTATTTATTTATTTGAGGAAGACCTACAGCACATAAAAACATAATAAACAAAACTTTATGAGAAACATAAGGCTAATAACAGGTCTTCACAATTAGAAATAGGTTAGTTACATAAACACGCAAGAGTACAAGCATACACATTAAAAACAGAATTACAGATTAAAAAACAACATTAAGATGTTTACAGCACTTCACTTAATATCTACACACTTTCAAAGAAGTCAGCACTTAGTATACGTCTCATACGTGGTATACTACAATTATATAAATCAATTGAGTTGGAATATTTTTTATTATATTTATCGCACGCACGCCATAGATAACAATTACTACGATAATTTGTTGAGGCAAAATCAAGACTGAATGTTGGGTTAGTTCGCCGAGACCTGCTAGGTACATATATTTTCAATTTACCCAGCAACTCTGAGCAGTCAATTTTACCCAAAACCAGCTTACCTAGAAAAATAATATCCGCGATATCACGACGATTAGCTAAAGGTAGTATGTGGTATTTTTTGCAACTTAATTTATAGTCATTGATACTTGATTTACACTTGAAATTCAAAAATCGTATAAATTTCTTTTGAATTTGTTCAATACGATTTTTATAGACGTTATAGTTAGGGTTCCAAATTTGTGAAGCATATTCTAAGATACTTCTTACAAACGAACAATATACTATTTTTAATGTTTTAATGTTATTGAAGTCTTTTGAAATTCTAAAAATGAAACCTAATGCCCTATATGCCTTCGAAACTATAGATTCCACATGCTTATCAAACAGCAGCTTACTGTCATGTATTACACCGAGGTCTCGCACAAAGGATTCCCTTGACAGCAAATGACTCTTCAGTGTATAATTAAAATCAATCTTAATTTTCTTCCTAGTGAAGGTTATACATGAACATTTCAGCGGGTTTAATTCTAACTTATTGATAAAACAGTAGCTATCCAGACGGTGAAGATCATCTTGTAACAAAATAGCATCATTAACATTGCGTACTGATTTAATAATCTTCATGTCATCCGCAAAAATGAGAACTTTAGAGTTGACAAAACATTTATTTATATCAGATACGAAGATAATAAAAAGCAATGGGCCTAAAAGCGATCCTTGAGGAACTCCGCTAGGGACCTGGACCCAGCTGGAAATGAAGTTACTCACTACAACAGCCTGAGATCGATTTCTTATGTAGGATGTTAACCAACGGAGAAGATCACCACGAATTCCAGATGCTTTCAATTTAGAAATTAGAATATAGTTCATTTATTCATAACATAAGTTACACGTCCAAGTAAATAAATCGAAATAATATAAAAAAAATTGAATATAATATATAATAACTATACATTATCTGTTATACTTATATATTATACTTACTAAAACCTTTAGAAAGTGAATGTAATTCAGTAGTCAAATAACTATTTGAATGACGTTCCGATATGCGTCACAATGCTGATTAATAATATAATTTAATCAAAAAAAACAGTACTTTATTACTATATGTATGTTATTAAGTTAAGCGCATAGACCGCAAGTTCTAATCAAAATCAATTAAAACTTGCAAAACACAAATACTGAACCGATTTTGGATTTACACTCTTGTACATTTGAGATGAAAGCGCGTGTTCTGTGAAGGGTGTCGGGCGGCGGGCGTTTGACAAATTACAGAACAATTGGTCTAGACGTGAGATCTTCCCGTGTGCCACCCGCGCGTCTGACTCGTATCTCAAACATCCTGTATAAGTACAAAGTAGTACAAAATCAAAGTGTAAATACAAAATGTTAATACTTTTTTGTGAGAGTGCTTTCTACGTTTTAATTTCTATTTATACCACGATTGCAAACGTGGTGCCTTTATTTGCCCTTTTATAATTTATTTAAAATGTAGCTTCATTAATTTCGTTCAGTGTATATCTGGCAATAGTCTATATACAGGTTGTTTTATTTTAATTACCAAGTATATTTTGTTTTGAAACTATTTTGTTATAGGTATGAGAAAACTTGACTGAAAACGAGTTTATTTAAGTTTTTTTTTAAATATTGTTGGACTTTCCACACAGCGCCATCTAGCCCCAAAGTAAGCTAAGAACTGCTTGTATCATGCGAACCAGAAAACTATCATAATACTCATATTCGTTTTTGTATTTACAATATATATATTTATATAAGACATATTCAAAGTCAAAGTCAAAGTCAAAAACGTTATTTCCATAGAATTCATAAAGAAATGGCTTGGAAACGTCAATATTCAAAACATAAGGTCACGCGTACTTATCGATAACTTTGATGCCTGTTCAAACCCTATCCGACCCTCCATGGGGAAGAATATTAACACCCAGACCCAGAACAAACATCAATATTCGTCACACAAATGTTTGTCTTGAGTCGGAATCGAAGCCACGACCTGCGCAGTAGGCAGGGTTACTACCAACTGAGCTGTGAGGCCAGTCAAAATAATATCCCGGCTTACTGTAAATAAAACAGTATTCTCAATGACACATCCCTTGACGAGTGCGAGATGAAAGTGATTGTTCTATCGAAAGTGTCCTTTGACAAACTGCAGCACAATTGGATGAGACACCCGAGATGTCGCCTCGCCTCGCCTGCGTCCCCCTGCTGGGACTGAGTGTTATTGTTTTGTTATTATTTTGAATGAAAGTGATACTAAAATCATTACATTCGCATACTACTACTCCAAGACTAGATTAGAATGAAAGAAATGAGCGTTAAATTGCAGTAGTCACTGGTCATCAGTCAACAGTAGTTATCAGTAGTAACTCTCGCCAAGTTTGTCCAGGGAAGTACTGCCACCATGCCCGTTTCTGCCGCCGAACAGTAACGCATTCGCGTTCCTGTGTTCCGGTTTTAAAGGTGTGGTTGCCGGTGAAATTACAACACATGAGACATTCCACTTACACGTCTCAGAGTTGTGGGCGCATACGTTGAGACGGGTCTTGTCGTAGTAGGGGAGTACCCAAGTCACATCAGTATGGGCAGAGGTTACCACTTAACACCAGGTGGGCCGTCGACTCGTTCCGTAACTGTATCACATAAAAAACTAGTTGAAATCTCCCAAGCTCACTGCTTATACTTGAAAGATATAAAGGCGAATAGTATCTTGAACGATGCGGCCAAATATCTCTTACACGATTGTCACATAGTATTCAACAACTGACACATACGATAATAGCATTATGTTCGTGTGATGGTATAAAGTGACGTCATACATGTCATGTATCTCGTCAAATTGACGTCAAATGAGGGCCTGTTGAACCTCATTTGACGTCAACATTTATTTATATTTATTTATTTATTTAGAATTAATTATAACACCTTAACAGCAACGCCAAAGCGATGTTATAACACGCAAAAAAAACACAGTATACATCAATTTAAAAAAAAAGAAACAATACAAAACACATCTAATATTAATAATTTAAATTACATATATTTTCTAAAACTTCCTGAGCTATCTCCATGAATTTCAGCAGATTGCGGTGGTAGAAAATATCTACATTGTTCTCAGAGAGCACATTTAATAAACTGATGGCGTGAGACATTGGGGCAAACTTGAGCAGATTAGTTCTGCATGCGGGCAAACTTAGCATAGACAGTCTTAACATAGATAATCGCCTTTCGAGTAGAGACATTTGAACAGTTCTTTCCGCTTTAGTACAAAAATATACCTAAAAGATACTTCCGTCTGCTCGTATTCCAGAAACTTCACGTCCAATCCGACCTTTATGGTGAAAAAACTTACAAATTCTATGAGATATTGTAATAATAATATTGGTGGACAATTCACACAGCGCCATTTTGCCCCAAACTAAGCATAGCTTGTACTATGGGAACCAGGCACCTGACAGAATACACTTTTTCTTTTTATAGATACATCCATATAATACATATCAACACCCAGAACCAGAACAAACATCTATGTTCGTCACACAAGTGTTTTGTCCTGGGTGTGAATCGAACCCACGACCTACAGCGCAGAAGGCACGGTTACTACCAACTGAGCTGTGAGGCCAGTCAATTACCGTTAAACATTCGACTTGAAGCGCCCCTCAACTCGGGGGCTGATACGATTAGTGCAAAGGGACAAAGGGATGTTGATACTGGTGTAATGAGTTTAGTAGGGGGGTGTTTCTATCGGAACTAACAACTGCAAATTGGACATACACATTTGTTTTACTCATTTTTTGAATCTGAATGTCACACTCTAATCAGGGGAATAATTGTAATTAGAAAAGAAGTGCCATATGATTGATATTTCTTTTGGAGATTAGTTGATACAATGGCAAACGAAAAGCAAATCAAATTTATAAGAAAACGATCGTATGTCAGTTAATTAAGCGACGATACACATACGATGTGACTTGGGTTTTGTCGTACCTAGTAGGGGAGGACCCAAGTCGCATCGGTTGTTATGGGCTGAGGTTACCACTTACCACCAGGTGGGCCGTCGGCTCGTTCCGTAACTAAATAAAAAAAAAAGACGTGTGGCACTCGGAGACTGCCGCGGTAAAGCTATTGCGCGTGATATTTCAAAAAGTCATTAAAAGTTCTGGTATTTATCGATAGGTGGAAAAACTAAAAAGTATCACCGCTGTGCCGGTCGGAGTGGGGGGTGTTAGGTTTTTTTCGTTACGGAATTTCTGGATTCGGTCTCCATGCTCAAGACCCGCGATAGAAGATATGCAATAGCTTAATAAAAAAAAAATATGATGAATATTTTAAAGAGTTATCATTGAGGTTCCAAGTTAATCTATCGTTCCAAAGATATCATTCGAACATATAACAAATACCCCTACTCTGTTTTCACTTAAAAGAAAAAAGAAATAAATAAAATAATTTAAATGGTTTGACGAAGAAGTATAATAGTATTTCCAAAAACAGTTGCACCAAATAATTCAAAATTACTTTTAATACAAGCTAATGTAACAAGACACGACAACCAGAGAACAAAACAACAATAGAACAGGCACCCCAATACAAATCAGAACATTGCAATCTATCACGTGTGCCAATTACATTTACAAGTGCAAGGGCGCGGGCGGGCGGGCGGGCGCCTCGGGGCATTCACATCAGAATGGACATACAAAAATGATTCTGTTAATGCGTATTTTAACTAAAGATTTATAGTTTATAGACCAAATGTTGCATTTTTATGTGAAAAAGTTACGTCATGAGCACATTGCCTAACTGATGTTGATGGCCTCTTACCATAAAATTATGTCCCAGTAATTTCAGCGACAACTTTATGTTTGAACTTAGTAATGAGAATGCGTTACTGTTTTGCGGCAGAAATAAGTATTATGGCAGCACTTACCCATACAAACGTGGCTCCACCTGTACTGAAAGTTTGAAAGCACTTTTTTGTAAAATGGGTGGTACTTATGAGTAGGATAAATTAGAATAGATACCGAATCGCTTAATATCACTGAAGTTCTAAGCTTGCGTTAAAATCATGTGGTAAAAATTGCAGTTTCGTCCCTGAAGGGAATCAGAAATAGGATGGTCTCCATTTCATTAAAAGAGCAGTATTACTCTCGCCAAGTTCGTCCGGGGAAGTACTGCCACCATGCACATTTCTGCCGCCAAGCAGTAACGCTTTCGCGTTACTGTGTTCCGATTTCAAAGGTGTGGTTGCCGGTGAAATTACAGGCACACGAGACATTCCACCTACACGTCTCAGAGTTACGGGCGCATACGTTGCGACTTGGGTCTTGTCGTACCTAGTAGGGGAGGACCCAAGCCGCATCGCTTGTTATAGGCTGAGGTTACCACTTAACACCAGGTGGGCCGTCAGCTCGTTCTGTAACTGTATTACATAAAAAAAAAACATCTGCTTCTGAACGGATATTTGTATATTATTTATTAGAATTTCTCTCTTCACTAATTGTTATTGGACAAGTGAAACACCCAAAAACAGTTTTATTCCGGCATCGTTAACAAAACGCAACAAATGTTTTTAGGCGCCATTCAAAGTCATTAAAACAATATGTCCGCTTGTCAGCTGATTTATACAATTATTGTGTGTGTAAATAACCGTCTAACGAAGAGTTTACGATGCTGTCTCGTATTTACGAGGACACGCTGTTTTATATGTGTTTTAATTGTCGCACCTTTATTGTGGTCGCGTTTTGTTTATTTCAGACTATATTTTATGGTGGCAATTTTTTTTCTTCTTCTACAGCCTTGTTTCAGAATTTTTAATTTAAAATACACAAGATTTTTATCTGAACTACGTACTACTAACATCATTTCGTTCGATCGTAGATAAAAGAAAGAAAAACAAATGAAAAAAGTTTTATTTTTGAACTTACACATCGACGAGTATCAAAGTTAAAGAGTGTAATTAAAAAAAAGAGCATAATTGTAAAAGTGAACCCCCTGTTCCCTGTTTGCTAAACCAAGTGTCACCTAAATACAGTGTGATATTCCCGCGATAGTCCAACGATTCAATAAAAAGTTTCACATTTCCAAGATGGATCATTCTGTCTGAAACTGCCCACTGACATTTTATTTTCGTTCGCTTCCAGGTGCTGAAGTATTGCGAGCACCTGCACGGGAAATGGTACTTCAGCGAGATCCGCGCCATCTTCTCCAGGCGGTACCTGCTGCAGAATGTCGCCATAGAGATGTTCCTCGCCAGCAGAAGTAAGTGCTGCATTTCTCTCACCCACCAAACAACTCCAAAGCGTACTAAGTCCTCTACATCTGTAATAAATAATTACAGAAGAGCAGTACAACTCTCGCCAAGTTCGTCCGGGGTAGTACTGCCTCCATGCCCATTTCTGCCGCCAATCAGTAACGTATTCGCATTACTGTGTTCCGGTTTGAAAGGTGTGGTTGCCGGTGAAATTACGGGCACATGAGACATTCCACCTAGACGTCCCAGAGTTACGGACACATACGATGCGACTAGGGTCTTGTCGTACCTAGTAAGGGAGGACCCAAGTCGCATCAATATAGTAATAAGCTATATTTAACAGACCCTTCTTTATATATGACTAGAATTTCTGGGTCGGAAGCTTTCTTAGTTACTTATTCATATTTCTTATATATTATGTTATCTGGTTTCCAGCATCGATATTCTTCGCGTTGCCCGACCAGAGCACCGTGAAGAAGGTGATCAAAGCGCTGCCCAGGGTCGGAGTCGGCATCAAGTACGGCATCCCGCAGACCAGGTCAGCCCTTATCTTATTAACGAACCATTTTATCTTCGATCATCATCTTGCATCTATCCCGTATGCAAGTGTGGGGGACACTTGAGCGAAAATCTTTCATATTAAACGACGATATTAAACGAAACTTTTGGGCCACCTGACTATGACCCAACGATGGTAGTTATTTGGACTTTAAAGACAACAATATTTGTTCTATCCATTGTTAGATTGGTAAATCTTTTTTTTAAGTTTTAGACTCCATATTTTAACAGACTCCATGTATTTGCAATATACTTATTGCTTGAAGACACTATCTATACATATAAATATATATATTTAAGTAGATTTTTAGTCGATTCGTTTGCGTATTACAAAATATGCGTTTTATGTATGTAAGTAGCGACAAGGTCGGTTTCAATTCTGGAGAGAACTTTATTTTGGTGCTGCCATCTATTAGCTTGACGACACACTAAGTGGCTGTTAAGTGGATAAGTTGGCGCTCTCGGTGAGAACTTAACGATCGATTTTACCTTTCGTTTGTGTGTGTAGGTCGCACTCGCTATGTACGTAATGTTTAAATATTCACTGTAGATGGCGCTATATATGTTGCCTACTATAGATAGATAGATAGATATATATACTCTTTATTGTGCATAATAAACACCGTAACTAAACAATTACAATCTTAAACTAAAATAATCTAACAATTTTTTTTAAATAAATGCGCAATGGGCGGTCTTATGGCTTAAAGCGATTTCTTCCAGACAACCTTTGGATGGAATAGATTATATTATAATATTGGACGGTGGTGTCAAAGTAGTATTTAAAAACTATAATTAGGTAATTAACTAGATACTCATTTGAAGGAGGTACCTCTCGTACATAATTATATTATTTATTCTAAATAATAGTAATAATCTTAATAGTATTGGTTTCAGTGTATCACTTGCCTTCTGCGTTGTAGGTCGTGGGTTCGATTCCCACTCAGGACAAACATTTTTGTGACGAACATTGATGTTTGTTCTTTGTCTAGGTATTATACTTATGTATATGACAAAAGTATATAGGTATTATATCAGTTGTCTGGTTCCCATGATACAAGCTATGCTTAGGTTACTTTGGGGCTAGATGGCGCTGTGTGACAATGTCGTCCAATATTATTATTTTTATTATATTTTTACTTCCACTTTCCTATGTGTAATTGTATCCATGTGCTGAAACAAATCTTTTGTATATTTGTCTATTTATCTAAGTTGATACTAACTAGGTACCTGATAGAGTAATATTATATACTTTTGTGAATACATAAGTATATGACAATAAATACATACTAAAAAAAAATGTCGGTTCATCGGCGAGTTGGTATTAATCCTGCCTTCAATGCGAGGCGTCTGGAGTTCTTTCCTCGGCGTGATGAACATAAAGTTTGTTTTCGGATCTTGGATGTTGTATTGCGTATCTTTTCCACCTGTATGCGCGACAAATGTATTCCTAGGAGTGAGAAAAAAAGGAATCCCTCCATTAGGGGTTTCTTGTATGTTCTTCCCCATGGAGGGTCGGATAGGGTTTGAACAGGCATCAAACTTATCAATAAGTACCTTATGTTTTGAATAATATTGAGGTTTCCAAGCCATTTCTTTATGAATTCTATGGAAATAAAAGTTTTGACTTTGACTTTGATTTTGAGTGTGAGTGTGTAGGCTCTCAGCAGTCCTAAGTCATGTTTCCCTCAAAACATCTAAATCTTTTAGTATTCAGTGGGAGCCGAGTTAAACGATATTTCAAAACAACACATTATTTTATTCAAAAAATCACAGCATTCACAATAATATATTAGTTGTAAGTTATTATATTTATGTACAAAAATATTCACCCTGCAATAATTTACATTGTTTTAAGTTACGATAACTCAATGATTAATTCTAATAGTCAAGGTTACATACATTTTTAACAGCATTCTTCAATGCAAACATATCAGGGTGTGTTTTAAAACTTATCCTACTTACCTATGTCGTCACCATTTTCAGTTTTAAAACCTTAATTCTATGGAATGTATAATAAAAAAAACATTATCTATAATACTGATCACAAATTCACATAAAACAAAATAAACAAAATATTTAAAGTTTTGGTAACGTTTAGTAGCTAAAGGCGACCATAGGTTGCGAGGAGCTCTTAGTTCATTCAGGAAACCATTCATTGAAGTACCAGGCGGGCATAAATTAAGAGGCATTCAGTTCTTTTCGTTGGTTAACCAAGGGAAGTCTTTCTTGTCTAAAGAAACCGCCGCCCCCGCGCTGTGCCTCCGTTGCACGGGCTTGCCTTCAATACTGTTCGCCTTGTCTTTCGTGTACCCCGCTTCGGGATCTGTCTCTTTCTTTTCATCTTCGAACTGCTTCATGATTTCCGTCAACGTCTTTCCCTTCGTCTCCGGCAGGAAGAACAGACAATACGCCGCTCCTAATAAAGCGCAAATTCCGAAAAGATACAAAGTTCCATTGCTCGTGAGCAAGTTTTCCATCTGAGGATATGTTTTTATATTGAAGAATATAAGAACGTAAGCACAACAGGATGTGGCACCGGACATCACTCCTCTTATATCTTGAGGATATAATTCTCCGGACATAATCCAAGGTAGTTGTAGGAAACCCACCATACTGAAGGAAACGTGCAGCAACACACACGCCAGTTTCACCAGCGGCGGTCCGTTCAGAGTGTCGCAAACTGCGGCACCTAACATGGCCATTCCGAGAAGAAGTCCCGACACGGCAGCCAAGGTTTTCCTTCGGAAGCTGTTGATGAGACAAGCTCCCACCGCCCCCATGAACACTCGGACCCCACCGACTATGATCGACGCCGTGAACTCGTTGACCGAGGTCCCGACAGATTTGAAGAAATCCACAGCGTAGTACAAAATAACGTAGATACCAGACATTTCTTGGAAGATGAAAAAGACGATCAAAAGAGCGAAGGGTTTGAGGACGTTTCTGCGTTTGAACAATCCCATCTTCTGTTTGAACGTCATGGTCTCTCCGATTTTTCTGTCTTTGGTGAATTCCATGAGCTCTTGTTGCGCCGTGCTGTTGTTCTGCCTCAGCCAGAACATCGCGTTGTACGCTTCTTTCATCTGTCCCTTGGACGCTAACCACAGAGGAGACTCGGGGACGAAGTACATTAAGAACGGCGTCAGCAAGGAGACACCGGCGCATATAGCCGCCACCTTCCTCCAGTGGACGAACGCTCCGAGCGCGTACACGATGAAGATCCCGGTGGAGACCAGACCGGGCCCCAGAGCGCTGAGGACCCCCCTTTTCTCAGGCGTCGTTATTTCCGCAACGTAAATGTAGGACGCTGTTGACATACCTGCAAATGGAAAGTCATCGTAAATGCAGTGTTTGAGGACCATGAAACACATTCTTATCAAATGATTCCGTTTGATATGCAGTTTTTATAAACTTGTTTGTTTCGAAATGTGCAAGAACAAACGTGTACGTTTCCTGCGATATATAATTTATCTGAACATTCCTCAGCACCTAACTGCATATGTAAATGATTAACAATACGTTAACGAGACCCATTTTGGATTGTATACCTTATCAAGTTTGATACTTTGATCCTACTCATGTTATACAGTTCGAAATTTCATCAAACTCTTACCAATAGTGAAGCCAGTGATGAACCGTCCCACACATAGAAACACGTAGGTGTCGGAGAATGCTATGACCAGCCATCCGATCAGATTGGGCAGAACTATGGACTGCAGGAGCAGCCTTCTGCCCACTGCGTCCACCATCATGCCGCCGAGCAGCGCTCCCACCGGGTTGGATATCACGCCCAGGCTTGCTGAAAATATCAAAAATTGACCATTATTTTGCGTTCTCTAGGCGATAAAATCTTGATCATGATGAAAATTGGACTTGATAAAAGGAAAACCAATCGATTCTTGCAATTTGAGACTCATTGCTGCAAAGAAAGCGAGTCTAGCAGCAGGTACTATATTGTGGTATAGAATCATTCGATAGACAATACAGAACATTAAATAATGTCATTATAATCAGACCTGAGACATGTGAAACCACAACTTTTCCACAACTTTAGGAATCACGCGATACAATTGACAAGTAGATCATCCTGTTTTATAGTTGCTTGACGCTATGAAATTAGAGATTGAACAGAATCGATTTTCAGCTCACATATTGTATTTGGGAAATGGTACGTGACCACGAATATGTGACGCGGCTTGCACCCTTATCTGCGGGTTGGATGTTACTGGTTGACGTGTAGCGGCTTAAGGCGCGGGCGCGGCTGCAAACATCCCTATCTTGTTTGTGCAAACGGTGTTGGGCCAACATTGATACAGACTTTCTTATTATGATAAAACTGTTTTATTCTTCACTCTGGTCATGATGAAAACCATTCTCGGAGGGTAATTTTTTCTATAATACTAATTATGGTCGTAAGATAACCTTATGATTAGCAGTGGTAATACCGTAACCTAATTATACTGTGAATGTGTATCAAGAGCGATTATATCTGTTTCTATATATGTATTGTTAGAATTTAATGAATTGATTTAATCAGTTGTTAAATTTATTTTCCCATTATTTTTCTCCTATGTTATATTGCCATTAGTACCATCGGAAATTTATAAGGATTCACAAATAATCATTTCTGAATAGCAACAGAACTTAAATACCTTTACTACATAAACAATATTTTTTCCAAAGTTTACCTTATGATAAATAAGACGCTCTGCTAATATTTGTGCAAAATTGTCCACATTACTTGCCAAGGAAAGTTGGTATATTGACCTGAAATGTGTTTTATTTACTCGTCGCTGGCAACGTTTCAGATTTATAAATAAACTTCAAAATTGGATTGCTTACTGATTTCATTTAAAATAAGATTTGACGCGTTATTTCATTGTGTAGACGGAACAGCGAGAGTTTGATGTTTGCTTTTAACTTCTTATATTCTATACTTAGGGGTTCACTTTGGTTTTATAATACTGTTCAATGAATTCGAATAAGTGATGCGATAGAGAGGTAGATCAATCAGTCGCACGTTGCTCTGTGGATTATTTGTTTCGATCATTAAAGAAATGTCATCTCACCGATCCATGATGTCTGCTCGTACGATATCTCTGGGAACTCGTGTGTGTACTGGGGCAGCAGCACCGCGGAGAAACCCTGGCAGAAGCCCACGGATATGTTTATCGATTGCGCCGCGAGTGCCGCCAACACCTGGAAATTTATGAACTCAAGTTGTAGAAGAATTGAACATAAAAATATACCAAATTTATGAATTATAGCTGTGTTATCCTAAATATGGTAATTCTCTTTAATGCAGACGTCCTAATAAAATGCCCCCATAACCAATCTTCAACAGGTTGATTGGATAAAGAGTCTTGTATTTTTCTATAACACTTCTTGTTTTCAAATGAAGACAACAGGAATTGGTTCTCTGCCGGCACGGAGTTCCTTGCTTGTTTACCCGAGGCACATCTAATCATGATAAACATAATACCCAGAGTGAGGCTGATAGATGACGTCGTGGCGTTTTATATTATATTATAAAAAAGGTATACCATAAAATGCGTTAGATATGACAAATACTGACATATTAAAAATGCAACTACTTATGCTAAGATTATGCGCCTGTTTTAACGTATTTGCATGAAAGTAATTAATTCCCTTCGACATTACATCAGTAAAGTAGTAGTAATAATAAATGTATGGAATTGGTGTGACTAATGCATTAATTTGAAACCCTGACGTACTGATTACTAACCAAATATAAAAAAAACCACTAAAGTCAAAGTCAAAAACTTTATTTCCATAGAATTCTTCAAGAAATGGCTTGGAAACATCAATAATATTCAAAACATAAGGTCACGCGTACTTATCGCAAAGTTTGACGCGTGTTCAAACCCTATCCGAACCTCCATGGGGAAGAACAAACAAGAAATCCCTAATGGAGGGCTTCCTTTTTTTCCCGAGCACGATCCTTGTAACAATCTGAGCATATAAAGCATAATTTGTATACCATGCATCTTTCATACAATAACGCCGACCCAGCGACCTACCTACTAGTAACACCTGGCTAGTGGCCATCCCTGTAGTCGCAGTAATACCACTTACCATATAGGCAAATAAAAAAATCCCTTATCATAACAGTGATTAGTGTAATGGTAGATATTATCCACTATGTCACGGTGCCGGTGGTTGCGAGCCAACTTCCGCAGTTTTACTAATGATTGTCCCATTACCTACCATATCAAATAATTTACACTGGTTTTTTCAGGCTTTGTGTTTTGGGTTCACTGACATTATCTTCTAAAATAAAATTCATGACATAATATAGAATTTTCTTAAAAAACACATTGTGTTAGATGGTACTTTTGGCTCTAATATTTCTATATAACTATATTGGACGTTTTCCAGTATTTACATAAGTTATATACGACATAAATCAGTAAAAAAAATATGTAAGCATTATGGCGGCATAGGTATAATATATGTATATATATGATTCAAGCGTCAACAGCTTGTTTCCATAATAATTACAAGGTAAATCAAATCCTACCATAAATTACTAAAAACATATACAAGCGAGTCGACAATTCGAAAAAAGTCTATATTAACAATCTACTGCCCGATATCATATCGGCGTCCGAAATCAATATCGAATCGATGACATATATCGAAAATCGGCTGTGTGCTCTCACCATAACTTTAATGTTTAAAATGAAATTACCTTTCAATAGACAAATCTTTTTTTTTTATGTAATACATTTACGGAACGAGCCGACGGCCCACCTGGTGTTAAGTGGTAACCTCTGCCCATAACAACTTATGCGACTTCGGTCCTCCCCTACTAGGTACGACAAGACCCAAGTCGCATCGTATGCGTCCGTAACTCTCTATTATGCCAATCAAACGTAATACCTAATTGGTATAATAGGTTCGTTTATGGTTGTCTGTAATATTATGTTTTGTGTCGTTAATTTTAGTTTTAATTAAATTTTATGTTATGTAACATATGGACCATAAAGAAGTCTGAATACATAAATAAATAATAATATTATTAATGAGTCGGAACCCTAAGCATGTCCAGTTCGATTTGAAACAATCTCCGTGTAATTTCTCTGTCCCTCCTCACAAATAGCAGGATGACGGTGCAGTGACGAGTAATGGCCGTCTCACGAGGCACGGAGGAAAAAACTAAAAACACGTGCAAATACACTGTTTAATTGACGATGATGACAGACGCGTCTTCATCATATTCGCGGTCTTCAGTCTGATTCCCATAGTTTGACTTATAGCTCAGTTGGTAACCGTACCTTCTGCGCTGTAGGTCTTAGGTCTTAGGTAGGTGCTTCTGCCTCTGTTCTCACCCAGGACAAACATTTGTGTGACGAACTTTTGTTCTGTGTCTGCGTGTTCATATGTTTTACGAAAAATTATATAAGTATTATATCAGTTGTCTGGTTCCCATAGTACAAGCTATAATTCGCTTACTTTGGGGCTAGATGGCGCTGTCTGAAATGCCACCAATTTTCATTATTTATTTTTTGATTTTTTATTATATTATTCTGTGATAAAATACAGGAGTGCTTCACTTCAATATTAAGTACTAGCTGCGCCCCACGGTGTTACCCGCGGTGAATAATCCCACGGGAACACTTCACTTTTCCGGGATCAAAGTAGCCTATGTGTTAATCCAGGATATAAGCTATTTTGGAACCAAATTTCATCCAAATCCATTCTACCGTTTGAGCGTGAAAGAGTAACAAACATCCATAAAAACTTTCAAGTTTATAATATTAGTAGGACGAAATCGAGAATTTCAACGATGTGCAAAGTTTAATCGTGTTCGGAATTGCGACCGATTGTTACCCTACAATGAATTGAACATTACGATTACATTTACGTACAATGATTGCCGGACTAGGTATATACTTAGTCATACGGCCGAACCCAAAATCGTTCTATTTTAGGCATATGATTGTTATTTAGAGAACATATTAGATGTCTAAATAAAATAAAATAAAGGTATTCGACCGTACCGCTTCGTACCAGCCATCTTAATATACGAGTATGTACATCAGGAGCACAGCACAGGTGTGTGTGACGATGCGACACTACACTAACAGATTACAAAGTCTACTATTTTATGTAGTCATAAATATAACATAGATCTAAGTAATCAGATTGTTACAAGGAACGTGCACGCGAAAAAAAAGGAAGTCGTCCATTAGGGGTTTCTTGCCTGTTCTTCCCCTTGGAGGGTCGGATAGTGTTTGAACAGTCGTCAAACTTAGCAATAAGTACGCGTGACCACTTTTGAATATTATTGACTTTCTCATTCCTTTATGAGTTCTATGGAAATAAAATTGTTGCCTTTGACTTGAAAAGTAAATAATTATAGATAGTCGCTTTTAAATTAAATAGTTTATTTTTCTACTGTGAATACAGGTATAGGAAATGAATGATGCAAACTTCATGCCCATTAGTTAAGCTCATTTGTACCATTAACATTTAAATACTAATAGTACAGACATACCCATTGTGCTGTATGTACATATTTTATTATAAATCACTTTAGGACAACTTTTAACATAAATAAAGTCTTATTACAAAACAGTCTGGTTCCTGGTATATTAAACTGAATTATTTATTCATGAATCAACTTTGCAACGTTGTTCATAAAAAAATAATCAGTCGATCCACCTGTCTATGCTGAGCATGTGTGAATTATTCATGAATCGACTATATCTTCGTTTGGAAATACTTCCATACTTCTAACACCGCTATGCCCGTCGTTCGTCAACTTTTCCCCAACAAAGTGATCTCTCGAAGAGGAGACATATGCTGGCCACCACGGAGTCCGGATCTAACCCCGATGGATTTCTTTTTATGGGGTTATCTCAAAAGCAAAGTTTACGACACAAACCCACGGTCAATTAGTGCCCTAAAAGAAAATATTCGAAGAGAAATGGCGAACATCACAGAACTGACTTGCCGCGCAGTCATCGATAGTTTTAGACGTCGCTTACAGGAGTGCCGTGATCGGAACGGGTTACATTTGGAAAATGTTATTTTCAAAAAATAATTCCCATTTCATGAAGCTTAATATGAAATAAAAATAATTTTGTAATGATTATTAGTTTTTAATTTATTAAGAATTTACAATTCTAAGGACTTATGGGCCACCCTGTATTACACAGTACTTATTAAAATTTTGAAAGCGCTCTTTCACCGTGTGAGTACATGTTATTTTAATTTTAATTTTAGTTGTAAGTAATAGGTGAAACAAACTACATATTAAAATCATTCGTATGATAGATATATGTCGTCGTGAGTAATGATCGCCATATTTGGAGACATATAAATATTAGTTCTCTTTGTATGAAAATCTCCTTTGTTTTTCTCCAGTTTAGGCTTCCAAGGTTGTATTACTAGGCGCCTGTGTTTCCTGGTCTATTAAGGGTATCCAAAGCTTTTCAATATAGCATTTTCATTTGTCGTTCGAAGTTATTACATTGTCATATCAAATCATAGTCAAAAAGATTAACTTATCGCTAGTTAACGGTAATGAATAAAGTTAGGGGAAATATGTTAATTTTTCCTGATAACGACTACAAATAAAATTTATATTTTAATTCGCTTTGATTATTGAAGTAGGTATTATTGTTTTTATTTAGTAAATTTATTTTTGTAAAAGTAATAAAAGCAAATAAAATTGTTAGTAAATATAATAATGTCAATTGATGAGCATTTAGCTTAGTCTCATATTAATTGAATTCCTCTACGATTATGTTAATGGATCCTCGGTATGGAATATTTGTTTTTCGTACAAGAATACAGTACAGGAAATTGCAATCCGTACGAGTGTACAACATACATGTTTCTATACATATTGTCTGGTTGTAGGCAAACTTTTTCTGATGTTACGTAATATATACTTTAATTACACGATAGCCTGATCGTACCCAGTGGTTACAATTAAATCTTGATAGGTAATCCGATACGTTATATAATCTTCTACGGTTCGTAAATTCTGGCTGCTCGTTTTATGTTCGTACGTCGACGATTCGGCGGTTTAATGTAACAAATATTCTGGTACGAGATGAATTGTATCTATCACGATGGTCACTACTTTCGGATCGTAGGTCAATGCATGTGAAAGCTACTGTTAATTGTTATCCTGGTATTCGCAATAACCCGGAAAGTGTGGAGGTCGAGTCTCATACGGACCCCTAATTATCTACGTTTATACTTATGACTTTTATATTTTAATTAATGTTACCTAGGTATACCTTGCATAACTTTTTTGCTGACGGCATGCATGATCATTGATCATTTATTTTCTCATACAAACATTATCATATCATCTATCAAGGTGCCTAAAATGCCACATATAAAATGGAGTTTTCTTTTATAGTTCCGTTCAATATAAAATCACAAAACATACCGTGGCCCAAAATTAACTGTTGTCTGATACGAATATATTCATTACACGCTTGTTAAACAGTTCAGGAGATGTTGCGGATGTCGTCAATAAACAGGTGATTTGCTAAGAAAAAACTATATGATTATGTTTTCTTTGCAGTCAAGTGCAGTAATTGTTATATTTAGTAGTCCGCAAAAAAAGATAAATTCAGTAAATTGGTCACAATTGTGATTTTTTTCTATGTCTATAACTTATTCGTAATCTCCCAAATCGTTCAAAAACTGTAAAGAACAATTCGAAAATAGTAAATTACAAAGAAATATAAACGAACATAAAACCTTCATTATCATCAGTATACACATAGTCCACTGCTGGGCATACGTCTCGGCCAATCAGCGCCACAAGACCCGATCTTCGACTATACGCACTTACGTTCTGCCACTGAGACAAACACAGGTAAACTCACCTTTCAAACAGGAACACAGTAACGCGAATGCATCACTGGTTGCAGAAATCGGTATGGCGGCAGTGCTTCTCCGGACGAACTTGGCATGAGTTCTACTAGAGCACAGAAAATCTATTCTCTAGTCAAATAAAATATTCTACTGTGTTTTAACCCGCGGAATGAATAGTGGTAACGATATTGAACTTGAACTGACGCTACGGTTCAAGTTCCGACGCTCTCAATGCCACGCGAGCTGCTAGCAGTTTTGTCTGATGTATTGCATAGATACGGACATCGAATACTGCATAAATATAAATAAATATTGGTGGACATTTCACACAGCGCCATCTAGCCCCAAAGTAAGCTAAGCATACCTTGTATCATGGGTACCAGACAACTGATATAAATACTTATATAATTTTCTTTTGTAAATACATACATATAATACATATTAACACCCAGACACAGAACAAACATCAATGTTACAAATGTCACATAAATGTTTGTCCTGAGTGGAGATCGAACCCACGAGCTACAAATCACAGAGATATCAAGGATAGAGACTAAAACCAAACTTGAGGTTGTACACAGGTCAAAAATACGATATGTTAAATACGGTGTACCTCAAGGCAGTGTGCTGGGACCGCTGCTATTTATTATATATATTAATGACCTGCCAAAAGCTACCACTAATCCCATGACATTATTTGCTGATGATAGCACAATAACAATTTCTTGCAATGACATTAATTCTTATGAAACCGACATAAATGAAACAATTGAATCAATTATAAAATGGCTTGACAATAATAATTTAAAAATCAATTTAATTAAGACCATGATTATGCATTTTGACAAAAGATCCCAAAACCCATCTGATATGAATATAAAATTTAATAACAATATAATTAATCAAGTAGATACTACACGATTCTTAGGACTTATCATTGACAAAAGACTCAATTGGAAATCACATCTAGAAGGTCTAAGTAAGCGTGTTAGTAGTCTAGCATATGCCCTGTACAAACTGTCATCAACAGTTAATACAGATGCCTTATTGACTGCATATTACGGTATGGTAGAGTCTGTTCTACGATATGGATTAATATTTTGGGGCAACTCTACCGACAAAGACATTATTTTTAGGCTACAAAAAAGATGTCTGAGAGCCATGTTTAAAATAAAAATCACTGATAGCTGTAGACCATTATTTTCTAAGCACAAAATTCTGACACTTCCGTCCCTTTACATATTAGAAGTAGCTCTTTTTGTAAAAAGCAATCCTCATCTGTTCCCCCGGCTATCTGATTTTGTTAGTCGAAACAGACGGGATAATACTAGATTAAGAACACACCCTGTAAAAACAACACTAATGCAGAAAAGTATTGTTGGTGTTGCTACTAACATCTATAATAAATTACCTAGACTATATAGAGACATGAATTTACAAATGTTTAAATTAAAACTTAAAAAAATATTAATTACAAAATGTTATTATAGTGTTGACGAATTTTTAAATGATAAATTATAATTAGTTGTTAAATTTTTGCATGGTTAGATTATATGCATGCCATCTCTCTACCTAATTTGCATACCGTAACCGGTCAAGCATGTTGTTTCACCCGTATTTTTGTCATCTTATATACACATGTTTTTGCAAATAAATATCTTTATCTTTATCTTTATCTTTACAGCGCAGAAGGTAGGGTTACTAACCAACTGAGCTATGAGGCCAGTCATGCATAATGCATTTGTTATTTTGTTTGCAAGTTGTGATATAACAAGAGATATTTTAAATTTCCTATGGATACAGCTTCAAACGGGCCATCTGCTTGTTTATCTATGATTAAATAGCTCGGTGAACGAACGACCTCTCCTTCCTAATTTTCAAAATTTCTCTTTGCATTTATTACGGACATATAAGTTACACCCAAAAGTAAATCAAAACAACCAGCGGATAAGATAATACTCAATTAGAAGAGGGCATATTTTTTAAATAACATCGGGCCAAAATAAGTTTGCGAAAAAAAAAACACATTAAAGTCCTAAGACGCTAACGACAACACGACATCTTAATCCAGCAGCCCAAAAGACAAATTGTCGAATAAACGATGGTGAAATGAGCGCTAAGCCCCACAATAATCGTTAGTAACGGCGGCGGTATTGAACTTGAACCGTTGCGTTGGGACGCTCTCAATGCCGCGCGTGACGCAGGTCAGCTATTATTCGAGGCTTTGATTACATACATGCCATTAAATATAGCTGTCAAGTGGGAGTTGCACCGGGCGGGACGAGTGTTCCGTACGTCGCTGGATGGAATGATTTTTATTTTCCTTTTTTAATCAACATTCTTTCATATTTAGTTTTGACGCTGATGTTAATCAGGGTTAGAGAACCATTTCGGGTACCACCACTGTTGATGATGATGACGCTGTTGATGATCAAGCTTGGCAGCACATTATCGTGTCAACGGTCCATCCGAACGGATAACGGATCGTGTATCCGACATGTCGGCCGCTCAGGTTATATAAGTCTCAGAGAGTGGCGATGAATGAACAGACAGACAAAAATTGTAAAAAAAATTGTTTTGGTATATGTACCGTGTATACATCCATATGCACTTAGTAAAAAACGGTTATTGTAGTACAAACAGACATTCCAATTTTATTTATTTGTATAGATTATTGATATAAATACATAGGCTGCGCATCAGCACGGTCTGACGGTGACTCTATGTCTTTCTTAGTATATTTTCCTAAACACTATTCGTTTTAATTGTTACCTGTACCTGTCATCATTATCTAATGCATAAAAATAAAAACTTTTGATATGGGTAAGTAATAAACAAAAGATCAATTAGTTCATCCTCCGACTCGTGCATATATTTTTGCCAAAGTATGAAGGCTCGCTCGCTCTAGCCTCAACCATTCATCATTGTTTTTATATTTAGCGTCACCTTAAATGTCAGTGTTGTAGTCACCTTAATTGGCTTATAGATCAGAATTAAATCACTCAATGTGTAACCTTTTAAGGTTTTTTGCAAATATTTTTTGCAAGTGTCTCTAACTCGGCCTACGGAAACGACTTGATTGTTAGGAAAGAGATGACCTCTTAAAAGCGTCATTAAAGTAAATAACTACTACTACTGACTACTACTGACTACTACTGAGGAATAACTAGGGATGACTGGCACCCACGACTCAGGTTTAGTACCGTTTGATACGATATGTGTCTTGATAGTAGTATGGTAATTGACCGGGCGAGAAAAACCCCATACTGATGTTAAGCTAAGCTCCTCCTGTACTAAAACACCATAACCGACCAAGTTGCATCGTCTATGCTTATTGAAGGTTCTGGAACGACCTAACATCTAACTTTAGAAGTGTTACATTATGTTCGCTCTTTCCTCTCAGTGTGTCTCGTGTCGCGATCTTTCGTGCTACAGTACCTACTGAAATTATGTTGATCATCATCATTGGCGATGACTTTGCCGCATTTTCTTCAGTGTTTTTGTATGGGATTGGTAATGGCGTCGTTAGCCTGTTCAGTTGTGGAACAGTCACGTGTGGTAGAGTCACCGAAAGGTCGAGGCCGTTTGCCCGTTTATTTAAAGTCAAAGTCAAAAACTTTATTTCCATAGAATTCATAAAGAAATGGCTTGAAAACGTCAATATTCAAAACATAAGGTCACGCGTACTTATCGATAAGTTTGATGCCTGTAATGTCCTTTAAGAATTAAGTGCACAGTTTATCCAAGGAAGTACTGCGGCCATACGCATTTATGCCGCCAAGCAGTGCACTCATGCTTATTACAGGCACATGACATGTGGATCAATAGTTCTTTATTATTAGTAATCAGTGAATGTTAGTTTCATGCATTTTCAGAAGTGGTCACTTCACTTTTCTAATAATATTTTTAAATCCCTTTTGTTAAGTATAGTTCTGACTTTATCTCTGGCTATAAAACTGTGGAAAGCCCCAATTTCAAAATAAGTATAGGGCGCAGTCCTGCCCTTCCTCTGCCTTGTGGTACCGGTTCGATGGCTGACTTCTCAGTGGCTAAGGTACCCTAATGATACCCAGCTCCGCTAGATCCATGATTAAAGATATCACATAAGTATCGCATATGCAGTGACTCATCCCATAATGAACGCAAATTCTTGAGATCATGATATCTTCATTAAGTATTGCACCATAAAAAAGAAAACTACTGATTGTTTGTGGATCTAGAAATATCTGTCGGATACTAATGGACGATTACGTTAATTAGGCTTCGACCTTGACACCCAAAAGCTACATTTACATGTCCGATCTATTAAAGTGCACAAAAAATATATAAATTTTCCGCCAACAATCCACAGACAAAATAAAATAAAAAACAAAATTGCACGTGTGTTTTTGCTTTCAGTTGCAACTGTTAGCATATGTATTCCTATAAGGTGTTATTAAGCTTATTTTCACCCTCAAATATATGATAAATAAATAAATGCAAACATGTTTTGTTGCTATGTATTTCGTTAACGCATCAATGAAAGCAACTTGAACACATATACAAAAACGAGGTCAATCAGGACAAGTTCCACACGGATAAAGTATGCAGGTCCACTAATTAATAAAAATTCATATATTACATACTAAATTGAACATAGTATTATATACTAAACATAAACTCTTACTTCAGAATGATTAATTATGTATTTAAAAATTCAGGTGGCATTTTTTTTTTATGTAATACAGTTACGGAACGAGCCGACGGCCCACAAGTGGTAACCTCGACCCATAACAACTGATGCGACTTCGGTCTTCCCCTACTAGGTACAACAAGACCCAAGTCGCATCGTATGCGTCCGTAACTAAATATAACGTAATTATAAGAAGTTTTTGTGCAAAAGATTTGTGAAAGAATAAATTATTATTATGAGCTAGGTACGTACCATGTACATGTCTCCATAGCGGCAGACCTTCCAGAACCCCTTGAGGCTGGCAAGCATGCTGCGGCCCCAGAGAGCGCCACCCCTACCCCTGCCGCGCGCCCCGCGAGCGCTCCTGAAAACAAACACCCTGGTCACTCCACTGTACACATTCACCACTAAATATTCAAGTTTTTTTTCATCTTATAGATAAAATATTAAAAATTCAATTTCTAAAACAATAAATGCACCTACAAGACGTAAGTTACTTATATTCAAGTTTTGGCGACTTTTCTGACACCCTATACATCTGCATCCTAATATTTGAGTGGGAAGGCATATCATATCATATCATCATAGTGGGAAGTGGGAATGGATAAGTAACGCGTGTCTTTCGAACGCATATTTCAAATAGAGATTTTATTACGATTTTCAAAGAAAAATATCTTTTGAAATAGAAGTTGTGAAATTAAGGAGAAAAACCATTTTTTTTTTTAGAATAGTTCTGTGTGTATCCGTAGAGTGTTTTCGTAGAGACTATAGCTACAGTGAAATGATTTAAGTGATTTATTTGTGAATAATCAGATGCAGAAGATTTAAACTTCTGAGCACCATATATTTCTTCACCTCCAATTACCCACCGTTTGCCCGACACTAGGACAGTCCACCTGACGGATGCACAGAATATACTGTCCCGCCATCCCATCATTGGATTGTGTCAATACGAATCATCTTACACCGATCTCGCATACCATAACAACGCGAAATGATAATATCCAAATTTATAACAGTTTGACGTGAACAAGAAACTGACGTCCAGACTTAAAAATAAATGATAAGAGATTATGAAGCCGGCGGCTGCGGCTTTGTACACAACAAATGTGTGATTACAAATCGCGGCGAGCGACTTGTTACGCAAACGATTATTAGTAAACAGTGAATATCTACTGATGATTTGGGGCACGTTGT
Organism: Chesias legatella; assembly: GCA_947359385.1. Taxonomy (NCBI): domain Eukaryota; kingdom Metazoa; phylum Arthropoda; class Insecta; order Lepidoptera; family Geometridae; genus Chesias; species Chesias legatella. The sequence continues at coordinate 8,694,774 of OX375781.1, read as the reverse complement.
CAAGGGTTCTTAAAAACTAAAATTGGAATTTAAATAAAAACTACATGATTACGTCCACACCGATTTTGAGGCGTTTTAATAATGACATCACTTACAGAGGCAGGACACAGCCGGCGACATAGAGACGGCTGAGTCCGCCATAAAAACACTACTGAGAAATGCATCAGTGTATGTTAAAACTACTCTATGCTTAATCTAAGGCAGGGGGACGAGGGGTATAATATCTTTCAAAGCAACCTGACTCTAACATCACATCCCACGGGATAACATAAACACAAATAAATAAAATAAATAAAAAACATCAGACTGTGTGCGTGTAAAGTATAACACCACATACCTACGTGCGTAGTTTAGTTATCTTGTACGTCACGTAGGTACGGAAATAGGCACGGATGGTTTTGTTAATTTATATCATTCGTACGGAAGGTCACATCCGTAAATGATTTGGAAAATAGAGTTTAGTAGCGAGAGCTCTCCGAATGATGATCTTCAAATGTTCTCTCAAGAGTTTTTACCACTACACGATAATATTAGTTTAGCCCGTCAGCTCGGAAATTATTTCCTTATAAAAAAATACGTTAATCGCTTCTCGGTATGCAACGAATACCACGCCAGCAATTCCCAACATGATAAATATAGATACTGGTGGGCAGTTTTGTTTTTAAATTAATATCTGCGAATTGTAAGGCTAAATGCGTAATTAGTTTAAAAGATAATACTGAAACGAGATCAAATCTTTTTATGTTTTCAATTTGATTATGTTTTTCTAATGTGTTTATTATGCCCTTGTTAATTGGAACAATCCAGGATGAATCACACTGCACAAATTTAACTCAACAATTTTAAACACTTTCTGAAAATCAAATATTTATATTCTTGAAATTAAATCACTCCATTTCGCACTTTATGTAACACAACGTAATAACGTGATAATAGTCTTACATCGAGCTGACGCAGATGTTAACGAAGCGAAAGTCTAAAAGACTTTGACATTATCAAAACAATATGATCTGTCATTGTAAGGAAATACATGTTTTGCGAATTTTATCTCGCCACAGATATATTCGACTGTTTATAGTGCGCGCTCATATAGAGGCGAAAGCGGGAGGTTTGCTGTGTTTGCATCCTAGATGGCTAGTTTCGGCAAAAAAGAGTCGACTCTAAATAGTAACAAAATAAAGTCGCTATTACCGTTTGTCTTAAATGCGCTTAATCCTTTTAAATAACGCGACGGATTTTAATACGGGTTTCTATAATAAAAATAGCGATCAACGAAGAAAGTTCACTACAAGTACTCATGGGAAGTACTGCCATCGTGCCCATTTCTGCCGCCAAACATCCGATTTGAAAGGTGTGGCTACTGGTGAAAATACAGGTACATGATACATTCCACCTACACCTCTCAGAGTTACGGACTTGGGTCTTGTCGTACTTAATAGGGGACGACCCAACTGACGTTATTTTGTCAAAAATCTGTTACTTAATGCTTTCTCGGTAAAAGCACTCCTAATTTTCTTTATTAATACATTGCCCCGGGACCAAAGCCGACACGGTTCGCTCGTTTTCATATGAGAAAAGCCCTATTTACATTGATCCTACGTATCGATCTAAGGTCGGGATTTATTGCGGGAAATACGCAACTAGACAGATGGATTGGTTTGAAGTGTTAACAATGAGCCAGTGGCACTGAGTTCCGGCGGTAGAGTTAAATGCAGGATCAAAGAAATCGGCCTTGCTTCATGTGCGAGACAGTAAGTTTAGAACATTTTTTTTTTAATTGTCTTTGGATATTTAAATAAATAAATATACCGTTAGTTTAATTATTTGTGGGAATGCAGTGATAGCGATGAGCTCGATTTTGTAATGTCTGTATTCCCCGAAATGTATATTTAGGAGGCGTTGATAGTTGAAACTCGTAAAGTATCGGTTAGATGTTTACTCGTTGGTTTCACAATAATGACTGAACTATGTTCAAACTTACAACACGTTTTATAGTCGCAAAATGGACATGACTGTCTGACGGCACATTTTTAGTACTTGTCTTGACAATATTACCAGTTGACAAATGACTGTTTCCGGTCGTTGAAAATGTTAAATATCACATCCGGTTGTCGCAAATCAAAACATGTTTCCAGTTAGTTTTAACAATAGATCATTCCATTTAAAGAATATTACCATAATACAAAAATAATATATATTTCAGTTCTAAACTATTCCAGTAACAAAAAAATATATTATTATACTATCTGTAAATAAATTTGTATGGCAATTTTATTTTTGCCAAAATATACAAGACCTTGCGCCCAAACTAAAAGGGTTTCGACGTAACCTCTCAATAAAAAATACCAGCGTCATATATAATCTGCCACGTGAGCTCCGAATTGGTGGATGAGAGTAGAAAATGTTTTAGGTGACACTCTCTATTGCGCCTTGAATAGTTCACATTTCGCTAACTCTGTGGCCGATCGAGATTTCGTTATCGGTCAGTTCGAGATAGACGATATTATCAGCTGTCAGGCTAATACGTAATAGATCAGATACAGCTTCTTTACACTATCCTTGAATTCCTAATCCATTAATCGAAGTTAAAGTAAATATGAAACAATGACATAGATGAAAAATTATGTTCCACTATAATCCTACTTATATTATAAATACAATATTATATCCGCTCGGATGTAAATTTGTCTGTTTTTTACGGCAATACGAACGATTCGGCTGAAAATTTTAACATAAAAAGCTAATATTAACAAATATTACGCGAGCGCAGCCGCGGGCAGAGGCTTGTCAAGACAAACACATAAATGCAAAAATATTTCAGTTTGGATAGATGAATATATATTGATATATATATATATATCTATATATGAATATATATTTGTATACTCTTTCACGCCAAAACTACTGAACTAATTTGCCTGAAACCTTCAACTTGACAAATTTTTTTCTCGGTACCACGTGTATGAAGCCGTCTGCAAAGACTAGAGTTATTAGAACGTGCTCCTACTAATACAATGTTATAAAAACGAATGACTGTTTGTCTGGTTTCACCTTATTTCATCGGGACTTTTTTGGTAGGGATCATATTTTATGGGCCGGAGAGTGACATAGGCTAATTTTTCCTTAAAAACGCACGGCTCTTGCGATATGGATCTGGAGCGAACCTAACGAAATGGTGAAAGCTGTCTTGGGGTAAAAAGAACTTATATACAGCTAGCTCCATTACAAGGTATATTCAAAGGTAGTGGACTCAAATTCTACAAGGTCGAATGCCTCAAAACAAAAATCATATACATGTCAAGCACGGCTATGGATTTCATATCAGACGTAAGATTTGTTGATTTTTTGCTAACAAACATTTAAAATATAATAACACAACCATATCTTTTGTTTAATGTTTTGCAGTAATTATAATAATTTAACGTTATTAAATATGTATGGGTAAATACCCATATGTTTTATCAGTTTAGCGAGACATTAAAACAAACAATGGTTACCTAACTCAGCCACTTACCCATACATCAATTAACTTCATGTTTTATCTTTCACTAATTGTTATTGTGAGTAGTCATTGTGCTAGGTGTTAAACTACTTTTTCCTTGAGTTTCAATGCTAAAGTGTTCAAATTATTTATTGTAACCCTATCAGTTGACTATTTTAACTGGATATTTGTTTTAACATTTATTCAAGATCGTTTCTATAGTCATTTCAAAGTCAATCTGAAAATCAATATCGAACGATAAAAACATATCTGCTTCATTTTTATGACTTGCTCACAGCTCAGTTAATATGCCTGCCTTTTGCACTGTAGGTCGTGGATTCGATTCCCACCAGGACAAACATTTGTGTAACGAACATAGATGTTTGTTCTGTGTCTGGGTGTCGCTATGTAATATATGACACAACCTATGCTTACCTTTATTTGGAGCTAGATGGCGCTGAATGATATATCCAACAATATTTATTATTATTATTAAGTCAAAGTTGACTATGTTATGAGGAAGGATGTAATGTTGTGTGATGTTGGATAAAATTTGTTGGATGAAAAGAAAGAGACTAAAAGCAAGAAGAATAGATCATGTTCTGATGAAAGAAAAATTAGTGAGTGGCGCGAAAGCTGTTAATTGAAATGAGTAGAAGGAAAATACTTCTGAGCCACAAATTAATTGGGATATCAGCAAGATCATGATCATGAATGCTAATTTTTTCCTCTTCCTCATATATAGGGAACCTAATGATTGTCTTACATACAATACTTGGCCTAAATACATCGCTATCAATGACATATAAGTACTTGGTAGTATTATCATTTGTTTGTTTACTTGAATAGCTATCAAGGTTGCATATATACGTTTACGATTATATATATACATGCTTCTGTTAAACACACATTGCTATGTGAAATGTTATATAAAATTAAACATAACTATATGATAATAAAAGGCCGAGTGCTCAATCGTTATAAGTTATTAATTTAAGTATGATTATTATTATTTTATTTTATTTAAGTATCTGCAGTGTTATGTTATTTCTTTTTTTTATAGCTACTAATAAAGTTTTCTTTCTTTCTTTATTTATCTAATTAATTATGCTGTAAAGTGTAATAATAAATAAATATTGGTGGACTTTTCACACAGCGCTGTCTAGCCCCAATCTAAGCATAGCTTTTACTCCGGAACCAGACAACTGATAATTATAATGATTATATAATTACTTTTTAAAATACATACATATTATACGTGTTGATAAAAATCAAATTAATATTTCATTTTTAAGAAGTGATTCAATTGGATGACAACTACCTTAAGTAGGTATATCTAGTCACACTTCAACATTAGCATTCCCTGTGTCGCAGTTGGCATCGACAAGTACTTGCTACAAATTCCAAGACTAGAGGATATTTCCAACATAGCTACGGACCCTTCATTCGAAAGTGAGAAGTTTTTTATGTGATACAGTTACGGAACGAGTCGATGGCCCACTTGGTGTTAAGTGGTAACCTCGGCGCAGAACAAGCGATGCGACTTGGGTCCTCTACTAGGCACGACAAGACCCAAGACGCATCGTATGCGCCCGAAACTCTGAGACGTGGTGGTGGAATGTCTCATGTGCCTGTCATTTCATAGATTGTGTAAAATCTTATAGTACATTGGGTAATTTTCCTTTAGATTACAATTCTATAGTATGTGAATCCTCTCTACATCCTGCTAGGTGTGTGTGAGACCAAACAGTAGTACCCAGCATTATAATTGCATGGTCGTGTTGCAGATTGCATCTCATGTGCATTGTGACGCTTGCAAAATCTTAGGATATTTAGCGCTTTTCAGGGCGTGGACGAGTCCATTTGTTTTCACGTACTTCTTCCTATACGCACTGATAAACTTGGGTAGGTTTTGAAAGACAATTTGAAATTTATAGTGTCGCTGTCTCGGAGACTCCGTCATTTCATTCTCTTGTGGATTAGATATAATAATAATATATAATAATTTATTTATTTGCCAATAATAGTAAATGTTAACAAAAGATAATTATCTAATTAGATATTATGTCTAGTTCCTATTTACGCAGATACAGTACTTTAATCATTGTTTTTAAACATTACTATGATTTTCATTAGAAAAAATTGTTTTTCGTCTTTGATCTTGCTTGGTATTTCTCTGCAAGTTCGTACAGATTCTGCATCTTTTAGTTATAAGAATATCACACATTCAGTTGATAAATTTTATATTATCTTAAAATATAGACAAGAACGATTTCAGTACTTCTCTGCTCTGGCTAGCTTAATCGATGACTGAAGATTACAACACTGCTATAAGAAATAATTACATTGTTGTCAAATTTCAAGATTTTATTTTGAAAAATTTAAATTCTCTTTGTTAATTCAAAACAAAGTTTTTGTTCTAGTATCTTCCATTCTTATCAGGAACAAATTAACATAAAATTGTAGCATCAATTATTCAATGCTTTTAGTTCTAAATATTAATGAGTGAGTCAACATAGAAATTCTCGAGCAAATCTCCGCCATTTTTTGTTGGTGTTTAAGAGACACTTGTATATCTTTTGTATAAATTTATGTTAATTTATTTTATGATAAAGTCAAACCAGGTGCAAATACGGCAAAGTATTTTTGTATTTATTTTAATGATTATACTGTGAATTGGTATATATACATGAATGTAATGAAGCAACATATTATATAGGGGAAATATTTATTTAAATGTAGTGTTGTTTATTGAAATTTATTGTAACGTTTAACATCAGTAATAATATCTGTCTTTCATTTATCTATTCGCTATTTAAACTGTATTGAAAGTTCAGAAAAGTATTAATTCATTTGCAATTTCACGGCGAATTCACTTAAGAAACTTGATACCTATATTACAACGTGAAATGATTTCCAATGGCCGTATGTACGAGCAGGGTGCAGCGTGCGCGGGCGCAGTTTTCAAGTAAACTTATCTTCATGCCCATCGTTAACTAAACAGGCGTATCTAACGCGTGCTAAATCGCACATTATTAAATCTTTGAACGTTACATTTTACGTTTTTTACCAACACTCACTACTGTTCGTTAGTAATGTAATTTCACTAAGATATTACACAGGTTAAATCCATCATTTACTATTCTCGATGCAGGCGTAGAGTATCGAGAAACTTAATATAACTATGTTGTGAAAATAGGGTTATCATAAGCAATAAATATAAAAAAATTATAAGCATTTTTCTGAAGTCATAATTGCAGTATTATTCTCAAATTTCAAGTTTTTATTTTGAAAAATCTAGTTGTTTCCCATTCTCGTTATTAATTCAAAACAAAGTTTTAGTTCTAGTAGCTTCCATTCTCATCAGTAACAAATTAACATAAAATTGTAGCATCAATGCTTTTAGTTCTAAATATGGTACATTAATATAAGTTTCCAACCCTTTGAAACTGATAAAATTGTTGAACTGATAATATCGAAAAACATGTATTTTTTTTGTTAGTTCCTACATATATGTTGATTACTTTTAATTAATGCTTCTCAGCAAAAATCTGAAGTTTAATAAGTATTAGAATATCATAATATACTTGTTTAAGATAGGATTGTCTTTGTCATACACTTTCCAAATTGAAATCTGAGTATTAACTCGAACTTTGAAAATTAATAATGACTTAATTAAGGATAGCGAATAAGATACGGCGTACTTGAAGACAATGCATTGAGTAATTTTCCCTACAAATTGTCTAGTTAAATATTGACATAGCCGTGAGAAACTTCATAGATTTTACGATATTCTATTTATGAACTCAGAAAAACAAACTTAATTTTATGTAAAATATAAAAGTTTTGTTTCATTTTGATTTGAAAAGTTATCTATGCGCGTGCGCACTTGACTTGATATCGTGATTAAAATAGACTTAGACAATAGTATTGTGTTACCTCGACTGCAAGCGCGTGTTCTTACGAGTTTTCTATGTCTAATATGCGATCTATACTTGTTTTAGTGAAAATGTAATCTTTGTTACAGCTTAACACAGCTTGATACAAAGCACATATTATTTTACACATGAAGAGTAATCATTTCGATTTGAACATTTCGCCGACTTGACACACAAGTTGTGAAAGAAAAGAAAGTGTATCCGAAAGAGTACTCACTCGGAAATGTTATCTCTGTGGTCCCCCAACTTGACAATGTCGCACTTTTACCGTCAGTATATATCGGCACACTTTTCGATATGTTTCGAATGAAATAAACGTAAGAAATTTTCCCGACACTGAAACCGAGATGTTATTTTGGCAGACGTTAGCGCGGGAAATCACTATCGGAAGCTCGCTGCGTTTAAATTTGGAACAGCACGTGTCTCACACGAGATATTCTTTTTATACAAAAAAAAATAATGATTTTATTGTTTTATTTTTCACACTGGATCGAAGTGGTCACATCGGCGTTCGGGCTGGCGTTCGACTGTTTTGAAAAGAGTTCATACGCTCTTGACCTTGCGGAGTTCTCGGGCAGACTGAATCGGCTTTTCGTTGTAACCGGGTGTTTTATAAAGCATTATTGTTGTCATAACTTTTACTGTGCGGCGTCTGCGCCCGCGCCGCGCCGCCCGCTCTACTGACGAGCCGTCATTTGCAACGTTTCGCCTTATTGTGCTAAGATCGACTCAAAAGGGCTTTTGTAGTGATAAGACTTAGAATTATTTCCCAGTTCATACATGCACTGACTGAAAGGAACAATAGACAATCCAATAAGACTGCAAACGAGTATTTTAAAACGACGAGATCACATTTCACGTGATTTACTGACTTTACATCAAATTATAAAATTATCATGATTAGCCATAAAACTGAATTTAACGCCTTTCTCGCTGTTTTCTTTAGCTTCATCGAAATTTCAGAAAAACCCAAAACCCATTCTCATAAAATTTTAGAATAATGTATTTTACAAAAATATTCACAGCACAATTTGACATACGCTTCTTCCTATTTTCTCACAGAATCAATAACTTTTCATAATATTATCATACGCAACAAATGGAAAATTATATCTTCGAAAAACTCCACGAATTTCCCAATGTTTTGGTATCCATTTAACACGCACCATAAATTATGTGAATAAAATATTATGTCAATACAGAAACCGAAGAACAGTCGGTAAAACCAATAATTGAACCTGGGAAATTTTACAAAATATAACCTCCAAGAGGATGTACCTTTTGCTTTTCACCTAATTTGATTAGTTGTATACAGATTATAATTATAAAAAATAGGTTACTTTGCTGCTTTCTTATTTAATATAGACAAACTATAGTCATAAAAAAAAAATAGCTTTATACCCCGTTCTAGGATTCCTTGTGTCACAGGTGGCACATGATTCCAGTTTTGCAGGCAGGAATAACATAAATAGTAATAAATAAATATTGGTGGACATTTCACAGCGCCGTCTAGCCTCAAAGTAAGCTATGCATAGCTTGTATCATGTAAACAGACAACCGATATAATACTTATATGCTTTTTTTTGTAAATACATGTAATACATATCAACACCCAAACACAGAACAAACATCTATGTTCGTGTCACAGATGTTTGTCCTGGGTAGGAATCGAACACACGACCTACAGCGCACAAGGCAGGAAGAAGTTACTACCAACTGAGCTGTGAGGCCAGACAATATATAAAAACTTTGCCACTGTGTCATCAAAACCCATGAACTAGGTTGTAATGCTGATTTTGGAGTACGAATTTCACCGCGCGTATATAAAACTAGTTAGTAGGGATTCGTTTCTAAACATAAATTTGATTTTAATATAATTATTAAAATGAATTAACAGAATGTTAAGCGATTTATTTTGTCTTTACACAAATTTTACATTATTGTAAGAAACTTAATAAAACGGATATTTAAATGAAATTACTTTTGATGACACCACATACGTAGCGTGTCGCCGTAGCGTCATTCTACATTCCGTAGAGATATCGTAGACCTTGGAATCATCTTCCCGCTACGTGGCGTAGACCCCCATACGGGCTACGGCGCGAAGTCCACCATCCAAGGGTAAAGACATGCCGAAGATACCACGCGATCGTGGTCGCTATATCCAACCCTTCTAACCTGCCTTAAGTTTTTCATTACGGAACCAGCCTCGTTACCGCTACCCTGCCGAGCGAACGTTATGACCTAAGGGAATGCTTAACGTTGGCTCAAAACCTAAAACATCTGAAGAAACACACTCGCTTGATATAACGGTTTTCATTAACCGTGTGAACGAACATTTATTTGCCCCGGAACGTTCAGTGAAAACGGCTGCCAGGATTAACCTATTCGCGGGCCTGCCGCCAAGATTAACATAAGCGATTCACTCAATTCTTCAGCTGTATGTGGCTTATGACAACTTATACTGACATGCATTTAGATATTTATCTTTCCGGGTGACTGCCGGTGAACTGTTGTTCAATGATGCCCTCTGAAATAGACTATTATAATCGTTTTTATTTGAAAGTGTGATCGGTTACGGACCCTCAGGCTTCAATCCAGTGGTCGCCGGCTCAAATCCCCACGTGCACCAAAAATTATTTACTTTACAAATATATGATGATTAATGATAATTAAGAACATTCAACTACATTTGTTACCTATATTAGTAACTGCTAATAGGATTCTAGTGTAGTATGAGTGAGCAACTATGTTTTTCGATTGAAAGATTTATGTGCGCAATAAAACTTTCTCAAAATGGTAGGAGACATAGTGAGGAAACAGACGTGTCTTAGAATCAAGAATTCGAAGACATGTGTCAAGTTCACGACAGGAGCCTATTTGAGACGCTCTTTAATTCTTTCACCACGAGTGAGTCTTTGACACGAGTGTTAATAATTTGATAATTTATCAGTCTTGGAAATATCGCTATCTGTTATAATAATATTAGGACACTCAAGATCTACTCCGTATTATCGAATCTCGCATAGTTTTAAAAATTTCCGACTTATTCCTATCAATTGCGCTGCTTGTGATAGACAAACAGAGAGATACGTCCACTATCTTTTAATAGGAACAATGTTTATGTAAACAAAGTCAACTTTTAGTAGTCTAAGGACAAAAATAGTATCACAGATTTTCCGCACTCGTGACGAAACAAAGACAAAATGAAATATTTTACCAATATTATTTGTATTACCAAGCAAATCCCAGAAGGTATTAAAAAACGCTACTGCTGCGAAAAAACAGACTAAAAGGTAAAGGAGTATTCAAACAAAATTTGACTTTGTCACTCGGGATGATGTAAGAATTCTAACGATACATCCAAATCTGTAGGCATTTAAAAGTTAAGATGGATTAAAGAATTTCCCATATATACAAGAACTCTGAAAACAATGCACTTCTCTTTGGGCAGTCCTTTAAAATAATAATAATAATATTTATTTTATTTGTTACAAAAAGCATTACATCGTAGCACTTAAATAGGTAACACAAAAATGGGACCCGACAGACCCTAGAAAACCTTCCAAAGCGCTGGACTGGACTTACCGTTACCGCTCTGACGTCAGTCTTCAGTACCAAACCCCAGAACTAACTTTTAGTTAGTCTTAGACATCAAGTCAAGAATATCCTATTAGTATTTCATTACTGACCTTGAGTCAGCCCATCGCAAACGGTCATTTTTACCTCGTCTCCCGACCTGGAAGGGGATGAATTATATCTTTCAAGTGTCCGCTGATATAATGCATGGTGTCGTTTGTTTCATTAAAGATAATATGTATTATCGTAATGAAAACATTTTGTAAATTTGACAAACTAAGTATTGTTCCCATATATACAAGTTCCCATGTATTGAGTTATTATTATTGAGTTTGAATACCTGTGACTGAATTAATAAGTATGGCATGTTTCGTTGCAAATGTTCGAAGAATGAAACTGCTAAATTCATAGTTAATATACTATACAATAAGCTGTGTATTTGCAGTTATTAAATCATGTAGGCCATCTGTCAGTACCTAGCAGTGCCTCAATGAAATGGCTTTAAGGTCGCACTTTCGAACCATTGTTTACAAGATACGAACGCTAACAATACGTACCTTCTCCACTTATCTGATAGTAATAATGTTACATCTGTAGATTAAATAATTTCAACCTTCAAGCTTTTTAGTAAGGTTTACTTTTGAACAGCTATATCAAACTATCTTTGTTATAGAACTTCAAATGTTATCAGATATTAATGTCAATTCAAAGAATTTTTGCAATGTTTAATTTTAACTATACAGAAATACTTTCTTCTCGGCTAGCATTTATTTGATTAATTAAACAGTTGCTTTATTTTTGTATTGATAAATCTACATTATATAATATAACAAAAGTGTATCTGTGTGTTTGTTTAGAGCCATTTCAAGAACTTATCATTAGACTTAAAAAGTGTGTCATTTTAAAATTAATGGAGCAGGAATTTAAGAAGAAAGCTACTTCTTCAAAACCAAGTTAACTGCAATTTTACGATCAAAACTTGTAATGGTTTTGAAGTCGCGGGCAAAACTAGTATTGAATATAATGTTCACAGCTTTGTTAAGGATTAACTTATGTTGTTTTGACGGGATTAAACCGCTATTTTTAACTTTATTTAATTATTTTAATCAGAGTCTAAAACATGATTATTTTTACTATACTTGTATGCCCAAGTGAGAATTGGGCACATTAGGAAACAAAATGATCAATTTAAGGATTTTACGAACATTTTCCTTCTGCCTGTTTCCTGCAAATCTTACGTTCTGTTTACTGTGTAACTGATTCATTATTTGTCATGTACATCAATCAGTTTGGTGAGCTGTGTGTCTGTCTGTGGTCTGCGGTGCTCACTTAATGCTGTTTGAATTGTCCTCACGTGGCAACTACATAAAATGATGATTTTCCTTACATTCTTAGATGTTTTGAGGTTATTCTGCAATTAATTTGTATATTTCTGAAGGTCACCTCGTAGCTAATTGAAACTCGTTATTTTGTACCTGTTACATGGTACCTATTGGTTGATGTTACGGTTGGGATTGGATAAATGGGATGAGACCCCTTGTGAATGTTAGCTACAGTTGTCTTAAAAGTCATCAAGACACTTCACGTTTCATCGCGTCTTATTGTTTTTCATTGTTTTGAAGTTGAAGTTGTCTCATTTCAACTTGCCTCAGCAATCTCCGATGAAATATAAAATGCTGAACCTACAGTTTTATTTCCTTGCGATCAAAGCCGTTGGCAACTACACTATTTGCCAAATCTTCGTAAATTTGGTCGTTTTGTGGTTTAGACATGTATGTTCGGGGTTTCCCAAATTTATCGTCAATTGGTCAAATTAGCCACACTGAACCATTGTTTATTAGCATCCTTTTATTATACCTATTACCTGCCTTACACGTTTACAAAAATCTGTCAATATTGTTTCATTTTTAATCATTGTACTTATAATTGTAACTTTCGAATTTTTTCTAGCCCAATACAAAGTTGTTTTCAGCCTTACTTAATTAAATATATATGTATCGTCGTATCCGTGGCATGCATCAAATGCTAGATTTAGGCCTTACATAAGTCCTGGGACGTATGTCTCTCCCGTCTCTGATTTTTGTCAAGTAATAACTTATTCATAAGTAGATTTGCATTACCGTTACATATGCAACAATTTATAACTTAACGAGTAATATATTCGTTAACTACAATTAATAGTGACATATAATGACCCTTAACCGAAACGACATTGCACTCATGAGTTTTAAACGGCTTCCCGATGGTGTTACATCACAATGCCAGCTTCAGTCATCTTGACAATAATAAATCATTATTATTTATTTATTATTATCTTGAGAATACAACTTTCTTTCCGAATCTGAAGGCAGTTTTGAAGGCCTCATAGCTCAGTTGGTTAGTAACCCTACCTTCTGCGCTGTAAGGTCGTGTGTTCGATCCCCACTCAGGACAAACATTTATGTGACATTTGTAACATTGATGTTAGTTCTGTGTCTGGGTGTTAATATGTATTATATGTATGTATTTACAAAAGAAAAGTATATAAGTATTATATCAGTTGTCTGGTTCCCATGATACAAGCTATGCTTAGCTTACTTTGGGGCTAGATGGCGCTGTGTGAAATGTCCACCAATATTTATTTATTTATAAAAAAAAAGTTTAGATTAGCTTGGTTCAACCGACGTACCTCAGTAGACTGACCACATATAATGGTGTGACGTTAACATTTCTGTATAATAAGTTACAAAAATACCAATTATTTTATAGTTTTATTACCGTCTATTTATAAACTGGATTTAAATTAAGAAAGACATAAATTAGTGTCAATATCCGAACTGAAGCCAATATTTCACCGTTTGTAGTAAAAGTAGGAAATTTATCATTGTCGGGTCGATAGTTCTCCTTGATCAATAATGTTAATGAAATAACTACAAGAGCGAAAATTAATTCACTTTTGTTGGAAATCTCTAGAAATGTCCGGTTTCCGGACCCATATATTTAATGTATTTAATGTAACACATCAACAAATCATTTATAAAGTTCACAGTTCTGAAATATAACCGCCCTTCAAATTGTATACCATCCGACTGCAGTAGGACGTAGGCGCATAACACATTATAATAGACACCATTTTTTTTAAATAAGTATATATGTATTATATAAGTTGTCTGGTTCCCATAGAACAAGCTGTGCTTAGCTTTGAGGCTAGATGGCGCTGTGTGAATTGCCCATGAATATTATTATGAAATATCGTATTATAACTTAAAATAGAACATATGTATTCAATCTTACTAATACGAAACCTATTTATCGGTTACTCTCAAAGTTCTATTTGTAATTATGTGCGATATAATTTAATTGTGTTATCTCGCGCGCTAGTTCAATGTCAATGTGTGCCGGACGTCGGATCGGCTCGTGGTCGCCGGCCGCGCCCGCACACGCGCACACGCGCACACGCGCGCTCTACCAAGCGCATGTTCGCGACCATTCGCGACTAAGGCCGTCCGTACACAAGGCTACGCAATACTCAGACACCAAACAAGTTTAATGTCTAGAAAGACAAACGAAATATCTGTATGAATAGGAAGACAAACGAATTAAGTGCAATTTTCTCTTCTCTTCTTGAAGGTTTTCCTAAAATTTTGATTATGGTAGAGTTCTCCGGCGAACATTAATTATAAATGTCCGTGACATGTAGACTCAAATAACCAACGAGCGTTCGACATTGTGAGAATTGCAATATTTATTTGAATGTCGGTAACATGGCCTGTCTAACGATTTACATAGATTTTTAATGGCAATAGTCGCTCTTTAAATAAGACATGCGGTATCGGGTAGTAGGGTAGCCTTAAGTATGAACGCTCAATGGTCATTCTGTCTTACGTGGACGTACTTACGTTCACACGAGCCATATAATTACTAGATGCAAAATTGCTGCTTGAAACGAAAATGTTATATAAATATAATTATGTAAAATTATATATCTGTAAAACTCGGTAAAGTAACACGGAAATATAAACTAGAATAATAAGTAATACTTCTACCACTAGTCGGGGCACTCTCGAAACAGTGCGGTGAAAGGATAAGACAAAATGCGCTTCAAAGTGGCTATTATCGTGAACTACTAGAGATCATAAGCAATTATAATATCATTTTACAAATTAAATCCCTCAACAGATCTCAAGTCAAGTGCAGCATAGCCAAATCGCCAAAAGCGACATGATTAAAATCGCCAGTGTGCGCACCGTCTTAACCGTAAGCTTCCGCTGGAATAAATAAATGCATGCTTTTGATAGGAAGTAAGTAAAGCATTTCCTACTCGACATATAAGTTGATTATTGATCCAATTTATTGTCTTTATTGTGAACGATTAGCTACCGACAACGATGTCCGCCCACTTTTCATATATACAGTCTTAATATGGATTGAAATGATTGTTATATTTCATAACTTGAATAGCATCTCCTGTTTTGGCGTTGATCATTCTTATGACGGTGTTTTATGCGTTCCGTGTCAGCCTTTTTACAGAGTAAAGCGTACTCTACACTGATGATTGCCACGGGAGGTAAATTCGCTTTTCATCATCATCATATAAGTCGGTAGACTGCTGAACATAGGCCCCCAAAGATTTCCATGCATAACGGTCTTGAGCCATCCAAAGATTTCCTGCGACCTTGATGATTTCATCAGTCCATCAGGTGGGGGGCCGCCCTAATTTCGCTTTTATATACAGCTAACTTCCCGCGGTTTCTCCCGGGGTGTACCAGGATAAGAAGTAGCCTGTGTTCTAACCAGGTCACCATGAAAGTAAAAGTAATAAGTGGTGAAATAATGACTTATTACTGCTTACTACCTCCCTCTCGATTGTTACATCCTTTAGCTAGATAACTTACTATTTGGTTATACGTATTATTTGGTTATGTGGCTTATATAAACTTTGGTACTTTACAAGGATAGGATTGAAATTTCTCAAAATCTTAGCTAGCTTTTACTTCCCGACATGAAATCCAAGACACTTCACTTCACACCGGTGGTACTTTGCGCTAATGAGATTTCTTGATGAGTCAGTGAGTGAGTAAATCAGTTCTTTTTTTTTCATTAATTATATTATGTAGATAATAAAAATAACGAAATATTTAGTTTAATTTTATTATGCATTTTTAACACAAAAGTATTTACTTGTCGGGTTGCCGTAAAAATAAGACCGTCTGCTAGTAGATATAAACAAAAGCATGATCTTGTACAGCATATTTTAAAATATGGTATCGTGTTGTCTTCCGGTTTCATATCAATATTGTCAATTTTAACACCAAGCAGACACAAAAGAAAAATGATTGGTGCTCAAAGTGAAATATTCACTTCTCTGCAATTGAGAAAAGCTAAAATGTATGTGTCAATTTTTTATATCGTACATATATCTTACGTGCGTTTGTTTTGGGAGAAGGCTTCGTGAGGTTATGCGATTGTATTGAGGTCACGCAACCTCAAGTAAATCTTACGGAGGACACAAATAAGGCAATTTTCAGAAACACTTATGAATCATACCATGCAAAACATTACGCGACAGGTTTTCACAAAATCGTGACACAAAGTACGCGTACAAAATACACTTTGAAAACATCAAGATTATGATGACTTAGAAAATTAATGAGTTTTATCCTAGTAGTGGTACTTAATATTCCGGGGAAGTACTGCAACATATTTTACACATACATATTTTACACATACATATTTTAGACATACATATTTTACACATACATATTTTAGACATACATATTTTACACATACATATTTTAGACATACATATTTTACACATACATATTTTACACATATTTTTTCTGTTTGCAACTAAAACGTCTGTTGTTCGAAACGTGATGCATTTTGAAGAAAACATGTAATTATTTATTCTGAACGTAAATGGTCTTGGAAATATTTCACTTGAACTTGGTTGGAACAACAGCTACATTGCATTTGAATTGAATCTGAGTCTGCTTGTTATCAATACAAAAAAAAAATTTGAAACTTTCCTATCACACAAATGTCTGAATTCTAATCTGATAAAGGTTGTATTTGCAATGATTTTCTAACTCATACTCGTAGATCATGATAATCAATACATAATATGTTAAAGATATTATACGTACTTATATATTTTGAGACCCGAGCGAACGAGCTCTCTGGCCATGGTTAATTTCCACCCAGTGATTTGACAGCCGAACTATCATAATCTTCCCAATTTGGTCGTAAACGACATCAGTTATGTGTCGAAGTTAAATCAGGAACAATTCCAATGCAAAAGTGACGTTCGACCTTCCACCGAACCACCGAAATTGTCATTTTGACCCGTTTCGTTATGATCTGCATTTGTATGAGTGCGTGGGCGGAGCTCTTGACGTCTATCCAAATAGTTATCGTAATCAAACTGTAACACAATTTATAGTTTGTTTTTATTATTATTCATGAGAGATTGAGAAAAAAATATGTGTTTCGCTCGGTTCCTTGTTTGTTTTCGAGTTCGTGACCTCCTTCCTTCCGGTAAACGTATTCTTACTGTTGATACAATATACGCCTACGTTGGGTATTGAGAGAGCGCGTTGGCACACTGGTACAGACTCGGAAACAATCTGGATGTCGCGGGTTCAGTCACAGACCATTGATTTAATTATCATTTAAAAAATTATCCGCAATACCACCTTCTAAAAATTGTGAAACCGGCATGGCCTAGAAAACATGTGTCTAGTGCAAGGAAGGAGCCTTTTTGAGGCGCATTTTAATCCTCTGGCAACACTAGCACTGGTTCGAGAGAGACATTATTTTCGGTTGATTTCAGAGGATGATCATCGTTGCTTTTAATAGTAACTTCTATTAGATATCATCTCAATTAATCTTATCTTGTCTTATCATCTAAAATATTTATATCACTTATTATTATCATTCAAAGAGCGTAGGAGATATATTTTTGAGAGCACTTTCCTCCTTTGTGGTCAGGCGCTGCGCAAAAGTTGACACTGACATGTCGACTAAATTAGCTGTCAGTCGGATTGTTGGCTGTTTGACAGAATGGAATACAAAGAAAAATGAGGCGGCACTTGGAATTTACAGTTATTGCGGACTAATTGAATGATGGATTGGATTTGGTCGCTTTTGAATGCATTCACCTCACCTTAATTCAAACACGTCTCAAATCACTCTTATGTTTTTTAAAGCCCCTGTTATGTTAAATTCTGGATATCATATCGAATCAGTTACGTTTTGTGCCGATTAAGTAGTCCAATTCGAAAGTAGAGTACAAAAAGCGCGTAAAGTTTCGCATTGTCGCGCTGTGTGCGTGCGCGTCGCGGGTCAACGACCTCGCCGACCCTGACCGCACCGCACGCCTCTTCTGTGAGCCTGGTACTACTGTTTTGGATTTCGGAAATACTGCTGAGGGCTACGATTTCGTATTTTGGAAATTAAATATATAATTTACATAAAATAGATTATTTTAATATTCTGCGACTGATCGCATAAACGTCGGAAAAAGAAATGGGTTATTTAAGAAAACAGAACTTTTTGAATAATATTAATATTTAGATTAAATAAGATTTTATAGAAATAAATAATACTAAAAGCTTGATCTTTAGAAATAAAAATCATGCGAAGCCAGTTCATTGTTTTTTAAAAAGATTTTAAAAATAAGTTGTGTTAAGCTTGTGAAATACCGATACATTCGCGCTATAATCGAATGGGTGAAAAATCTTTGACTGCCTTTGTAATGACACCAACACAATTTTTGAATTAGTGGTCGATTCGGCCTTATAACCCCCCACGCGTTACTTCCGCGCTTCTTCCGCGAAAGCTACTTAAAATACTTTAACGACAACAATAAAAAGCTGTAAATTTTGTAACAAATGGCAAACAATGAGTTGACATTTAAGCCAGCCTTGACCCTACAATACACTACTACAATACGGAAATTGAAAGTTTTATTTCATAACCACAATTTCTGACATTTTATTTCACTTCGATGATATTTCTAGTTTATTGTTTAATTGTCCTTTAATATGTTTTAATACTTCCTCGGACTTTGGCGTTCCTTCATCGTTCATTGACTCGGCCAAGGCTTTGAAATAATTAATTATTAATTATGCAAATTGCTAATTACGATTCTTTCGTAAACCAGAGGCGTGTAGCTTTACATTGCTTTGATCTGAAGAATAAAAACCGAGTATAATTTCACAACCTAGCAATAGAATATTTTTTTTTAATAAAGGAAGTCTTCCTTTAGCTGTTTTTGTCTGTTCTCCCCATGGAGGGTCGGATAGGGTTTGAACAGGCGTCAAATTTAGCGATAAGTACGCGTGTTTTGAATATTATTGACGTTTCCAAGCCATTCCATTATGAATTCTATGGAAATAAAGTTTTTGACTTTGAATTTGATATTTAAACAATAACTTGTTCAATGTTGATCTATCTTTTTCTTTTGAAATATATTGAAAGAGGTCGTAACACTAAGAGAAGTTACTTTTCTCTTTTGACAATAATACAAGATCTATCTATTTGAGTCACTGTTTCTCTCGAACCAGTGTGGTGAAAGGATTTTAAGTGCGCCTCAAAGAGGCTCCTTTCGTGCACTTGACACATGTCTTCAAATTTTCAGTTCTAGGAACATGTCGGTTTCCTCACGATGTTTTCCTTTACCGTTTTGAGAACGTGGTATTGCGCACATAAATCTTTCAATTGAAAAACTCATAGGTGCACGTCGGGATTTGAACCGGCGACTCCGGATTGAAACTCGGGATCAGTACCGCTAGACCACCACGCTTTCAAATAATACAAGATACAACATGGTCGATTACCATTGATCGCGTAGGTTTCACAATGTCCTTGTGAGCAGCTAATTGACGGACAAATTGTATTGTTTGCGACAGACGCGCGTCCATGATGTCGCCGCGGCAGCTGATGCGCAACTCTAACATGACGCAGAAGTGGCAGCGACGGGAGATATCCAACTTCGAATACCTGATGTTCCTCAACACGATCGCAGGTGAGTACCGCCACAACACTGCACCAACAATTCCCACCACTGTGTCACCTACGAGTGACGTTACCGAAATCATCACCGGCCATCCCCACCGGGTGGAAATTATTCCATTGATGCTTTGCTTCCCTTCGTGGAAGAAAGCATGAATTGTGTATCCCTATATTTGACTACTAGAAAGAGTGATTTGTTATTGATCATTTAAATATTGCAATTTTTAGAAAATTCTGATGGGATTAAATTGGTGTTCATGTGTAACGTATATTTTAATTACAAGGATAGAATTCTTATAAATGCGATGTTTCAAAGAGCTTTTGCTGAAACATCCTTCGACTAGGGCCTACTAGAGAAAGAGAGAATAAAGAAAGATGATTGTAATGAGAGAATCGTTCGCTGAAACATCCTCCGGCTAGGGCCTACTAGAGAGAGAATAAAGAAAATGATTGTAATCCAACTAAGGGATGAAGGGAGCGCAGGACAACGGGCAGAGGTATGAGCAGTGTCGACTACCCAGCTCACTGCCTCGCAATCGGGCTGTGTAAACTAGATTTTAAGTGTTCATTACAAGCTGATGATGCTAAATAATGGCTATAACTATACAATCACACACTCTTATTTACTTAGCAATCTGAAAATGAGTACATAGTACTTTTCGTACCTTGCAATGTGTGTTATAATATCAGCAAGTGACTTGACCTATCGTATCAGTACGACACGAGTCTCTTACATCATGTATTGCCTGAGTAACGTCCTTTTTATTTAGACTTTTATAGAGACTTTTGATGTGAAACATCTATAGCCGCACGTAAAACCGATTTCTGGCGTGGCGACGCGTCGCCACGGCATGCGTTGCATATTACTTTTACAAAATAATGTCGATGTTTCACATCTGCCAGGCGTCCCGTGACGGCTCACATTTTTGATGTGAAACATCTATAGCCGCACGTAAAACCGATTTCTGGCGTGGCGACGCATGCCGTGGCGACGCGTCGCATATTACGCATATTACTTTTACAAAATAATGTCGATGTTTCACATCTACCAGGCGTCCCGTGACGGCTCACATTTTTTATGTGAAACATCTATAGCCGCACGTAAAACCGATTTCTGGCGTGGCGACGCGTCGCCACGGCACGCGTTGCATATTATTTTTACAAAATAATGTCGATGTTTCACATCTGCCAGGTCCCATGACGGCTCACGTTTATTTTTATTTGTTTTTCGATTACAGTTTTTTTTTGTTAGATTTCATTAAATAACAAAACAAACAAAAGTTATTTATTTAAATTACAATGTTGTTGCTATGACAGAAGAGTTTCCAATTCATCATAATGAATTGGAAACTCTTCTGTTAAGTTTAAAGAAACGTGTATTAGAAGAGACCCCTCATTTCTGTGGTCTAGCTATACATGGTTATACTTGTAGATTATTAATATGTAAATTGAAGAAAAAAAATATAAGTTAAGCACTGGGCGAAATTTTCATTGACATGAAATCTTCATGCTCCTAGTGACGTAGGGGGTTCAGATGTCTGACTGTAATGCTTACGAGCAAGGATCTATTTACAATTGATTACATTTTATGATTCTCAGTCTTTGTTTATTTATATTTTTACGACAATTATTCTCAGAAAATATCAAAACATCAAGACGAATGAAAACATTGTCTCCAAAATGTTTTAACTCTCAAACTGAACTCTCAATAATTAAATAAACTCACATAATTATCGGTTATCTTAAAATCTTTGATACATTTACGTATTATTAACTTTATCGAGTGTGATTCTATCACGATTTTGAACGTGATAAGAGTATCTACCTAATCTTAAACACGTTTACTGTAAATTCCAACTGTTTTGTGCTGTTGTCCATTTTAAACTCTGCAATCGTAACTTCTATGTAATCGCCAGAAGGTACGTCAACTCTGCATCATTTCCTCAATCCGATTCCTTTGACGTCGTGTTCTACTCAAATTAATTTCCAGGTTTCCACTTAATCTTGCAAATGCAAAAATTTGATCGAAACTGAAGAACGTCCAATTTGACTTGATCTTATTGCCATTAGTATAGGTAATGATGATGACGAATTTCCTCCCAGCTCCACCCGGCCTCGCCGAGTTCCTGATCCTTGAAGTAGACACAATTCTATTTCAATTTGCAAGTAAAGCCAGATAGTGAAATTCTGGAAATAATGTTGCATGGAAATTTACGAGTATTATATAAAAACTTACATAATTATGTGACGGAGCTTGGAGTGAGATTGAATACCTTACCTAGTTATAATAGAGCCGCAATTTTATCAATATTAATTTGTATAACAATTACGATACAATTTAATCAATACCAAAGCGGTATTTTACATCATATTTACAATTTCTTTGTTTAAGTTAATAAGTGTTCCGTACAGTTAACAAATAAAATAAATTAACTCTTGTTGGGTTAGCTCTATAATTATGATCTCTATAGCTACAGCTCCATAGATGTGATGTTGTGGTTAGAAATAGAACCGCAGAATTACTGAGACTAAATTACCGCCGCTTGGAGGTCAGCTACCTGATGCTGGGAAGTAACTGTTACTTGGAACTTAATTATATTTTCCGTTAAGACGAACGTAGAAACGATCCAGATTAATAGTGGACGATCAAATACCATGTATATACTTTCATGTCTTGGTAACAAGCTTACTATTACCATTTTTTATTTATATGTGTTACATACCCCCAGTTTCAATTTTGCGGTTACAGGTTCGAATCCTGACGTGCTCCAATGAGTTTTTACATGAAAATGGATGAGATGATGCGTTTAATCTATACGTTTAATAATTTGTCATAAATCCTCAAGCATTTTCCCACTTCGTTGGTATAAATTATCTAATAGAGTATAACTAATACTCATAGTTTGTTTTATACTTAATTTTATCTTGTTTTTGATGTGTAACAGGCTGCGTCCTAAGTCATAACTCTTTTTTTAATCGATAAACGTTAATCTTAAAATATTGAATCACTATAAACGATCTTCAAATGCAAAGTGTTTCAGTAAGGGCAGGCTAACAGCGAATCGGCCTTAGTGCGACGAACACCTTCAATGTATATCGATAGGAACAGTCAAGGAGAGCTGCCAGAAGTGCTCTTCAGAATAGTTTATTCGCCAGAGGAACTGGTTTCAATTCAAGATAAAATCTGTCTCCACGTGCGAGCCATTGTTGCATCTCGCAACGACCTAGCTAATCTTGGTTTGATTTGAGAATTTTTTATTTAACTCTAAAGATTAATCTGCATTATATATTACTACTACTAATCGTCTGTCACTAACCTCTCGAACCAGTGTGCTGGAATGTTTAAAATGCGCTACCTTTCAGTAAATATTTATTATATTTATTTAGAATTAATTATAACACCATAACAGTAGGACCAAAGCGATGATATAACATAAAAAAACAAATCAAGAAACACGAAATACATTAATAAAACAAAAATACAAAAACACAATCTAATCTTAATAACTTAAATATATATTTTCTAAAACGTCCTGAGCTATTTCCATGAATTTCAGCAGGTTGAAATATCAAATCAAATTAATATAATAATCAAATAATTGCACCCAATCTAAAAACCCAAAAATAATGCAAAAGAAATGGTACACACTAACAACCACTACGCGAAAGAAACCACAGGGTAGCTACCATATTAACATTACAACTGGTTCAATTATGTTTTTCTTTTTATGTGATTGAGATACGGAACGAGCCGACGGCCCACCTGGTGTTAAGTGGTAACCTCGGCCCATAACAACCGATGCGACTTGGGTCCTCCCCTACTTGGTACGGCAAGACTCAAGTCGCATCGTATGCGCCCGTAACTCTGAGACGTGTAGGTGGAATGTCTCATGTGCCTGTAATTTAACCGGAAACCATACCTTTCAAACCGGAACACAGTAACGTGAATGCGTTACTGCTTGGCGGCAGAAATGTTTAATAATGATTTAACAAACCCGTTGGTGTCGATAGTACTAGTCAAACCTGAACGGATCAATGGATCATAATAAATTGCACAAAATCTCCGTCATTCGTTGGTTTTGTTAACGCAAGCGCGGGCCGCATTAGCATACAATGAACGGTCAAGAGCGATCCAACCCGTGTCCTAATGATCACCAAGGATTGTCCACTTGTACATAGTACTTGTATATAGTAGTACTTTTACTTGAAAACTGTAAGCCCTCCGTGCACCACGAATAGGTTAGTAGGTAGGTAGGTAACACTTCTTCTTCTTCGAGTCACCGGTTCTGTCGAACCTGTGTGGTGAAAGAATTGTAAGTGCGCCTCAAAGAGGCTCCTTTCGTGCACTCGACACATGTCTTCGAACTTTTAGTTCTAGGACATGTCGGTTTCCTCACGATGTTTTCCTTCACCGTTTTGAGAACGTGGTATTTGTGAACGTGAAATTTCTGCTAATCGTAGAAATATGCATTCCGTTTTAATAAAAAACTAAAAGTTAGATCATGACCGTTGTTTGTATTAAGATTTTATTTCACTAGTTTAACAAGTGCTAATAGCCCTCGGTGGTATCCAGGAACTGATTGTGAAAGCTTGTTTAGAAAAAAATAGTTTTAAACATAAACATATGAAATCTAAATTAAGTATCACGCGTATGGCGTAGCCTAAGCGACCTGCAGTGTTGGTCTATCTTACAATTTCCCAGAGTGCAGAAACAGAGACATGAATTCTTACTGAAATACGTCACGTATCACCCCCTTAGGTGAGGGGTGATGTGTCCCCTGTGATCGTCCGACCTAAGTTCAGTGGAAACCAGCTGTGACGCAATGAAATATAAATTACATATAGGTACAATACAAATTAGTTTAAAGTTGCCTCCTACAACCAACTGTAATTCCTATATATATAGAGGAGGTAAATATATATATAAAAATTAGTGTACATTATTAAGGACTGTTTACATACATACGTGAGAGTACAATACGGCGTCTGTGCGCACCCGTGACGTCACACACGCACACACTCGCTCACTAATCGTCCCGCTGTAACACGCTCGCAAATGTATCACGGTCCATTAGCTAGGGGCCATCAGCTCCATTAAGTATATATTTATTTATTATAATACATATTTCGTGAGGTTGCGGTACTGCGACTGTTCGAGTGGACACTCAGACTTGTCACTTTAACTTAAACTTAACTTTAACTTAAAACGTGACTTAAGCACGTGCTTATTCAATACTTTTCTTATAACATCACATAAATGATGGTTTCTATTGTCTGTTGAAAATTTAAACGTGCATAATTTTATTGTTTCTTTCGTGTCGTGTCAGCGTTATAATGTTCATTGCAGAGACACAGGTCTAGTCTCCACATACGTGAGTGGATGTTAATCTGCCACAGGAGCCCTATTTTGCTTTAGGACATGCCGGATGACAAACGATGTTTTCTTCACCGTTTCGATAAGTGTATACGTGATGGCTCACATGTTATCAGTTCATTATAAGTATAACCAATTTTTGCACATTTCTTTGAATTTAGAGAAAAGTGAATTTTTTCATTTACAAAATAGTAGATTTTTGCTAACGGCGTTACTGTTTTGCTCCCATATCTATCTGTGAGGGCGTGTATTCTTTACACGACAAAATCTACTGCGGCGCATACATTATCTCTGTGCCAGAAACACCGTTCCTTTGTTCCGTTGCTCTGGGAAATAACGACAAACCCATTCGCATTCATAATTTTATTTGAAGGGAACAATAATTATCTTTAAGATAACAATATGTAAACTAGTGAGGCGTGATCACTCACCTCACAGTTCAGTGGGGTAGTAAATACTCATTTGAATTAGATAACATTTAGAACTCACTTTAAGTTCTTCTTCTTAGTCGGCATCTTCATTGCTGAAGGTCGTGTCTAGTCTGATATGTTGATCACTTGATGCACTATACTCTTCCATGTACTTCTGTCCTCGGCGGTCTTAATAGCTTTGGATATTGGCAGGCCAGTGAGCGTCTTTACTAGGTCTGACCAACGGGTAGGTGAGCGAACGCTCGGTCTTTTCCCGTCGACCTGCCCAACTACCATTAGCTTCTCTAGGCTATCAGGGTTTCTACGAGCTACATGACCAAAATATCCGAGTATCCGCTGGAAACAGATAGCGGACAGCTCTTTAGCACACAGCACTTTAAGTTACGCTAGATCATTTGTTTATCAACTTAAAGAGGAATTGTTTAGACAACATATTCACGCGCGGTCTGTTACAAGTGATATAAAAAATACGATCAAGAACTTACTCTTTTATCTACTCTACACTCGACCCAATCTCAGCTCGATCCGAAAGAGATTAACAAATCCAACGCCCTTTTCAAAGGTAAGTAACGGGGACGAAGCTTCTAGTGCTATCACCCTCAAGAAATATATAAAATTAGTTTTTCTACAATCAGACAATTGAAAAAGTAATCCAGCGCAAATGTCAGATAGACAGAAAGGAAGAATTGTGATGTCTCTGTGGTGAGGCATTGACCTGTTTTACCATTTGATTAACGGAGAACTGCTTTTGTTTATGCTATATTAGTGATAGAACGAGCTGACGGCCCACCTGATGTTAAGTGGTAACCGCCGTCCATAGACAACAGCAATACGAAGAGCGTGGTGGTCTAGCGGTACTGACCCCCGAGTTTCAATCCGGAGGTTGCCGGTTCAAATCCCGACGTGCACCTATGAGTTTTTCGATTGAAAGATTTATGTGCGCAATACCACGTTCTCAAAACGGTGAAGGAAAACATCGTGCGGAAACCGACATGTCCTAGAACTAAAAATTCGAAGACATGTGTCGAGTGCACGAAAGGAGCCTCTTTGAGGCGCATTTATAGTCCTTTCACCACACTGGTTCGACAGAACCGGTGACTCGAAGAAGAAGAAGAAGCAATACGAATAATTATATGCCCTTAATTAATTATTCCCATTCTAATTCAGTATTACGTGTTAAGTAAATTTTGTATGTATTTTGTACCCGAAATCTCTGTTTTTGATTGCGTGTCAAATATGTCTATTTCTTTTATTAATATACACCCTTATGGTATAATATTATTATCACTATGAAAAAATATTCATTACTCATGAAACAATAATTAGTTTAGTAGACTCATCCATAAATGACTGTTCTACAATAAACGATAAGTCACGCTTACACTAATTAGTAATTAACAAACAGGTATTAATATATTAGTAATACAAGTGATAACATTGCGAAATGTATGTAACAATAAAATAAGTCATAAATAGTAGTAAAGTAATAAAATACGCTGTCTCGACTAGACCACACATTTAATGTCTATTGGGATTGCGGAATCATCAAATGTCATTTGAAATTCGTCAATAAATCGTCGAATAACCGCACCCGGGGGCCTGTACCTAGCTCCCTACGGAGTCAGAAGACCTGAACGACAAAACGGTCGTTATTTCTAGATATGAAAAGGTAGAGGTCTCAAACTTGTTCAGGAATACATCGTAGGTAAACCAACATGTACAAAAACTAAAAATGCTAAGGTAATCCAGATTAAGCTTCCGTAGACTATATCCGGTATTTAAACTTTTTTTATGTGATACAGTTACGGAACGAGCCGACGGCCCACCTAGTGTTAAGGGGTAACCTCGGCCCATAACAACCCATGCGACATGGGTCCTCCCCTACTAGGTGCCTACAAGGCCCAAGTCGCATCGTATGCGCCCGGAACTGTTAGACATGTTGGTGAAATGTCTCATGTGCCTGTAATTTCACCGGCAACCACAATTTTCAAACCGGAACACAGTAATGCGAATGCTTGGCCTTAACTGCTTGGCGGCAGAAATGGGCATGGTGGCAGTACTTCCCTGGACGAACATGGCGTGAGTTCTACTCTTAAAACTGGCTCTTGCATGACACTAATAAACCTTTATATGTATATGTGTATAGAATCGTTGTTTTTTTATTTAAATGAATGGCCCCCTTTTGTTAAGCGGTATCCCCACTCCGTATCAACACACCGTGATCCTACCGCACTCAAGTATTGGAACACCCAAGTCGCGTGTAATGCATCGCTTGGGTATTGGGCTTATGTCGTCACATACCTTTTCAAGAGCTCCATAGCCTTGTTCCACATGTCCGGTGCGCCCTCCGCGTCCAGACGTTAATCTCACCACATTTCACTCTCATGAGATCATGAGTCGACTGTGTTAAAATTCCTCCAATTATTTCACATCAAACTCACTTTCTAATTTTTATCGTCCGACCACACTTTCCAATTCACAATTTCATTTCAGCTTCACGTGGCGTCTCGTAAAATTTCACTGGTGTTTTAGAACTGAGCACCCTGGGGTTTATTCAGAACACAAAATTGCTCTGTTATCAATTTACTATTAAAAGTTTAGGTTATATTAAGGTGCCAATTTTGGTGCACTGTATTTATTCACTTCTTATGTCACCGAGCGACTATTGGTCTGCAAGAACTGGCATTAAATTCACTGAGTCGCGATGCGACCACAAAAGTTGAGCTCTGCCCGCGGAGTGGACCTCAGGCAGCCACCGGCGGGCTCGGGAAAGCGACCACGCGACTACAACAATGGATTGATTGCAACGGACGCTCCGATAACGATGTTGTCATGCACTACATTGTGAGTAGCTAACTACTGACGGCTGCTATCTGTGGCACAGTTGAAAGGTGAAGTCGACGCGGGTTCTACCCGTACAATACTGCACATATTATCTATAATGTCTCTTCTGCTTCTTGCGCCATCGCTACATACGATATTATAAATTAAAGGCCTCCGCTGCGTTTTTCGGTCTTATTAACTGTATACGTTATCTCAGAAACAACTGCAAGTATTTTGTAACGCAATATAAATATTTTTGTCATTTCTAATCTCTACGGTTTCCACTGATACATATATTCACGAGGAAGGTTTGTATGTATATATATATAATCAGTAAAAATATTGATAATTTCACACATCGCCATCTAGCCGATAAACTAAGCTAAATTAGGATATGAACCAGATGACTGATAGAATACAAATATACTTTTTTTTGTAAATACATTCATATTAACACCCAGACACAGAACAAACATCAATGCTCATCACATAAATGTTTGGCCGGGGTGGGAATCGAACTCACGATCTACAGCTCAGAAGGTAGACAGAGAGTTACTAGCAACTGAGCTGTGAGGCCAGTCAAATGTGATGAGAAATGATAGTGTCTCTCACTGTGTGACTGAACTTGCGACGTGTTTAATAATAGGTTGCGGGCGTTGTCATTTGTCGTAGCGATACAAAGATCACTTGTTTACTAATATTACTATTAACATTCTTTGTCTCGTTGTTGAGACGTGAGTTGTATCCGTCCAGAGATACTGACAAGCCTGAAATCATCACAAACAGCTGCCGATGCGCCCGATTTCTTTGTTACGTTGCAGCACACATAACATACATAAAATCACGCCTGTTTCCCGGTGGGGTAGGCAGAGATCATGGTTTTCCTGCTAAGATCCTGACATACCTCCTTAGCTTCATCTAATCTCATCACATTCTTCATGCATGCTCGGTGGTTTAGGGTACTCTTGACTCCTATATGGACTCATCCAGATGCCATGGACTCAACAAGACCCATCCGCAGCGTTACTCGTTAAGGACAGTTGCCTCTAGCTCGAAGATGAAGGGCACATATCGAAATCCACACCATCTGGACGGCTGGTCTTTACATCTCCCGCACACGGTTTCCATCTTTGGTTTTCCGACAGAACTTCTATGGTCTATGGGGTCTATGGGGTCCTTCGGATAGCGGGTCGTCTCTTTCAAAGACGGGTACCTATCGCTTTGACATTGCAAATGCAAATCTCTTCAAGTCATCTAAAAAAAGCTATTAATTAAAAATAATTACACACCCTTCTTAAAGTATAGACAGACGTGGTAATTGATAATTTCAATCATAAATCATTTATGGTTGGTGTAAAAATTGCGTCGTTATTTGTGCCATAACCTCGAAGTAACCAGCCGCTTTTCCCATTAAAAAAGATCTTGATCTCGATATTTTTTCACAGCACTTTTTATATGTAAGTGTAGATAGTGGCCTTATTGAATAAAGCCATCAAAATGATTGGCAATAATGCCAAAATTCGTTCGCGAATTAATCATAATTATGTAAATATCAGCTTCATTGAAACTGTCAGAAATATGAAAACGACCAATAAATCTTATAGTGTAAGATCTCAGACCTGCTGACCCTACGACATTGTATCTACTATGCCTATCGGTCTGTCTACCGCACTTGAGAATAAGGCGAGAATTTATGTGTTTTTAAAAAAAAGATATCTGTATTTGCTGATTTGTACTATGGGACAGGTTATTATTTAGTACCGTGAGAAACATAATATCCTAGGTACTTATTTACCACAATACAATTATTTTAGGCGCTATGGACACATAGTAAATATATATGATATTTATATAACTATTTTATAATGACGTAGATCTCCAGGCTCTGGGAGTCCGGCTCTTGAACTACTAAAATGATCTTTCAAAGTTAGTGTTTAAATATTTTTAATAACTCAGTTTTTATCTGTATTTTCCCAGGCACTATGAATAGCTTTACTTAATGGTTGTTTTTTTTTCTAAATTTAAAAGATGATAGAGATACTTTCCTTATTTTCTGTAACTTACATCTGGTCACTGGTTTTTGTCCATTCACTACTAATTGAGACAATAATTGTCTGAACATTTGCCATCACATTAAGCTGTGGGAAAATTCCACACGCTAATTAACACGTCAGTCATATTACCCATTAGCTTTTCACGTCGTAAAAACAGTTTGCCTATTGTTTGCTTCATTATTTGTAATTATAAAATTTTTTTTATTATATTTTGTCGTGTGCTTAAAAACAATAAATTGGAAAAAAATGACATAAAACTTCCAGTATAAATATATAAGATAATCAGTAACTTGTTTACTAGTTTTGATGTGGTTTTCACTAAGTTTTTGTTCATTAGCCTTCAATTAGACACAAAAACACAAACAAACAGATTATAATTACTCTGTTACAATTTACAATCATTAATTTATTATGCTTACCTACTGTCCGAGGCACTAGGTTTCAAATATTCTGTATCATCTCATTTATCTAGACTTATGTTCTTGACTTATGACTTATGTTAAAACTTCAGCTAAATCTTCAGCCAGTTTCTTCAGTTTTGATGTAAAGGAGTAATTAAAAAAGCATCTGCTTTTATCTGTAGAAATATATATTTCATTTAAAATCATTCATCTATTAACCATGTTAAACAAAAACAATTATTTTGCAAGCGCAGTACGTTGCCTGAAAACTGTCGCAATCGCAAATCGCAGCTTCCTAATACGCAATTTGCGGCAACGCCACGCGCCACGGCACAATGTCAAGAGCCGGCTCGTGAAGGATATATTGAGTAAGATTTTGCAACCCTATTGGGGTCATCGGGGTCGGCGACTGGTGGCCTGCGAATAAACTTTATTTTGACCCTCTGCGTCTTTATATCTGAATGTACATTCGCTTTCCAACTGACCCAAGTCTGAAGCAAAGCATTTCGTTATGTCACTTTCCATTTATCTTGAACTGAACTGTGAATTCTATTCTATTCGAGTCACTGGTTCTCTCGAACCGTGTGGTGTGCGTCTCAAAGAGGGTCCTTTCGTGCACTTGACACATGTCTTCGAATGAGACTCAGTTGAAATTGAAGAAAGAGAAATTTAATAAGATCTGCTTGTTGTGCATCAGGAAGCGTAATACTTATCTTAACAGCTTGTGCACTGGTAGAGTCAATACTCAGGTATATCGTAAAGTTTTGGGGCAACAGCTATGATTATAACATGAATAGAGCTTTCGTAATTCCTAAACGCACTATTGTTATATACAAAGTCAAAGTGACTTTGACTTTGACTTTGTATACCTAACGCATACCTGAGTGAGTCATGTAAAAAATAGTTTGTGGAACTAAATATCCTACATTTCCTAGTCTCTAAACATGAACACACAGATTTGTAGGATTGACAACCTAGATTCCCTAGTGTACTATATAGCTATTGTTTGCAAAAATGGGAGTACTACTTTCAAATTCACAACGAAGCCAAGCTATATTATTGATTTGACAAGAGATCTGAAACTTCTTCCATCGAGATGCCAATAAAATAAGTAAATTCCCCGTGTCTTCGACTGCCCGGTGCAATCGGTAGCGCAGACACGATAAGGCTGGGGTTTCAGTTCGTTAAATACCGTTGAATTTAAATTCAGTTTATATATATTATATATTTATGAATAATACTTATTAAATAATTACTTATTACTTATTTAATCTACACATCTATACAAATAAATAAAAATGGAGTGTCTCTTTGTAATATTAAAATAATATCTTTTTACTAAGTGCATATGGATGTATACACGGTACACATATCAAAACAACATTTTTTACAATTTTTGTCTGTCTGTCTGTTTGTTCCGGCTAATCTCTGAAATGGCTGGACCGATTTTGACGGGACTTTCACTGGCAGATAGCTGATGTAACAAGGAGTAACTTAGGCTATTTTTCCGAGGGGTTAAAATAGGGGTGCGTGATAAAACCGAATTCCTAGCGGGCAACAGCTAGTTATATATGTTTTCATTGTCCACAGGGCGTACGTACAACGACTTGAACCAGTACCCCGTGTTCCCCTGGGTGCTGACCAATTACGAGAGCGAGGAGCTCGACCTCAGCCAGCCCT
Organism: Chesias legatella; assembly: GCA_947359385.1. NCBI lineage: Eukaryota > Metazoa > Arthropoda > Insecta > Lepidoptera > Geometridae > Chesias > Chesias legatella. Next base: position 8,662,019 of record OX375781.1, on the reverse strand, counting down.
CCAACTACAGGGACCTGTCCAAGGTAACGAAAGAAAGAAAGAAAGAAGAAAAAAAAACGTTTATTCTAGGTACTCCCTTTTCCAGGGTCCACAAAACATTTCCACTTACAGTGGATGCCAAGAGCTGATCATGCTCAATGATGCTTAGAACTTGGATGCTCAATAGCACAGACTCAAGTTTCAATCCGGAGGTCGCCAGTTTAATCCTTTCCCCACACTGGCTAGAGAAAGCACGTTTAGTAGTAGAGCTTAGTGCGAGATGCCTATATCCAGCAGTGGACCAGGATTGGAATACCTAAACATTATTATCCACTTAATTTTACATTACTTATTTTATAAACATTATTGACTTAACATTAATAATAAAGAAGCCCGTTCATTTATGCTGTTCATAACTATTCTGATTGTTATTTTGTTCAATTTAAGATTCCGAAGATGTCACCCTCATAGGCTCAGTTTGAAAACCAGCGCTGGCCCCGGCTTGAATACTATTTTCCTGGGATTAGCTCCAAGCTGAGACACAGTCCTATTTGAGCATACAGTGTAACAAAGAAGACAACATAACGCATATAATCTCATCATTCTCATGTTATGGTCATTTTATATAACTTATGTGAACTGTGTGTGTGAAATACTTTATTATCGTTATATAATTGTAATGTTATTGTGCCACCCCCCAGCCGATCGGTGCTCTGAACCCGAGCCGGCGCGCTTACTTCGAGGAGCGGTACAACACGTGGGAGCATGACTCCACGCCGCCCTTCCACTACGGCACGCACTACTCCACGGCCGCATTCGTGCTCAACTGGCTTGTCAGAATTGTACGTGTCTACTAGAAACTAAATGTATATTAGTGGACATTTCAACAGCGCCATCTAGCGCGCCAAACTGAGCTTAGCTTTTACTATGGGAATAATACACAGACTGAACAAAGTACTGTGTTCGTCACATTGTTTTTCACGGAAATTGAACCAACGCCCTACAGTGCAGAAGGCAAACTACGCCTCTTCCAATTACATTTATTTCTTAGATTTATACAGGATTCATCAAATCATCTGGTGCATGTCTAAATAAATTGGAAATTTGTGTGCCGTGCAATTGCTACAGGAGAAATTTTCACGGTTGCACACAACAACATACACTTATAAATGACGGTTGTAACTAACAATTGGTTAAGCTTAACTTTGAACACTTATCAAACGTTATATTTCCAACATATTCAAGTGAAAAACTCATTGAAGCATGCTCTAAACACTATTTGAACCAGCGGATTGAAAGGTAGAATGCTCATACCTCTCTCATATGCTCGTACCTCTTGGCCACTGAACTGTCAAGAGATTTATTATTAGGAAATGGCTAGTGGCAACCCTATTTCGATTAACATTACTTACACTAAGACATTAAGTTATTTATGGAAAGCACACATGGCCGCACAAGATCACCTCAAACCATGTAACCGTTAATTACCCCCAACATAGGTATATGTCATAATTACCAACTTAGTGGCAATACCTACTTCCGTCACGACGCAAACAACACTTAACGAATCATCTTATTGCCTCGTTATCTCGTCTGGGAATCGTTATGTAACGAGTTAAGTACCTAGTACCATGTATGTACGTAATATAATGAAGTCACTTCAGTTACATAATGAACTAGAGAAGAAAAATAGAATGGAAAAATTACTAGACGAATTTAGCAGTCCATTGTTAATTTTTTTTTTGAATTAATTCATAGACAGTTCTATTTCAGAAAATATTGCAGAGTTATTTAAATATCTTTTAAATATAATGAAATATATATCATTGCTCGTAGTCCTGCCCTATATACAGTATATCTGGAAAAAAAGGTGTTTTCTTTTTTGTAATCGATCTTGCCGCGATTAACAGGCTTACGGGGCCCACTGGTAACACCAATAATATTATATAAATGTATGTGGTAAATAAAGATATCTGTATTTGTGTTTCATTACATTGCGAGAAATATCACTCTGTTTAAAATTATCTTTTAGTATATATCACTTTCGCAATAATCTTCAATAAGGAGTCAGTTTACAATTTGAAGAGCTCTTACACATCAATAATTCGGTCAGATTGTAAAACTGTGAATGTACGGTCGAGTACTCTACCTACCTATTTTTTTATATTGTGACTAGAGACCTATCCCGGGTTCACACGAGTAGCGCTGAGTATCTACGTCCGGACGACTTGTAAATTATAATACATAAAACTTTCTCGCGAAGATTGTCTGTTGGTAAAATCCACATCCATAAGAGGCTTCTGAGATTACTCTATATAAACAGACAAGAAACGCTGCGGGGATTTTAATTCATAATGTCATTCTTTGCCAAAAAATATTTAATAAAAACATAATAGCTATTCACATTTCAGATATTTTTGATACCGAAACGTGATTATCGAAATTGTTGCACGAATTACACTTTAAATTTGTGTGCAATGAAAATGTTTGGTTATTTTCAGGAGCCGATGACTACGATGTTCCTGGCGCTACAGGGCGGCAAGTTCGACCATCCGAACCGGCTGTTCTCATCCATCGCCATGTCGTGGAAGAACTGCCAGAGGGACACCTCAGATGTCAAGGTCAGTAGTACCAACCTTCCAAGTTGGCAAACACCACTCTGTCATCTGCGGGCTGGTCGAACTGTTTCCGTCCGGCTGTTCTCATCTATTGTAATGTCTTGGAACAACTTTACTGTCAAGGAATACCTCAGAGGTCAGTCCAACACCTTCGACTTATAGGCAAATGAACTTTTAATGTTATAGTTGCTGGAAAATCAGCTGATTCTTGGGTGTTAAGGCCGTTAACTTAAAGGGTACTTGTTTATTGAGTTTGATGAATAAATCTTAAGGCTTTTTGAAACTAAAGCATATTGGCCTCAATATTATTGACGTTCCCATGCCATTTCTTTATGAATTCTATGGAAATAAAGTTTTTGACTTTGACTTTGATCTTCGCCGAAAAGTGGGACACAAAAACAGCTAGAGAAAAGATAATTCAATTTGGGTTCTGATTAAACGATTATTCCTCCCCAGGAACTGATCCCGGAGCTATTCTTCCTCCCCGAGATGCTGGTGAACAGTTCGGGGTACCGGCTGGGCATCCCGGACTCGCCCTCCGGGGACGTGATCCTGCCGCCCTGGGCCTCCTCGCCCGAGGAGTTCGTGCGCATCAACCGCATGGCGCTCGAGTCGGAGTTCGTCAGCTGTCAGCTGCACCAGTGGATAGATCTTATATTCGGATACAAGCAGAGAGGTGGGCGATTGTTCTTACAGTAGGCACCTGTCTATCGGATGCACTTCTGTAAAAGTATAGTCGCTCCGTGTCTAACTTAAATTATTATCGCCTATGGAGTCCTGAACAGCACAGTAAACGGTCTCGTTATTACATTTGTTATTTAAGCTGTATGTCGCAAGACCCAGCAAATTAAATGTAAGATTGGTATTACGAACTTTGAGTAAAATATTTAATACTAACGACCCGCCTTGGCTCCGCACGGGTGCAGTTTACTAATAAATTAAATGAGGAGTGCGCTTCATCATCATGATATCAGCCGGTAAAAGTCGACTGCTGAACATAGGCCTCCCCCAAGGAGTGCGCACAGCAAGAAAGTCTTAACAGTTTTTTGATACAACACCGTCATAGTTTAGCCATTTTACAAATTATATACCTTCCTCGTTAATCGCTCTGTCTATGAGTGGAAACCGTATCAAAATCCGTCGCGTGGTCGCGAAGTAAGCGGAGAAACAGTCAGCGGCTGATAGAGACTTTGTTTATAGAGAAGATAATTTTGAATCAGTTGTCACACACACTTTAATAGAAACAGCTTGTTTCTAGTTATCAGTTTCTACCAAAGGTCGTTCGACGACACAATGCTGATGTAATGCTCCGAAAGTTATTGTATTAGTGTTTCGTGGCGCCTCCACCGGTTATACACTTGTTTAAATTTAATAGATTTGATTAGATGTATAAGAAAGGGTTAGTAAATTAATAAAGAAAAAAAAAGGAAGCCCTCCTTTAGGGGTTTCTTGCAATTATTCCCCATGGAGAGTCGGATAGGGTTTGAACAGGCGTCAAACTTAGCGATAAGTACGCGTACCTTGTTTTGAATATTATTGACGTTTCCAAGCCATTTCTTTATGAGTTCTATGGAAATCACGTTTATGACTTTGACTTTGAATAAAAAGTAATTGTGTGTTGTCAACAGGTCCGGAAGCAGTCCGCGCGACTAACGTGTTCTACTATCTGACGTACGAGGGCGGCGTACGTCTCGACCAGGTGACCGAGCCGGTAACGCGCGCCGCCGTCGAGGACCAGATCCGCAGCTTCGGACAGACGCCCGCGCAGCTGCTCAGCGAACCACATCCGCCCAGGTATAGTCGCCCGCTATAGTCTCGTTTACATTTGCAACTTGATTTTCGGTAGCCCTACGTCTGAAAGGCTGCGCCAATTTTAACAGTTACAATCATTGCAACTGCAGTTCGCTTAAACCATACTGGCTGCGCCAGTTTTAACAAAGACGTTCGTGCTAGAAATTACTGTACGAATGCTATTTTGGCGGGTGCCTAGAACCAAGTTTAGATTAGGTAAGATAAGGTGTAAGGTAATGCGCACGACATACGTAATTTACACTGACGTACGGGAGCTGGTAGCTCGACCTCGCAGAAGGAACCGGTGACGCGCGTCGTCAGAATTCACAATTCTGACACCTCTGGATAAATTCAGCCAGAACTGTTAAAAGCCAAAACATGTTGCTGCCTGTTTCCATGTGTAAAGAAACCAAATCTTTTACTGCCAACTTGCCAATACCAAAACAGTATTTACTATCTGGTTATTTATACGAAGCCCTCGTTTCTCCGCAGAGCTTCTACGATGCACCTAGCACCGCTGATGTTCTCGGCCGCGCCGGACGACGTCTGTTTGCGACTAAAGCTTCCGTCCAACGCAGCTGTGGTACACGTCTCCGCGAACACGTACCCTCAGCTCGCGATGCCCGCCGCCGTCACGGTAACTATATCACATTACAATTACTGCTAGTGCGCAATCATTAGCCCCTCTTTCAGCGAGTATGGCGTCACGGATTCAATCACATCCTGGGATTACCCGCTTTAAACTCTGTAAGCGAAATGTTCAAGTGACAACTTTTCCGAGTAGTTGTTTTGTTTCGATTTCTGTTTTTCTGTTTCTGTCGTTGCAAAATAAAGAAACTTCTGTTACAAGATATTCCAATGGCGGAGGATTCCGACGATGATGTCCTGGAGACTATTTTGGAGTGACAATAACAACTTGCAGGTCTCGATCAGTTCGAATATCAACTTGTAATCGCGATAATATGCTTTCCGTAATTGTAAATGCGATGGTGTCCGTATCGCGCTATTTTTGTGTCTTGAACGCAATAACGTGAGTACTGAAGTACTGTAGGCTTTTTTAAACAGTTGATAAGTCTTCGGTGAAATAAAACTTTGACATAAAAACAGGTGAGCGCGGCGCGCGCGTTCGCGGCGCACCGGTGGGCGGCGGGCGGCGTGGGGGGCGCGGGGGGCGGCGCGGGGTGCGCGCACGTCACGCGGCACGCGCCCGACACGCCGCCGCCCCACCACCCGCTGCTCATGGACCCCGTGTGGGGTGAGTACGCATGCCGCTACCTACTACTACCACTAAGGAGATCAACACACGTATTAGAATGCATATTATTCGTATCATTTTCCGTATTATTCAGCGGCTGGCGGTGCTCAAGCGTTAGCGCGGCGACAACTCGGCGACAACTTCTCGCAGCGAGTGCGCGCTCGCAGTAACTGCTTCGTCACAACCGTCGATTCGCGCTTCCTCATCGCCGCCGGCTTCTGGGACAACAGCTTCCGGGTGTTCTCCACAGAGACCGGTGAGCATTTCATAAACCTAATCCGATTTTATCAAGTTCTCACGTAAAATTTCAATATTATTAACGATATAAAATATTTTGTGTATAACAGCGAAAATAGTGCAAATAATATTCGGTCACTACGGCGTGGTGACGTGCGTGTGTCGCTCCGAGTGCAACATCACCTCCGACTGCTACATCGCGTCCGGCTCCGAGGACTGCACCGTACTGCTGTGGCACTGGTGAGACGACAAACTGCTCGGTTTTATTTATTTTTCTTTAATTATACAAAATGTGCTCCTTGAGAAAATGCGAAAAGGTTAGGTTTCTTTGACTTATTTCTTTTAATTTCAAGATCAGCAGAATTTAAAAAATTGCGTGTCTTTTTCAGGTCTGCTCGACACGGTGGCATCGTAGGCGAGGGTGAGACGCCGGCGCCGCGCGTCACTCTGACGGGACACGACGCCGCCATTAACGGAGTTCTCGTATCGGCCGAACTGGGACTCGTCGTTTCCTCATCAGTCAGTGAGTAGCTCTGATAACTAGTTCCGATGATTTCCATATTAGCTATAAATGATACTGTAATTAAAGTTTTGTTCACCGTTCGTGTGGTGTTTGTGTAGACGGTCCAGTGTTGATCCACACGACGTTCGGCGAGCTGTTGCGCGCGCTGCCGGGCGCGGAGGGCGCGGAGGGCGCGCGCGGCGCTGTCGGGCCGCAACAGCTGGCGCTGTCCCGCGAGGGCGTGCTGGTGGTCGCCTACTCCAGGGGACACCTCGCCGCGTACACGCTCAACGGACGGAGACTCAGGCACGAGACTCACAACGATAACTTCCAGGTAAGTCATCGATCAGTCGTATCGTCGTACGTTACTTTCTCAAACCTTAAGATGTCGCGATGTTTCGATTTTTGATATTGACACGATTGTTTAATCCTTGGTCTTGAATTTCGAATATCTTGTGATATTGTTCTCCTTTTTCGCTGTTATTAGAAGTTTTTGATCTTTCTAGCTTTGGTTCCGGTGTACTGAATTCAAGGACGTTTTTTGAATCTATCGATTGATCGAAAGATTAAAAGAGAAAAAACATTAGGTTCATTATAGTAACTGCCCGATTCTCGCCGGTGCAAGGATACGTTTTGTTTTATACTAGGTTCGTACAAAAAATAAAAAGGTACGTTGATACTTTGGTCTATATTATGAGTAGGTAGCAGGTACTCTGTAGTTATGTAACTAAATGGTATTTGATATTACTAATCGTTAAAAGATTTCAAGCCACTTATTTAAGAATTGCATTGGAATTGAAGTGTTGACTTTTGATGTATAATTTAATAATATATTAGTTCTTTATATGCATTTTAATATTACACTGACTTGAATATAATCATTTAATATATAACGCAAATTTGCGCCGTGCCAGTAGTTGTATGTAAAACAATTTTTAGTGCCAAATGAATGAAGAACTAAATGTATGTATCCAGTGCGTGGTTCTGTCGCGGTGCGGCGAGTACCTGGTCTGCGGCGGGGACGCGGGCGTCGTGGAGGTGTGGCGCGCGTTCACGCTGGCGCCGCTGTACGCGTTCCCGCCGGCCGGCGCGCCCGTCTGCTCGCTCGCGCTCTCACACGACCAGAAGTCAGTCTCACTACCCGCCCTCACCACCCGCCCGCACTCTCACTACCCGCCCTCACTACCCGCCCTCACTACCCGCACTCACTACCCGCCCTCACTACCCGCCCTCACTACCCGCCCGCACTCTCACTACCCGCCCTCACTACCTGCCCTCACTACCCGTCCGCACTCTCACTACCCGCCCTCACGACCCGCCCTCACTACCCGCCCTCACTACCCGCCCTCACTACCCGCCCGCACTCTCACTACCCGCCCTCACTACCCGCCCTCACTACCCGCCCGCACTCTCACTACCCGCCCTCACTACCCGCCCTCACTACCCGCCCTCACTACCCGCCCGCACTCTCACTACCCGCCCTCACTACCCGCACTCACTACCCGCCCTCACTACCCGCACTCACTACCCGCCCTCACTACCCGCCCTCACTACCCGCCCTCACTACCCGCCCGCCCGGATTATTTATTACATAAATATATCTATTAGATATCTGACTCCTATAAAACAACTTTTGTTGACTACGGGACTAGATTGCGCTGGCGCTGAATTTAAACGTTTCACTATTGTTTAATGCAACATGTTAATTTACTACCTTCCATGTTATGCACTATAAAATTTTCAATCAGTCAATCCACTCCGGCTGCGCCAACTTTGCCGACCTCAAAATAATACATCAAGTATTATCAGTGTATTATAATTGATATTAAAAGTTACATTTATGCTATAAATGCAAATATACAACTCTTTAGGCATTACAACCTAGGTAATTTAAATGTTTTTGTTTACTTCTAGATACCTACTGGCGGGTCTGGAGAACGGGTCTCTCGTTGTGTTCCACATAGATTTCAACAGATGGCACCACGAGTACCAACAACGGTATTAGCCGCGTTACGCAACTCTATTAATATTCAATTAAACTCGTTACTTATGAAGCGTTAGATTTAGGAGAAGCGTAAAAATCTAGGAACGTTCTGTAATTTTGTCTCAAAACGGCCTGTCCGGCCGTAGCTGTTGTAAGCGTCAATTTCACCCTATAAACAATTTAATGACAAAGCTATGGTTAATATAAATGTTAGTTTGTACCGAGTTGTGGTATTAGTAAATTAACATTAACATTCAAAGGACGGACAAAAATTCGGATTATGTGAAAGCTATGTTGTAAACACTCGGAAATGCTAATTGTATAAATTTGTTATATGGTGTAATTTGCTAATTATTCGACGCGTAGGCATGTACTTAAATATTAATTATTGACATTCCATGGTATATATTAATATGTTTATTAAATCATTATTATTGTTAGAATATATAACTATTGATTTACAAATGAATTATTTATAGTTTAGTGCCATAGGTAATTAATGCAATACTAAATGTTATAATTTCTTTTGAAAGTATTTCTTGACCTTGTGAGATCTCCAATTGACGTCCATTTTTTTCTTGAATTACAAATGTAATTATTTATTACTCCTATAAGATTTCCAGTGCATTGTGTACTTTTTTATTGTATTTAAATTATTGCCAGGTTTGGTTCGATTACTATTAGTGTTGGAAAAACCGGAATGGCGCAGTAGTACCTACACTCGACAGTAGTCGAGTGTAGATACCTAAGCAAAGCCATTGGTTTCGTGATGTTGGCTATTTAATCAAAACTAAATTGATTCCCGCATCATTTCACCTCCCTAGTTAATGAAAAGAGATCGACATAGACTACACACTGAATTTTAGAACAGAAAAACTTAGATTTTTCTTACGTTTGCATCATATTTTAATCGTACTGAAAACGTTTAAATTGTGTATGGATAAGTAGTTACCGAATGCGATGTTTATCAGATTTATCAGATTTGGTCTCATTTCATTCACTAGGAAGAAAAATAGCCTATAAATCATTTAATTTTTATTTAATAGGCTATAATGTCATTTATTTTATTTTATATAAAATAAATGACATTATAAAGGCGCGCACGTTTCCAGTTTTCCTCACCGTTCTTGGATACACTGACTAATGATTATGACGAAATGTATTACTTGAAAGCATTCCATTATTTATTTTTCATTTTTTATTTTATCGGTGGTGGTACTTACATTATTTTCAAATTATTTGACATTGTTATACATAATTGGTTTTTATTAAATGTTTAATTACATTTTTATTTGTTTCTTTTTGTTTATCCTTGTTTAAGTTTGATTCCCTTTTCATAAAGGTATTTGTAATTAAGAAACCGTAATTGTAAGCATTAAAAGTATGAATTAGTGAAGTAAGTTACGATATGTACGGCAGCGCGAAAGTGCCAATACTTTGGGCATTTTCGCTATAAAAATATGTCAATATACTTTAGAAGTTTAGAGTTATGCTATTATATATAATAACGTTGTTTTAGCTAAGTGACGACACAAGAGTTACAAAAGTCGAAAAACATAGTTTTTTACGCAAAAATTCTGATTGTTAAGTATTTTTGCATCACCCTGCACCGCCCCTTCCGTTCTGTGATTTAGCCTTTAAATGCACAACATAGATCTATCTGAAAATCTGTTTATCCTATCTCTGTGCCAAAATTATGAGATAAAGTCAGTTATCCGCAAACTAAGCTTAAAGTAAGCTTATAATAATAATAATCATAAAATAAGCTTTCCTCATAATCTGGCGTACCTACCTATATAGATACTGATATAAATTAGGGCTTATTTAGAAAATGGAGAAGCTAGGATAATCGGTAGATAAATTTTAATAGAAAATTCTTTAGTCCCAACTCTATTGTAGGTTCTTCTAGATAAATTGTACAAAACTCGATCCCTTATTCTCACGTCCCACTGTAGTGTCTATCTTAGGATCCTATTTCTAGACTTCTTGTATCCTAACACTTAGCTTTGCGCTTCATGTAGTGTGTAGGATATATTGTTTGCGTACTTAGTGTTTCCCTACTAGCCCTCAGAGGGGAATCATGGCTAATCACTTGCCTATTTTTGTAACCGTTGAGATTGTTTTAAAGTGGCAACACTGTTTCAACTCTTGCAGTGAAGCACTAACCCACTCCTAATATAATATTGCTAGTTATCCTTAAATTCACAAAGACACGCAATTATTCGATCAATACACGCGACACGCAATTCTGTCCATTAATATAAGGCTTAGGTAAATACGTAGGTATAACTTAGTATGAAAGCGAATGGATATATTCATTATAATTCTAGTTTAAGCGGCACCTTGTACGATAAGTCACCGTCTATAAGTTTAAGTAACCATTGACTTGATACCTTAGCTAACTCTTAATGATGATGCTTCAGTATTGTAACGCCTGCTTTTACAATAAACAGTCGAATTAGCAATTATCAACTTTCCTACTGTCACCAGAAACCCCGCGTTTAAGGTCAGCAGTGGGTACGGACGGAGCCGCGCGCACGCAAACAGTTAAACTCACGGGACTGTGTGAACGCGTTAGAATTTGTGTAGTAAAATGTAGGTTAGTAACTACGTTATTGAAGACTATAATGCACATTTGTATAGTGATTTCGAGTTGATACATAAATTCTGTAGTTGTCTTTTTCTGTTCCGTCATTGTTTCTTCTGCTATTTAGTAGACGGCTAGGAACTAGCAGACTCCAGATGTCTCGCTCGGGCCGTATAGTAGATCGCTTGTCCGTTTCGCTAGCAATAGCGATCATTTCATGGAATTTAAAGCGTTGTTACTAATTTTATCTAAACTAGACTAGATGCCATTTGTTGTTGTAGATAATTCTGTACTTTATTCGTTATTGTGGATTTCTTATGGAATTCACTTTACAATTTTATGTATTTTTCATTACTTTTATATAATCCCGCTTGTGAAGACAGCAAGATTCATCTCTCTACACTTACCTTGTTTTTAATCATTTAAGTCGGTACTAATTAGTAAACTCGCAAGTGTACAACAAAGTTAAAAAAAAGCCAAGAAAAAATAAACATAGTGAGCTGTTATCAAATTCTCGTATAATTTGTCAAAAACCCTGTAGTGTCTTCTCGCGATTAATTTGCTTGTAGGATTATTTTTCACGGATTCTTATGTGTTAGGGCACACAATGCTCTTAAGTTGTTACGCTAAGTATATGGTGCGTTTGTATGTAATGAAATCTTGAGTAATAAATTGCATTGAGTAATTTGGTGAATTTTTATTTAATTCCGGTGAGCACAGACTAGACTAATACATAAAACCCGATAGGGTTGTTTACCGGAGGGATGAAAGAGTACACGGGTTTCAAACTGCCACGATCCTGTGTGAAAGGAACATGGGTACTACCAGTGTGGGTTGTATTAAGATTTATTCCATTTGCTACCAAATCAATTCGATACACTTGAAATTTAACATAATAGCACTTTTATGTGTTAGCAACGTGTCTAGCAGAATTTTTTTATACAAATTTAACCAAAGCCAACGGAGATTTATGAAGAGCGTCATCAAGCTGGGTCCACTGCTCAGCGCACGCCTGTGCCCAGGCTCCGATCTTCAAATCCATTAAAATTTTGACAGTTGATCTAAATCTAAGAGACTAAGGTAGAGATGTCCGTCATGTGACAATAACCAAACACGTTCAAATGGTAACCCATACGAACATACATACATACCTACGTTACCTTTGATCACTAAGCATATTTGCCTGCTCAATATCAAAATTATTTATCAACCTTGAGTAAAATTACAGTCGTAATGGTGAAACTGGCTTAATTATTTCCTGTGGCACATAGTTTACACGTGGTAACATCTAGACCATTCAATACTATGGTACTAAAGCTAGGTACTTGCCCGATTCGAAAAATCCCTAATCCAGCTCAGAAGCTGTGACTCCAGCGTGCACCGTTTGTACTAGATACTCGTATGTTCTATTCACACGTCCACCGACCAAAGCAGTGTTTAACGCAACTATAGAATGTTGTTCTTGCGATTTGCGTCACACACCCTCACACAAACGAATTTATTAATAAAAATGTAAGTCCAATTACTTTCTTAAAGAATTTTTATTGTTTAACCTATATCACTATAAACTATTTTATAAGCGTGTAATATTCATTGCTCAACTATTGTTGAACTGTGCGAGTCAACATAACGAATAATGTATATACGCTGTAAGAAACCGGTTCTGCAATCGGGGCGGGCATTTTTTCTATTTTTTTTAACCTATCTGTAAATCGCAGTCAATGCATCGACCCGAGCTAATAACGAAAAACGGTAGTAATTAATTATGGTTAAGAAAAAACATATGTTTATATCGGAACTTAAACAAGAAACAAATAACAATTAACGTTGGCATCTTGTTAAAACTGTATCGGGGAACGTCGTACGTATTGCAATCTGTGCGTGTTAAGTGATTTTAAAATTGTTCCGATGGCGAAATCGACCTTAGATTCGCTTGAGAAACTACTAATGAAGTTTATTACTCCGATTGACCAAAAGTTTACGCTTGTGATGAAGGAGCTGAAGAAATTGGAAGAAAAAATAGACAAACTTGAGAATAATAAGCAACAAGTGTCGAAAGATGCGGGTAGCAATTCCCCGGCACTACCGGCCTCACAGCTGGTGACAAACACAGCCACAAGTGAACGTCTCCTGCGTACGCGCAATGTGAATAGACCCACGCACACAAGGACGACTACGCCGCGGCCCGACCTGTCGGCGAGCGCGGACCTCAGTCAGCCAGCGGCCGCGTCGGTGGTCACGCCACTGTGCAGGCCGCCGCTGGCGGAACCTCTCGCGCCCTCCGACACGAGATCGCATGACACAAAAAAATCTCAGAAAAATAGCAATAACGACGAATGGCATGTTGTAAAAGCAAAGCGCCCACGACAACGCGCCGTCATTACCGGAAACGGGTCTACTGATAATGCACTACAGACCGTAGAAAGAGTACGTAAAATACACGCTTGCTTTTTCAAGCCGGAGACAACATCAGAATCCATATTAACGTATATCAATAAAAAGATACCAGGCACTACTTGCCATGCTGACAAAATAAAATTAGCGCATAATTATTATTCGTCATTCGCGATTACTGTGCCATGCAGCCAATTCAACTTATTAATGTTGGCTGGAAATTGGCCTCCCGGTACCGAAATCAGCGAGTGGTTTCGGCGCAGCGACGGACGCGCGAGAAGTGCGTCCACCCACACGCGAGAGGCATCGCGACGCAAACCCGGCGCCGGCGGCCGCGCCCGCGCCACCAACAGCCGCGGGCGCGGCGACCGCCCGCGTGCACAGTGACGCCCACATTACTATCTGCCACCAGAACATTAGGTGCCTCACCAGCAAAACGAACAAGTTAGAAGTGTTGTTGACAAAGGACTTATCCTGCGATGTGCTTATAATTACGGAACATTGGCTTCGTAGTCACGAAATTATTTCTGTTACACTTAATAACTTTGACCTAATATCTAACTATTGTAGACCGATGATCTCCCGCGGTGGAAGTTGCATATACGTTCGCGCCGGAATAAAGGTAATTAATAAACAAGATTACTGCGACTTATCGCAGGAACAATTATTCGACGTGTGTGCCGTGCAGCTCGTTATGGAAAATATTCTCGTTGTTGGAATATACCATTCCAATCAAACCAACGATAATGCGTATTTAAATTTATTCGAAAATCTACTTACAAAAATATCCAGTGAAAGCTTGGATGCCATTATAATGGGGGATATTAACATAAATTTACTGAATAACACGAAAGTAAAAAAGGAATTAGTAGATATTTTATCTAGACACAACTTCTGCCAGCTAATAGAATCCCCCACCCGGGTAGAAGGTGATACGGGGACTTTACTGGACCACGTTTACTGTAACCTCCCAGAGACACGCATCGCGGCCGTCGCCGGCGTCGGCACGCACCTCAGCGACCACGACGCCCAGCGCCTGGTCATCTCACGCAATACCGCACCCCCCGCGAAGTTCCTATCGAAACGATCATTAACCGCGGCGAGTAAATTAAACTTAGTAAATGCCCTTGAATCGATCGACTGGCCGTCGGTGGTGGAACGGTCGGGAAGTGATTGTCACGAGCTTGCCGAAGCCCTTATGGCCATCGTAGTCGGTAAATTTGATATATGCTGTCCGATCAAAAAACAACCCTGCATCCCCAAATGTAATACCTGGATCGACAGCGAAATTCGAAACTTAAAGAGCTTTCTATTCGACATATTTCATTTAAAAAAATCTTTCCCCGGTAATACAGACCTAGTAGCTGTCGCTGAAAGTTATTCGATTAAATATAACTTAATGTTAAAAGAAAAACGTACTAACTATTTTTCTAAATTGATTCAAGACCATCCCAATAAAGCCAAATGTATGTGGAGTGTTATAAATGCAGAGCTCGGACGGGGTAGCCGTAACAGGGTCGATTACACGGATCTCTTACGAAACGCCGATGGTGTACATTTTGGTAGTAAGCAACATCTAGTGGACGCACTAAACCTCGAATTCACGAGTGCGGCTCACAAGTGCGGCGCCCCGCAGGCCGACATCGCTCGCGCATTCGTTTCATTGAGCGCTGAATCATCCGCGTGCAACCTTTCCCTACGGCTGAAATTGTTTTCAGAGGATGAAATTTTAACAACTGTGAATAAACACATAGCCCCAAAAAACAGCACTGACTTGTACGGTATATCGGCTAACCTACTTCGTACCATTGTAAAACCACTTGCCTATATTATAACCTACCTATTGAACGCCTGCATTCGGGAGGGCAGGTTTCCTACCGCTCTCAAACGAGTCAAAATTGCACCAATCTATAAAGGAAAAGGCAAAAAATCTGAAATGAAATCGTACCGGCCGATATCTTTAGTTCCCGCGATTAGTAAAATATTTGAAGTGGGATTAAATAAAAGACTACTGTCATTTATTGGAGGGCGCAATATTGTGTCGGATAGGCAGTATGCGTACAGAGCCGGACGCGCCACTACAGACCTGGTGCGTGAAGTGGTGTGGCGCGTGTTGTCCGCGCGCGAGGCGGGTCTGTGTGTTGCGTTATTGTGCTGCGACCTCTCTCGCGCGTTTGACACCGCCAACCACCAACTTATCGCAAAGAAACTTGAATTCCACGGGATACGCGGCCCGGTCCTGTCCTTGCTGACCTCATTCATGTCCCAACGTACGCAGACTGTGGTCGGTGATTCCGAGCGCGTCAAGTCATCCGAAATGGTGAATACCCTGGGAGTCCCGCAGGGGTCGTGCCTCTCCAACACTATGTTCAGCTTATTATTGAATGACTTGCCCGATGCCATTAGCGACGCGGAAATATACATGTATGCGGATGACGTAGCCGCCATAATTACCGCGCCGAAGCCGCTCGAACTAGAGCAGAGGCTGAACTCAGTCGTTCGAAGGCTTGAACTTTGGTTCCACTCAAACGGGCTAGCTCTGAATAGGGAAAAAACCTGCTTCCTGACATTTAACCTAAACGGGAAAACGCCACCAGTCTACACGGTCATCGCTGAGGACACTGTATTACAGGTGGTCCGAACGACCAAACTGCTGGGTTTCCAGATCGATAGCGGCCTCACATGGGCTGCCCATATCGATGAGCTCTGCGCTAGACTAGGCCGCACTTGCTTTGCGCTGCGTCGGCTCGCTGGCACCGCGTCTCGCAGTGTAGTAATGTCCTGCTACTTCGCGACCGTTCACAGTGTCCTCACGTACGGTGTAGAGTTGTGGGCGCGAGCCGCGGACGTTGAGCGAGTTTTCGTCATGCAGAAGCGGGCCGTGCGTGCCATTGTGGGTGTGGCTGATGATGTCTCTTGCAGAGAGTGGTTTAAGGAGCTAAAAATTATGCCTCTTCCTTGTGAACTTATCTACCAAGTAGCGCTTTTCACTCACAGTAACATTCACATTTTCCAGCGAAGAGGCATAAACAAGTCCCGCGCCACGCGCAGCAACAAGCTCGCTCACCTTCTCGTGACGCCCGCCCACAAGCTGAGTAAATCTGAAAGGTCGGTTTACGTGATGGGCCCATCAGTTTATAATAGGTTGCCGGACACGATTAGGAACGATGCAACTTCTACAGCGGGCTTCAGGACGAAGTTGCGTAATTGGCTGCTAGATCACGCATTTTACACGTTAGACGAGTTCTACAATATGCCAATTATTTAGATAATATTTTTATGATAATGATTAATGAATCATTCTCTAAATATACATTTTATATTGTTTTATATAATTTTAATGCATATTCTTAGGTCACACATTATATAATATAATATGTACCGTATGTAATGACTTGTAACATGTTGTTATAAATAAATGATTGTATTGTATTGTATTGTATTGCAGAGCCAGCGCCCTCTTCCGTAACAGAGAAAATAATGTTCCAGATAATTTTATGAACTACTAAAACCTAATTAAAAATACATTGTAAATAAATAACGTAAAGCTAAATAAAATTGACTCCATCTTCTTCTTCGATTCGAAACTTGATGCGTAGAACATTTGATTGATGAAGAATAAGTAGATTCAATTTCTCTGTCAGAACTATCTACTATTATTGAACAAAGGCTCTTTATATCGACCACAACATTAATATATAATTAATACATTATTTCTGCAACTCTATATAATATTTTAGTTGAGTGTGGTGGCCAGACATACAGACCCTAAATTTATATCTGAAGATAGCTGGTTCAAATCGCGATATGCACCAGTTTCTTCTAAAAACTTGTCTATCAACTAATTAAATCAAGAATTAAAAAACTGCACCTATCATATTTAAAAATTCGTTCATTCTTACGTAGGGCTCAAAGACCCTCAAAAGCCCTCTACTGTAACTACACAATATTTGAGCATACAGGATAGACCTGTAACAATAACAGTTCCATAAGTAAATTTACTATTCTTTGGGAATGGAATCGATAAAAAATATTTCTGTCCAATAAACTTTTCAAATAAAACAAAAAAGGTAGTTTTACAAATTTTATTGCCTTATGTGACTAAGCGAGCGCGGGCGCGGGCAGGGGCGCGGGCGCGGGCGCGGGCGCCAGCGAGCGCACGTCCGAGGTGGGCTCCGAGGGGACCGGCTCGTCCTTCGGCTCCGTCACCAGGATGTGGTCGGGCTGGGGCTTCTTCGGGCCGTTCTTGCCCTGTTGGTCCCACGGCAACATGATCTTGACCTGCGGGGAGGACAAGCGTATTATATATTAATAATTGGCGGACACATCACACAGCGCCATCTAGCCCAAAACTCCCGAATCAGACACAGAATACTTAATTACTTTATTGGTAAATATATACATTTAATACATATTAACATAACACACCCAGACAGAACAAACATCTACTTTTTCACAAAATCATTTATCCTGGGTGGGAATCGAACCCGTGTCCTTCAGCACAATGCAAAGTTCCTATCAACTAAGCTGACAGATCAGTCAAATACACTTTACGATAGTTATCAATGTTTACTTTGGGTGCCAAGGCCATCCCTGCCCCTGCCTCCGAGCATAGGTTTATTATGTGCTATTTTAGACATGGTTTCTCCTCAACGTATTCAGTTGAGCTCTAGTCAGCAAGCATCTTAAAATGTCAGTAGCTTGTTAGTTGGCAGCTTCTTACCTGTCAGTGACTATCAAAAAGTCTTCTCCTTGGGAGTACCAATATATCAAAACGATGGATGATGTATGAAATTAATTTAAGGTTAACTAACATAGCAGTTCTGAGCATCATAACAGTATAGACTTTTATCATGGGTTTTTCATTACAAGACACAATCTGTCATAAACACATTGTTAAATAATAAATTAGTATGTTCAGCTTGCACCGTACCAGAGCCTATACAGGACAGACCCTCCAATAAACAAGCTGGTTACTGTGCCACACAAAATTAGACCATGAGCCATGTGGGGCTCACCATCCCTGATTTTGTGGCGTAAATCATAAACCATTGTAGAATAATTTTAAATCCAAAAACAGGATTAAAATGACTAACCTTGATACCAAGTACTCCTTGCCTGAGGAGTACGTGTCGTGTGGCAGTGTTCACATAGTCATTGCAAGGGTCTCCAGAGTGGATCATGAGTCCATCAACAAACTTCATAGACTTAGCACGCTGGCCTCGCAGCTTGCCAGAGACAACGACTTCGCACCCGCGGGCACCAGACTCCATGATGAACCTGAGCACACCGTAACATGCACGTCTGACAGCCAAACCTGAAATAGTTATTGGAGAAAATTATTGAGATTAAATTGCAAATCAAGAGAAATTATTTTTAAACTAGTAGTAACATCAACTGAAACAAGTCAATACTTCGGTCTCAATAATAAATATGATTGTAAATATTTTTGAAACTGTCAAGTTAGTCAACTTGAAAGAGACATGTCAATTATTATTTATAATTCAATACATAAAAGATATTCACATTAATAGGGTACAGACCAGAAAAGTAATTCTGTTGTTACGGGCTAGGGAAAATGTTAATAGGTAATAAAAAAAATGCCCTGTAAACAAAGCCAGCCTAAAAATGAGCAGAAATTGGAATGTGGACCTGTTTCATATTGATAACTTTGAAAGAGTAACAAGATCTTGTCCTATAATACAATTAACAAATGTTGTACATCAAGTTTGAACATCTTTTTAATGTATGACGATTAAAGTGCATGTTTTTATTTTATTGCTTTTCATAACAACTAATAAGCTTCAAAGTTTTCATTGGCTCAGTACAGTAATATTAAAATTAATTAAACACAGAATGAATATTCTCAAATAGGAAGAAACTTATATAATAACATGTCAACATGAACCAAACATATTTTAAAAAGATATCAACTTGACAATTGAAACAGCCACTTTGAAGTTACTGAACTAATGGACACATAATTCCACAAACAAGAAATCACAGATGCAGATTAAAACCCCATGATGCAAACTTTGACTAGCCCTCATAACTATGGATGTGAAGCAAAATGCATTCTATACGTACATTCCATCAGTCAAACTCTCAAGGTAAACAATGTTGTTTCTCAAATGTTTGCATCAAACCTTTTAAGGTATCAACTCTAAGGCGACATGTGACGATTCCTATAAATTATTTTGGTAAACAGCTCTGACATTTCAAGATGTATCTACAAATGTTTTCATTTGAAACTAACCTCCAATAAGTTTATATCTGAGAGATTCGGCCTGAGCGATGGCGCAGAGGCCGCGGGTGGCAACCTTCTCGGCGTACAGGTCCACGGCCTGCTCGGAGATGTTGAACCGCTTCTGAACGACTGAAGTCAACTCCCTGATCCTGCGCCCTTTCTCTCCCAGCACACTCTGAGTCCTGGTCGCCATGATGATGATTTCCGACTTGGTAGGGGTGACTCGCACCTCCACGCCGGAGTAGCCATCCTCGGCCAGCTCCCTGGTGAGGAACTCATTCAGTTCCGCCTTGAAAACTCCGTCACCGACGAACTGCAATGTTACGGAGAGGTTATGTTTTGACTACATTGATTTTCACACTTGCAGCGAGTTTTGCCGGGGAAATTAACGTGGTAGTTTATACGACAGAATAAACTAAGGATTTGAAAGTATATACAAGCTAAAAACATCTTGTAGGATATCAAAACTTGAACACATCCACGAACATCACTGTTTTCACAATTAAATCCGAACGAGTTTCTACATCTAGACGTTAATTAAGGAACGTATTAGGGTACTGTGCATGTATTTTAACATATTTTTCACATAACAAAACGTACTTTTCGCTTTTTGGAAATGTTGTTCACCGCCATGATTGCAAAGGGAACGGAGAAAAGGCTGAAAGTTGATAAAGCTAATGTCAATGTCAAAAATATTGAACGTTCGGAAACATGCCCTAACTCTCTGTAGTTAAAACCGATATATTCCGAAATAATACCACACGCTGCACTCTTGGAGAATGTGAATGTGATTGGACCTTTATTTTACATCGGACAGGCGGCAAAACTTTACCGTACATACAAATGAAGAGAACTACTTACTGCCACCACACCTGGTAATCTAACCACCAAGCAGTGATGCACAAGTATTGCGTGCTATTGCTTGCGTTGGAAGGG
This sequence comes from Chesias legatella, assembly GCA_947359385.1. Classification (NCBI taxonomy): domain Eukaryota; kingdom Metazoa; phylum Arthropoda; class Insecta; order Lepidoptera; family Geometridae; genus Chesias; species Chesias legatella. The sequence goes on along the minus strand of OX375781.1, from coordinate 8,641,489 downwards.
AGTAGGTACCGGTGAAAGTACAGGTGATGAGACGTAACATCCCTGTCTCGGGGTGATGGGCGCAACGCAATGCGACTTGAGTCATCTCGTACATTGGTGGAGAACTTGAGTCGTATTGCTGTTGTCTATGGGCGGCGGTTACCACATAACATCAGGTGGACCGTCAATCTGTTTTGTCACTTCAATCATTTAAAAAAAAAACAGCACCACTATCCCGTGAAAAACCGGGCAAAGCTTTGTCTACATATTCGTAGCAGGTTATTTAGAAAGGCGTTACATATTTAAAAAGGGGGATAGATGATAAATTCAAACTACTTTAAATTATACCAACATTTATTAAAATCTTGACTACATTCACCCAAACCAAGTGCATTGTTCAGTTTTGTTAATTTTACAATATTAATCAAAATAATTCAAGTAATTAAATATCTCACAAATATTCCATGTGAAGGCAAAAAAATAATGTACGAAGTGTGAAACACAACGGAATGATAATTCATTGTAAACGAGAACACATCAAATGTGAAAAACTAGTCCGCATACCATCATATAACTTATTTCCAATTTCAGTAACAAAGAAACATACAAAGCGCTCTGTATTCAGCTACATATCTCCAAACTCGCTATCTTATCATTTACACCTTACGCAATATCGGAACATTAAATATAAAATTAAATACCGTAAATTTTCCCGTATACATAAAAATATACTGATTTAATACAACCAAAAGATATTATGCACATAAACTCCTACTTATATTAAAGAAATGCCGTAATCTATATGATATAGTTATTTAGTCCGCGTCTTAGTCGCAATTATTTGCGACGAATATGCGCAGCAAGTATAAAAAATAAATGACAGGGCTCTGGATGAAGGTAGTTTTCTTGTCTTATTTATATTTGAAGGTTGGCAATTCCCTTCCTCAGTGTTGCCATGAACTCCACAGATATGTGTGACACTCAGCACGCGTGAAGTGGAAATGTACGATTTACAGTGAAAATTGTAGAGGTAGGTACTTATGTCAATAAATTCTTACACCATTTTATACTAGATATATATATTAACATAGAAAATGTTGTCTTCACACCAAAGCAGACTGTGTCGTACATTTGTTTTACCTGAGGGCAGAGAAACGTACATGATTAGGATAAGCTATATTATTACACTAGCTGTTGCCCGCGACTTCGTCCGCGTGGAATTCGGTTTTATCACACACCCCTATTTTACCCCTCGGAAAAGTAGCCCAAGTTACTCCTTGTTTCATCAGCTATCTGCCAGTGACAGTCCCGTTAAAATAGGTCCAGCCATTTCAGAGATTAGCCGGAACAAACAAACAGACAGACACACAAAAATTTTAAAAATATTGTTTTGGTATATGTACCGTGTATACATCCACATGCACTTAGTAAAACGCGGTTATTTTAATATTACAAACAGACACTCCAATTTTATTTATTTGTATAGATGTATAGATTAACAGGTCACACTTTACATATACACCAAGTATGTGTGCATTCACACTGTTTTATACTGATTGTTGTCAATTGAAAGCGGCCGAACGTACATGCGCACGCGGCTACTCTGTGACAGTTTGAATACGATGCGCTGAATACACCGCGTAGTGTATTAAGCCTTTCAAAGAGGCGGAAACCAATAATCCAAAGATCAGCAGATTTTAATTTTCTCATCATGACAAGACTTGTGTAGGGTAGTTGGTAAGTGAATAACAAATATGAATATGTAGGAGTCTCACTGTTGGGGTTGTTCGTGCGGCGGCGCGAGCCGGCACGCGAGCTGGACGCCGGCGAGGATGCCGCGCCGCAGCACGCCCGGCAGCGCACCTCTCTCCGCCACCTGCGACACAGAATACTCGACACTCTACACGACGCAACACGCGTATATACACACACACACACCCGCGCTCGTGTGCCGTCATCCCCACTTCCTCTCCGGCGAAAACGAGCTAGAAAAATGCGCCTACCCTCCGTCAATACAATAGTAATGTGGGTATCACTTCATTAGTTAATTAGTTAAGTAGTGTTTTTATTTTATCTGTATTTTATAGGTGTAAGGTATATAGGTTATAACGTATATTACGGGCCCTGTATTACAACATTACTATGATTCCTCAAATAAATAAATTACACAAACGTCGGCCTAATTTTAGAGTAGGGTAACATTGGTGAAGATACCATCGCATACTCAACCGGCATTTTGTAACATTAGTCCAGCTAAGTTTGGTGCCTCCTAGTCTGATAGAATCTGGCCAGAGCGCGCAACAATTGTGTTCTGTCACTTCGAGTGCGAAGCGAGTGAGTTCACAATCCAGGCGTTGCATGGCGCCACCATCGCACGGGTTTTATTCACTACTAGCTGTTGCCCGCGACTTCGTCCGTGTGGAATTAGGTTTTATCACGCATCCCTATTTTGCCACTCGGAAAAGTAGCCTAAGTTACTCCTTATTACATCAGCTATCTGCCAGTGAAAGTCCCGTCAAAAACGGTCCAGCCATTTCAGAGATTAGCCAGAACAAACAGACAGACAGACAAAAAATTGTAATAAATGTTGTTTTGGTATATGTACCGTGTATACATCCATATGCACTTAGTAAAAAGCAGTTATTTAAATAGTACAAACAGACACTCCAACTTTATTTATTTGTATAGATAGTATACATATATTACTGGCTTACATATACTTATATGACTGGCCTCATGGCTCAGTTGGTTAGTAACCCTACCTTCTGCGCTGTAGGTCATGGGTTCGATCCCCACTCAGAACAAACATTTATATGACATTTGTAACATTGATGTTTGTTCTGTGTCTGGGTGTTAATATGTATTATATGTATGTATTTACGAAAGAAAAGTATATAAGTATGTATATCAGTTGTCTGGTTCCCATGATACAAGCTATGCTTAGCTTACTTTGGGGCTAGATGGCGCTGTGTGAAATGTCCACCATTATTTATTTATTTATTAGTAGTCAGGTGTGTGCGCGTGAGTGCGTGTACGTGTGCGTGTGTAATACCTTCTCGGCGGCGACGCGCAGCTCGCGGAATGTGTTGCGCGTGTAGGGGTTGCGTCGCGACGTGTAACGCCACGTCACGAAGTAGTAGTACACGAACGGGGTCATCAGTCCGCAGTAACCGCTGGGAACACAATGTGTGTTATTGCTATTCACTCTTTATTGTTAACACAGTTTGAAATGGGGGTTTCAGATGAGCAACTCGTCATACACATTTTTTTTAAAGTTATATATAATTTTACTTAAGACATGGTCTTCTTCTTCTTCGAGTCACCGGTTCTGTCGAACCAGTGTGGTGAAAGGATTGTAAGGGACATGAGACATTCCACCTTCACGTCTCACATTTACGGGCGCATACGATGCGACTTGGGTCTTGTCATACCTACTTTGGGAGGACCCAAGTCGCATCGGCTGTTATGGGCCGAGGTTACCACTTAACACCAGGTGGGCCGTCGGCTCGTTCCGTAAATGTATTACATAAAAAAAAAAAAAAAAAAAAAAAAAGGCTCCTTTCGTGCACGAAAGGAGCCTCTTTAGACATCGAGTGAGACACATGTCGAGTGCACTCGACATGTGTCTTTGAATTTTTAGTTCTAGGACATGTCGGTTTCCTCCCGATGTTTTCCTTCACCGTTTTGAGAACGTGGTATTGCGCACATAAATCTTTCAATCGAAAAACTCATAGGTGCACGTCATGAGACGTGGTTAATAACATAGACGAAACGCTAAATTAAGGATCTTCATATATTGCCCGCATACCTTGCTTTTATTACTTTTGTTCGCTACCAGTTCCGAGTTTTAATCTGAAGTTGGTTCAAATCCGGAGAGACACCAGCATGCGTGGCCCTTCTCATTTTACATACTAGTTATCTGCTAGCCCGCGTCGCAATGGACGAGGGATATTTAATGTGTATTGCCTTATATTTTAGATAAGTAACCGATACGTTCACAGGTAGGGTACACGCAGGATGTTCGTACTGGAACTGTACGAACGTATGTATGTATGTGTTTAAGAGCAGTAGAACTCGCCGTCCGGGGAAGTACTGCCACCATGCCCATTTCTGCCGCCAAGCAGTAACGCGTTCGCGTTACTGTGTTCCGGTTTGAAAGGCGTGGTTGCCGTTGAAATTACAGGCACATGAGACATTCCACCTACACGTCTCATAGTTACGGGCGCATACGATGCGAGTTGGGTATTGTCGTACCTAGTAGGGGAGGACCCAAGTCGCATCGGTTGTTATGGGCCGAGGTTACCACTTACCACCAGGTGGGCCGTCTTCGGCTCGTTCCGTAACTACATAACATAAAAATAAATGTACTCACAACAGCGCCATGAAGACCACGAGTGGCAGCAGCACGATCTCGGCGAGGGCGGCCGCGCGCAGGATGTTCCGCGACTGAAACTCTACCAGAGAGATGAGCAGGCGTGCCACCCACATCGAGTTCTGCCCCAGCGTCTGTACATAACACAACACACAACATCAGATACAATGATTGACATCATTCTACTCGGAGAGTAATAAGGTTAATTAAAAAAAAAAACGCGCGCAGCACCGCACACGTGATACAAATGAAACTTCTTAATAACTAACGCGCGCATGCGCGACACTATCTTATTATTTCGCTTTGTATCGTGTATCGTCACTCTCTTTTGCTCCACTTTCGTGGTGAATATATAGCTCTCTCTATTTCTCCCTACGCCTTATCTTTCTTCTCCCTCGTGTAACGAAATGTGTTTTAACATAACGTGTCGTCAAAATTTTACTCTCATTTCACTTATCGATTATCGAATCGCCGCCTATGAAGTTAAACTTCGAAAAATAGTTATTCGTTCATCGTTAATGAGGAATAATTGTCCAGACAGTTATTTCATTGGTATAAGATTTGTTTTGGTTGACCAATTATAGAAGGTATTTGGATTTTAATGTCTATACTATGTCTATACTGTGATGTTTGTTCTGTGTCTGGGTGTTATCATGTATTATATGTATGTAGTTACAAAAAAAATTATTACGTATTCTATCAGTTGCTTAGTTCCCATAATACAAGCTATGCTTAGTTTTGTGGTTAGACGGCGTTGTGTGAATTGTCTACCAATATTATTATATATACGTATCTCAATTTGGACAAACAGAATCTTCGCGTATGAATATGTAAATGAAACTTTTGAACGAATTTTAGTATGTGACTGGTTGATAATGTATTCATAACCGGAGTCACGTCATTAACATAATACCTCATTGTAACCTCGCCGGCCAAGGCCCAGCGTCAACACTTTGACACAATTAAGGCCATCGCACACATTAAGGTATAAAACTAAAAAAATGGGTAAACGTCGCATATAAAGATATTTTTTTTAATATACATATCAGTAATAAATGTGTTGTAGGTTTGTTCCAGTCGAGTTGGTGTTGATTCGATATGTTGTGCTGCGGCACCTGTTCAACCAACAGTTCAGGCAACCTGTTTCAAACATGTTATAGGTTTTGTGTTTTTGTGATGTTTGCCGTGTTGTGTACAGTGTGTGTGTGAATAAATGTCTTCTTCCTTTATTTCTTATAAAACATGTATTTCACATATTTAGTATGTATTCTCACAACTCATTTTAGATGAAAACAATAAACGAAAACAGTGTATACAACATGTAGAATACATGTTGTTACAACTTAGTGTAAACGCGGCCAACCTTTTTTTTTTTTTTTTTATCAAAAATCTCCTTTTCGCCTGTTGCTGGGGCTACAGGTACGCAGACGAACTCTTCCGCAGCCCCAACAACGCTAGTCCTTTGCAGGCCATCTCTTGAGCAGCGACGTCAGGTCGCTGTGGCTCTCTTTTAATTATGTATACGCCTACAGAGATATCGTCCTTTAGGCAACGGGTTCCCATGCCCGTTGCCCGGACGACCAAATTAGGGTGGCAAGTGGCGCTCGTACGCCTGTCTCCTGCGGCCCACCCTCCGCTGTCTAGTTTGGTGAGGGCTTATTTCTTCCCTCACCCTTTCGGCCGCTTCCTTCTGTGACAATTTGTCGTCACAGAAGGTCTGTACTGCTTCCCAGCATCTTTCGCTGCCGACCATGGCCGAGACCATAGTTGGCAGCGAGAGATCTCCTCCCAGTAGCGCGACGAGTCGCGCAAAACGCGGCCAACCCTGTTATAACCTCTATCAGTAAATAACAAGTGGTGCTATAAATCGCTTGGATAAAGATAATTAATGTATGTTCCCAATAACATATAACCATAAATTAGCTTCAGCATCCAGGCCGTTAAGCATACTTATCAATTATAAATTGTAACACAGTTGACTTCAATAAATAAACATATAAAACTACATTTAAATATAATACTTACATCAAGAATGGTGAGTGAGTATGATGCGGCGTGCAGGACAGCGAACAGGAAGATGGGCGTCAGTATCACTGATGTTTGGGCTAAGGAAATGTTTTGACCATTGTAAAATTTAATAATTGATTATCTTATTAATTAATAAAGAAATAATGAATTAGCGAGAAGGGTATGCTTATTTTTATCATACTTTATCTCAGGCGTCACGGCTCAGTTGGTAACTATGCCTTCAGGGCTGTAGTTCATGGGTTTGATACCCACCCACACCCACACATTTCTGTGACGAACTTAGTTTGTTCTATATCTGAGTGTTACTATGTATTTATGTGTTGTCTGGTTCCCATGATACGGGATATGTTTAGCTTACTTTGGAGCTAGACATAGCCATATGAAACGTCCAAAGAAAAAAAAGTGTGTTCAAACACGCACACGACCAAATTTCGTTGCAGTGAAGATGTAATAGCGATGACATTGCTTTCATTATACCTTGTCAATAAATAGCAATTCGCATAATAGATTTCAAAACGAAACATATTTAAAAACTTATAAAAAATATTAAAGAAATATCCCACAGATACGTTTCACTATACGCTAACGACTTGTTGCGATAAGCGGAAGAGAACTAATAATCAACTCTTAATAAATTAATAACAACAAATAAGTCATAATAATGTACAAATAAAACCTACAGAAAGTGAAACATTTACACAAATGTGTTTTCAAATTGGAAAAATAAAATTTGGTTGTGTAACTATGTCTGACTTCCATTATGACTGGCAATGTAGAATGATGGATTATGTCCATGTTGTTTTAAGGAAAGTACCAACTCTCAAGATAGACAGTAGTTATCTGAGTGGATAGAATGCTTCAGACAATTCCAGTGCAGAAATCCTCTAGTTTCATTACTCAAAAACTGATGTTTAACTTCAGATGGGCCATCAGCTTGTTCCTTCATCAGTCAATAACAAAAGGCAATAAAAGGATACACAAGTTGGGCGTGACGTTCATGAAGATGAGCGAGTAGAAGAGGTAATGCGCGCTGTCTTCCAGGAAGAACCTGGCAAGAAACTCCCGGGAGAGGGCGATCTCCCGCGCAGGGATCCGCTGGTGAAGTCGCAGCGCTGACACCGCCGCGTTGCCGAGTAGAGCCTTGTAGAACGCTGACGTTGGGCTGTGGGTGTGAACACACTGACAATGCTGACACTACACTACAGGCAAACAATCACTTGAGAACAAAACAATGAGTAAGCGGCGGGAGAACTCGCAACAAACTTCCCTTACTTAATATGCTATGTACCCTGAAGCAACTCTGACAGTTTATTGTTCATAAATGGTAAATGCACTTGAATGTTAATTGCTTGCATTCAACTCTTCTTTGTATATACAGAGATATGTATCTCTGTAATAAAGAAGTAGTAAAGTATGTAAACACAACAGTAAAATGCTGGCCTTAGTTTTGACCTTTATCAAATTGTAAATATTACAATTTAAAGTAAGGTGTGTCAACAAGATTATTTTATGCATGCATGTTGATACACTTAAATTCAGTTTAGACTTAAAAAAGTACAAAAATACACACATATCAAGGATAATTGACACCAAAAAGTTTTTTTCATTTTCTATGGAACAATACGATATTTGAAGGATTCAATTCATAAATTTATATATTGTGTGTATTTTGACTGAAATGTAGACTTACTTGTTAAATATAGGCAGGACATATCCAAATGTGCAGAGGACAATAAGGACTCGAATGGCCCACAATGACACATCTATCTTGTTGGCAATAATGTGAGCTTTTAGTGCGGGCAGGCCCTTCGGTGGACCTGTGTCTCCGCCAGAAGACTGCTCTTGCTGATCTGCCATTTTACTGGAATATTTGGAGTTAAGATTAGTAATAAAAATTTGAGAACCTCAAACAACACCTGACCAGGTGTCCAGGTTTACCAGGAAATGTTGATGATCCACCAGGGACTGGGGGGTTTCTTGATAGTGTTATAATTGGAGATTAAATCAGATCTACTTCTTTCTATTTCTGGAACTACAAAATGTCAAAGAAGTTATGCTTCTACAAGTTGTGCAGCAATGCGTAACAGTTACATATATTGATGGAAAACCAGAGTATAACATGTTTTCTTCTAAATGTTTCATCAATGCACTTAACTACTATTATTCATATGACAAGTATAGTAGAAATATTTACATATAGTGTCATTTTTTGGTGCAAACTAGCATAACCACAGCTATTTGGGAGTAATAGTAATGTTATTCAATTACTCACTTCATAACTTATCTACCTTATTAGTAAGTCTGTAGTAAGTGTTAGTCTGTAAATATCATCAAATCAAAATGACTGATATTACAATAACCAAGTAATATTGGTATCAAACTATCTATGTGGGAGCCAAATGTGACTGAACTTTATCTGATAAGTCTGATACTGATAATTTGGCTAAAGAAGTGTAACTCACGTCTCAAGTGAGTTTTTACACGGCTTTCTTTGAATAGGTAGCAAAAGTGAATGCGCGAGAGAAAGTGCAGTTATGATCACTGTTTCATTGATAAAGTAGTTCAGTAGGCCATGGAATGTTTCATAAAACTTATGATATTAACTAATCACCTTCGTTTAACAGAATTAAACATCATTATAAACGCAAGGATCAAGGACGAAACGACTAGAAAAACCAGTTAGTTGGAACAATTAAGTGATAAACTTACGCAAATACTAGAAACTGAATCATATATTTTCCATCCTAGATAGGGATGTTTAGCGTTTCATAGACATTCAGGGGTTACTTACATTGTTTATAAAACTTTACACAATAACTACTAGACTAGAAGATATTCTCAAATAGCAAGAAACAAATTCACAATGAAGCAAAGAGATCACGCATGATTTGCCGAATGAATGACCCAACTCAACTGATCGATGACGTACATGACGTTTAATATTTTGACAGCTTATCCAGTGTTGCCAATGACGGTGAGTGTTGTAACGTCTTTATTTCATTTTCACAGACACGGGGTGAAACGTAAATTTCCGAACACAAAAATGTTTATTGGATATAATAAAATAAATCACTCTGCGAGTCACGGTGCAATTCAAAATGCCTAAATATTATTGTTATGCCACATGAGGAATTGTAACCCCGCAACACAGATCATGATACGGGGTTTGTTAAGAATATTCCTAAAAGAGCGATATCTCCTCATCTGCAGAGTTTTCAAGTAGGGGTCGTAATTTACTACGGAACTAGTAAGTAATAAGTATATTTTTGCTCTTCTGTAATATTCTCGACTAGCCTTAAGCTTAATACACAAATAAATACATATTTTTTATTTATTTCAAATTCCTAACTTTAGATCAGGTAGCGCAAAAACAAACCTACATTATCCGAAATGGAAAAAATTCTGTTAAGACTGTACATTATCAAGCTGTACGACTAGTCGTTCTGGAAATCATAACATAACCTCAAATTTTGTTATCATAATCTAAAATGTTTTGTAAAAAGGCAATTGTCCGTAAATTGAAACATTTCATTGCAGTTGGAGACTTGTGTAAAAAGTATAGTGTCATCGCTTCAGTTTTAGAGAAAGCAAACGTCGGTGAACAAGCTGAAGTCAAGGTATTACTGAGTTATCAAAATATACATAAACGTTAATGAAAATTAACTGGTAAGACCAATCCCTTATATTTCAGGGCTGGGTGCGAAACTTGCGTGTCCAAAAAGAACTAGTCTTCGCCGATATTAGCGATGGTTCGACTGCAAAAAAACTCCAGATCGTTATACCAAAAGATTTGAAAAAAGACTCATTGACTTATGGTTCCTCTGTACATATCACTGGAAAGCTATCTAAAAGTCCAAGGGGACAGTTGGAACTCGTCGCTGACGATGTTAGAGTAATAGGTAACTGTGTCGTCTTGGATGGGTACCCATTCAACCCTCGCACCACTCATCCACCTGAGTATACCCGTCAGTATCTTCATCTTCGGTCAAGAACTAACTATATCTCAGCAATATTACGAATACGGAGTGCAGTAACTAAACACATACATGATTACTTCCAGTCTAAACATTATATAAATATCAATACTCCGATTCTAACTTCAAATGACTGTGAAGGTGCTGGGGAGGTGTTCAAAGTACTGCCTGATAAGGATGCAACCATCAAATCAATGATGCAAGAAGGGAGAGACAAAGACTCTGTATATTTTGGTTCTAAAACATACCTGACTGTATCGGGGCAGTTGCATTTAGAATCAATTTGTAGAAGTATGGGTAATGTGTACACATTTGGTCCTACATTCCGTGCAGAGAACTCACGATCCCGGTTGCATTTATCCGAATTCTACATGCTAGAAGCTGAACTCGCATTTTGTGACAGCTTACAACAACTACAAGGCACAATAGAAGGCTTTATGAAATATGTATTTGCTGTTACAAGAAATACAAATGAAGCAGATTTGCATATATTAGACAAAAACAATAAAATGCCCCAATGGCTGGATAAACCATTTGTAACCTTGACTTATGTTGAAGCTAAGAATATAATAGAGCAGAAAGGAATCAGCGACACAGAGGAAGGCATTAATAAAGAACAAGAATTGGCCTTGGTGGACCATTGCGGAGGGGTTCCTGTGTTTGTTGTCAGGTGGCCAAAAGACATGAAGTCATTTTATATGAAGGAGTGCCATGATGATCCTACCAAGGTACCTTTTCTACTCTTATCATATCTATCACACTACCAGTAGTAGTAGTACTTTTATGTGATGGAGATATGGAACGGTTGGCCCACCTGGTGTTAAGTGGTAATTTCTGCCCATAACAAGCATGGACTTGGGTATTCCCCTACTCAGGATGAACAAAACTCAAGTCACATCATACGCATCTGTTACTCTGACACATGCAGATGGAATGTCTCATGTGCCTGGAATTTCATCATCAACCACACCCTTCAAATGGTAATGCAGTAACGCAAATGCATTACTGCTTGGCTGCAGAAATGGGTATGGTAGCAGTACTTCCCCGAATGAAACTTTGATTGAACTTATGGCTTTTTTAGGTGGATGCCCTGGATCTACTTACTCCAGTGACAGGTGAGGTAGTCGGAGGCAGTGTTCGCGAAAACAATTATGAGAAACTGAACTCAAAACTGCCCACTGATCAGCTCAACTGGTATTTAGAGTTGAGGAAATTTGGTAATATTCCCACAGCAGGGTTCGGACTTGGCTTGGAGAGGCTGCTGCAAGTGCTGTGCGGTGTGAACAACATAAAAGACACTCTACCCTTCCCAAGATGGCCACATAATTGTGATATGTAAATATTGAAGGCACTCTAGTCAGTTGTAAAGTGATCGGTAGATGAGATAGCTCCTGGCTATTTAAGCTTTGTATAAAATGTTGTTTTTACAATATAATTATTTATCACGAGTTACTTTCATTTTTTTAATACCGTTTATTATGACTGTGCGTACCAAAATACACACTTTTTAATTACATCACTCACATCACCTGAGAGGCAGTGAATGGGTTAACGTTGGTCAAATTGGGAGGACCCAAGTCGCATCGGTTGTTATGGGCCGAGGTTACCACTTAACACCAGGTGGGCCGTCGGCTCGTTCCGTAAATGTATTACATAAAATAAAACATAATAATAATAATAGCACAGTGAATAAGTACACTGGGTTAGACTAGTGAAGACCAATTATGGACAGCAATTTTATGTACAATCTAGCGTCACCGCTGTACTTGTACTCGCCTCTGATACAAGACCAACGAAAATCTGGAAGCTTGTCTAGGTTTGAACCAGCGGCCTTTGGATTGTAATTTGGGAGTCCGTACCGCTGGGCTACGCTACGACGCCACGCTCTTTAGAAAATAGAGACATAAATAAAGAACAACAAAATATTTCTTATAATAAAATTGTTTATTTACATTTATCATAACTAGAGAAATGATTGGATACCGGCGCCTAACTAAATACAAATATCTGATTGAAAAACACAAGACTATTAAGAATTAAGAGAATAAACAAGTCTAACTTAGAATAACTTGAGAAAAATAATCATGGCCCAGATATCATTCCAATCAATAATAAGAATATTATTTTATAAAGTATGTAATGTAATTAAAATCTCCGTGCAATTAAAATAACTTAAAAAAATGCATAAAAAACATTGTTTGAAGTGAACAAAGGAGATTCCTCCAACTGAATAATATTTATAATACTAAAGTAAAAGTGAATTAATAATCAAATATCCACATAATTAGAAACAATAATAACATACATTTTTGTACCGTTATACAAACATTACCTATACACAAATAATAGAAACATTATTTACAAACTAGTTAGTTAATTAGTTATATTTTAGCATTTACATGTGCAAGACGCGAGTCATAACAAAAGCGGTTAAATAAATTCGTTAACCTAACTTTAATATCACATTCTGTTTACAAATTTTAATTATAACACATAATTGATTAAAGATACTGTGAAATAGAGGCAAGAACTAATATGAACCTGAGCTGGTATTATTTTCATTTTATTTAATAATAATAATAAATAAAAACATTTTATTTATCGTTGATTATATAAATGTATTATTTGATCCTGTTACCTATTTTAACTTACTTTCAATTATAAACTAAAGTTGATTATAGTTCATTTGGTAAGACAGTGCAAAGTAAATTAGTTCACGATTTAATATAGTGTTTGGTTTTGGTGTTAATAATAAATACGACCATTTGTTTCCAACCTAAAAAATCCTAATTTTATAACACAGCACAGCACAGCACTCATAACTAAATCAATAATCAGTCTACATAATGGAACACAGTCCGGATTCCTCAATTCCCTTTTTCTGTGGAGCGGTCCGGGTGAGACGGACACCTTCCAACGTTGGCTTCACCTTATACGGAAGTTCCACTTCCTCTCCGGGGGGTAGAGGTTCCTCATCCGTCTCCGTACTGATATCTTCGAGCATGGACCCTCGGTTGTTGATGGTCACGACAGGGACAGTGGTGACGATGGAAGGAATGGCCGTCTTAGAGATGTTGATGCGAATGCCTCCGACGGCAGCGGCAGGCGCCGCCGACTCGAACTGTGAGTTGCCGTCGATCGACGAGTGCACGATGTTCAGCACCGGTTCCGGACTCAGCTTTACAGTTTCTGGTTCCGTGGTCATTATCGGTTCGTCGTCTGCAACAAAGTATCATATTGAGATTCTCCACGAATGACAGTTTCTTTGTAACCAGCAATGTGAATGAATATGTTATGTTCAGTTAAAATAACCTGATACATTTTTCAGATTGCAGACAGGATAATGTCAGACACAAAACAAACAACTATGTTCCTCACTCAAGTGTTTGTTCTGGGTTGGGAATCGAACCCACGATTTACAGCGCACAAGGCTTACTACTGAGCTCCGAGGCCAGTCAACTTATGTATTCAACCATGTGTATGTGGTGCCTAATCTAAGGCCTGTCATATTTAGCAGTAGAACTTAAGCCAAGTTCATCCGGAAAAGTACTGCCACAATACTCATTTCTGCCGCCAAGCAGTGACGTATTCGCGTTACTGTTCCGGTTTGATAGGTGTGAACATTCCACCTATACGTCTCAGTTACAGTTTTGGGATCGAGTCTTGTCGTACTTAAGTAGGAGAGGGCCCAGTTAGCATCGCGTTATGTACAGAGGTTACCGTTAACACCAGGTGGGCCATTTGCTTGTTCCGGAACTTTATGACAATATTTGTAATTTTCTAGTAGTTATTGTTCGGTGGAGTTTTTAGATTATCTTGCCCCTCGCCCATTCACAATGTACTGTGTGACGCATAAATTAACCTGTTAATTCAATTAGTAACACGGGCCCCGCGATACAGGCTACGCCTAGTGCGATGTACACCAGTAATCACATCTCTGTTGTGTGAATAAATATACAGGGTGTGGCGTAATGAGTGGATAATAGGGTACCTGCGGGTAGGGGCCATTGTGGCGGTTCAGAAAAATATTTGTTATGCTCAGTAAAAGTGCCTCGGTTTTCGAGATATTCGACATTTTCGAAATTTAAGAAATATTTCACCCTTCGTCACTATTTTTGGCGCCCAGACTGCAAATGAAATTTTTTTTTCTATCTGTTTTTTGGATAGTATTCTTGGATAGATGTGCTATCGAATGGAAACTATTATTTTTATAACACAAGCACAGTTATGTTTTTAAAATAAGATTTCACTAAAATTTTACTTGCTTTCGTTTGTTTTCCTGACCTTTACCCTTCTGTGGTGTAAAAAAAATGTATGGTCACTTGAATGCCAACGTTTAAAAAAATTAGCCTTTTTCATCGAGATTCCGAAATGGTATATTACATGGTATTTCCACAAGTTGATTCAAAATTAATTCCTACCAAACTTATCAAGGCGTAATTTAAAGAAATATTTTTAACTATTATTAGCAATAATTGTCTACTGTTCGCAGAACTACTAGTAATTCTTGGAACAGATTGGTTCCCGGCCCAGCGGCAATCGACACTATGTCTATCTTGCTCTTTCATGCTATGAGTGAAAGAGAACTATCGTTTCGCGTAACGCATTTTTATGATTTTCGAGTCAGTGTGCTATCATACTACTCCCGTACAACAACGTGTTATCCTGTTTTAGATTGATACTCGTTGATTTTGTGCAGTGATTTCGGACTTTGTTTTGCCTAGCGATTTGGACGTCTTAATTTTGTGAACCTAACGATTTTGTGCTGTGATCTCGGACTTGATTTGCTTTGTAACTTGGATTTTTTGGTATTGCATATTGATTGCAATGCCTCAGCTATACACTGCGTCTGAATATGCGCAAATGCATTTAATCTACGGCGAGTGTGGTGGTAACGCCAATCGAGCAGCAGCACTGTATCGGGAAAGATTTCCCAATGCACGCCATCCCGATTATCGTGTGTTAATTCGCGTACACAATGCTTACATGGAAGGTCGAATTCCTGGAAGTGGTATCGGTGGCACGAGTTCTGGGAGACCACAAGTACATAATGAAGAGGACGTACTTGATGAAATTGCTGCTGATCCGACCACATCTGTGCGCGTAATAGCCTCTAATACTGGCATGTCAGCAAGAACAATACACCGAATTTTAAAAAGAGAAAAATTACATCCTTTTCACTACCAGCGCGTGCAATGTTTGCAACCAAGAGATTACCCTGCACGAGTTGCATTTTGCCAAACAATGCTGAGAAAAATGAACGCTGATCCCGATTTCTTCGATAAAATTTTGTGGAGCGACGAATCCACGTGCAAAAAAGATGGGTATTTTAATATGCACAATCTGCACAGTTGGCAGCGTACAAACCCTCATTTGGCCAGAGAAGACAGGTCCCAGTACCAGTTCAAAATTAATTTATGGACTGGAATTCTAAATGGCAAAATCATCGGACCATTCGAATTGTCTGGAACATTGACTGCAGAAACGTATTTACATTTTTTACGGCACGAACTTCCACTTTTATTAGAAGATGTTTCATTAGAAGATAGAAGAAGAATGTGGCTGCAGCACGATGGTTGCCCCGCTCATTACGCCCGAAATGTTCGACAATACCTCGATGAAACATATCGTCGACGATGGATCGGTCGTTTCGGGACAATTTTGTGGCCACCTCGTTCACCAGACCTCAACCCATTGGACTTTTTTTACTGGGGATGTCTTAAAGAAAAGGTTTATAAAGACCCAATTAATACAGTGGACCAGCTACAGGAGCGTGTGCGATTAGCTGCTCAGAAAATCACAGAGCAAAGATTTGCGAACAGGATTAAAAGATCTTTTATTAAAAGGTGCAGAGCATGCATCAGAGCACGTGGTGGACTTTTCGAACACCTTTTGTGATAGTAAATTTAATAAATGAAATGCATTTAAAATTTATTGTTTCGTTTTATTTCATTACCGAATTTTAAACTAATGTTTTTAGGTGATTTTAAGTAATGAAGTAAATTTTAGTACTATTTGTAATTTTATAATAATTAGCTCTACCCATTTTAATAGGAATTAATTTTGAATCAACTTGTGGAAATACCATGTAATATACCATTTCGGAATCTCGATGAAAAAGGCTAATTTTTTTAAACGTTGGCATTCAAGTGACCATACATTTTTTTTACACCACAGAAGGGTAAAGGTCAGGAAAACAAACGAAAGCAAGTAAAATTTTAGTGAAATCTTATTTTAAAAACATAACTGTGCTTGTGTTATAAAAATAATAGTTTCCATTCGATAGCACATCTATCCAAGAATACTATCCAAAAAACAGATAGAAAAAAAAATTTCATTTGCAGTCTGGGCGCCAAAAATAGTGACGAAGGGTGAAATATTTCTTAAATTTCGAAAATGTCGAATATCTCGAAAACCGAGGCACTTTTACTGAGCATAACAAATATTTTTCTGAACCGCCACAATGGCCCCTACCCGCAGGTACCCTATTATCCACTCATTACGCCACACCCTGTATATGACATCATAAACGTACCCGGATCAATGGGTTCCTGTTTAATGTTGACGGTGGCGAAGTGTATCTGGGCGTGCTCGTCTCTGGTGGCGCGCGCCTCGCTCGTCTCGTCGTCCGTGTCCGCCTCCTCGACGAGCACCTCCTCTACGGGCTCCGGCTTGTAGATGACATCGTCCTCCTCGCCCTCGTCCTCGATCTCCTCGTAGATCTGACAACAGACAGGGCGCGCTACACCACGGTACCACGCTTCCTTGATCGTCGGAAGGTAGATAGGAGACTCGTGGTACCATGTTTTTTTTTTTTTTTTTTTTTTATGTAATACTTTTACGAAACGAGCCGACGGCCCACCTGGTGTTAAGTGGTAACCTCGGCCCATAACAGCCGATGCGACTTGGGTCCTTCCATACTAGGTATGACAAGACCAAAGTCGCATCGTATGCGCCCGTAACTGTGAGACGTGAAGGTGGAATGTCTCATGTGCCTGTAATTTCACCGGCAACCACACCTTTCAAACCGGAACACAGTAACGCGAATGCGTTACTGCTTGGCGGCAGAAAAGGGCATGGTGGCAGTACTTCCCCGGACAAACTTGGCGAGAGTTCTACTGCTCTTAAGGACTTGTACCGGATGGATCATTTACACTGTTTCATGGAGACATTGTTTTTGATAAGATGTCATTTCATACAGCTTGTAAGCTTAGAAATCGTTTAAAAAAACCATTTATGTCTGAACTGATTGTTACAATACTCTGTCTAACTCAAGGTGTCCATTGAGGGCCCTCGAAATTCCGCACTATTTTGGGCCCCTCTTGATAGACTTCGCAGTCTGAAGTTCTCAGTACTGTGAGTAGTGATTTAAGCAAGTCATAAACAGGCATAACTTACCTCTAGTGGAGGTTCCTCAAGTTTGTCTGTATCTTCTAATACTTCCACAACAGACTCGTTGTCAGACTGGTCGAACGTCTCATCCACATCTTTGATCTCGATGGCCTCTTCCTTGTCCGCGACTGCTTCTATTTCTAGCTGTAGATTCTTCTTCTCTTCTTCTTTTATCAGCGACGCCTGTAATTAATTTGAGATTAGTTATTTGATATAATTTTGATTGATGTGCAGAGCGCGTCACAAAGTGTAAATGTGGTAGATGCTTTGATCATTAGGCCCACCTCTTGTGACACGTGCACAATAACGAGTTAAGTGCATAAAATAAAGGTCGTAGCACATCTATACTGTTTAGTACGTGAGCCACTCCTCGCGGTCCTCGTTGTAGAACTGCGGGAAGGCGTCCCCGCAGACGGCGCAGTGCGCTGCGGGGGCCGGCCGCTGCATACCTTGTAGTCCTCGAGACAGAGAGGGTGGTAGTTGAGCGAGTCGTGCGTGAGCGAGTTCCGCAGGTGCCACTCCTCGCGGTCCTCGTTGTAGAACTGCGGGAAGGCGTCCCCGCAGACGGCGCAGTGCGCTGCGGGGGCCGGCCGCTGCATACCTTGTAGTCCTCGAGACAGAGAGGGTGGTAGTTGAGCGAGTCGTGCGTGAGCGAGTTCCGCAGGTGCCACTCCTCGCGGTCCTCGTTGTAGAACTGCGGGAAGGCGTCCCCGCAGACGGCGCAGTGCGCTGCGGGGGCCGGCCGCTGCATACCTTGTAGTCCTCGAGACAGAGAGGGTGGTAGTTGAGCGAGTCGTGCGTGAGCGAGTTCCGCAGGTGCCACTCCTCGCGGTCCTCGTTGTAGAACTGCGGGAAGGCGTCCCCGCAGACGGCGCAGTGCGCTGCGGGGGCCGGCCGCTGCATACCTTGTAGTCCTCGAGACAGAGAGGGTGGTAGTTGAGCGAGTCGTGCGTGAGCGAGTTCCGCAGGTGCCACTCCTCGCGGTCCTCGTTGTAGAACTGCGGGAAGGCGTCCCCGCAGACGGCGCAGTGCGCTGCGGCCGGCACGCTGCACGCTACCGACGGCGTCTCCGACACGCTCTCCGCAGCGGCGCCCGCGCCCTCCTCCGCGCCACACGTCTCGAACCAGTTCTTTTCTGTATATACATATCAGCTATTTTACTGACATAGTATGTTTGAGAAACATTTATTTGGGAAAAATATTTAGTAATTATTTTTTCATGAATAAGTAGGTATCCCAGTCGTATCGAGTTCCATTTTTGCAACATGATTTGTAATCATTTCTGAGGTTTTGTGCAATACTCATAAATTTCCATCAAACTTTCTGAACAAAGTCACTTGATAGAGGAACAAAGGGCCCATAATATTACCAAGCTGAAACGGTGAGGGGCATTTTTCTTATAGCGAAGAGATTCGATTCAGATGATTTCTAAATTGAAGACCGAGTTAGGAAACTACCCCAATCTCCACACAGCAGTAAAATATTTTATAAATTTCACAAACAGTCCAAAATTAAGCATATCCTGTACTATGGGAACCAGATGACAGAATACTTACTAGTGTAACACCCAGATACAGAACAAACACCTATGTTCATCATTCAACTGTTTGTCCTGGGTGGGAATCCAATCTACTCAGACATCTACTATCAAATTAGCAGTGAGAACAGTTTATAGTATCAGCACTATATAGTGATAGTGTAGTTACTTTTTTTAATGCGATATAGTTACGGAAGGAGCAGACGGCCCACCTGGTGTTAAGTTATGACCTCTACCCATAACGACCGATGCGACTTCCTCTCTTATTAGGTACGACAACACCCAAGTCGCATCAAATGCGTCCGTAACTCTGAAACGTGTAGGTTGAATGTCTCGTGTGTAATTTCACCGGCAACCACACCTTTCAAACCGGAACACAGTAAACCGAATGCGTTACTACTTGTCGACAGAAATGACCATGTTCGCTTGGTAAACCTCTATATGCTTTTCCAATTTAATTTCCAATCTATGACAAGTGTATAATCTTGGGTTATAGTAACGTGATCGCGTCACTGGTCAGCGGCAGAAATGGTGACATCTGAAGTAGTGTGCGAGGTTACCTCTCTCGTCGAGCTCGTCGATCTCCTCGTACTGGAGCCAGTCGCTGAGGTCATAGTGCCAGTGTCGCGAGTGCGCGCGCCGCGCCGAGTCGCGCTCGCGCCGGTTCTGCCGGAAGTGCCAGTCGAGATGCTGCGAGTAGCGCACCGTCTGCTCGGGCGGGAACCGAGACCCGCACCCCGAGCACTGCATCCCGCCGTACAGCTTCCACACTATACCCGGCTGTTTGCTGCACACAATATATAAACTTACGTTTGTACATTATCCCAGTGTACTAAACATAGATAATACATTGACCACCATACATGGAAATTTCGTAAAGATTAATACTTAAGCTAAAAAAAGATGAAGATAAATATAATATTATAATATTTGATAAAGATGTGTTCCAGCTGTAAGTACTTGACGGGTGGGTTTGTACTTTTAACCAACTTCAAAAAAGGAGGTTCTCAGTTCGGATGAATTTTTTAAATGTTTGTTACCTCAGATATCCGTCATTTACAAACAGATTCAGAAAATTGTTTATTTTATTCATTTTATTTTAAAGCTCAGATGGTCCCATAGAAATGTCATCAAAATCGGTTAAGTAGTTTGGTTTTTAAATCAAAATAACTGGAAAAAATATGTTATTCAAGTACAAGATAACGAGATATCATTCACGTCCATTGGCGAATGGAGTCTGTTTTTTCGATTTTCAGTGCAAAATATAACATAGATTTGGGCCAAAACCCTTCTTTTAACTGGATAGAGATAATAAATCATTATGTAATATTATTATAAACAAATTATAATTGTTGGTATTGAAATCGGAAAGACGTCCAATCAGGTTAAAGGAGTCAAAGTAGCCGGATTTCAACTGCACTGGATGGACATTAATTAATTAATAAAAAATAAAATAGTTCACACAGCTCACCCTCTCAAGGTCTCCGGCCTCAACATATCGACTTTGTGCACGGCGTTCTTATGTTCTTTAGGCTGTTCTTTCTCGTTGACCTGTTTGACTTCTTTGGGCGGGGGTTGTACGATCCCGGTGGCCACCAGCTTCGCGAACAGATCCGTCACGTTGATGTTGCCGAGGCCGGGCAGGGTGAGGGGCGCGGCGGCGGCGGGCGCGGGCGCGGGCGGCGCCTCCAGCCCGGGGATGCTGTCCGACTTGGGGAACAGAGGCTCCGCCACCGCGTAGTCGGAGCCCGACGCGAACTCCATCGTGGTCGGCATCACCGACGCGAGCATGTCCAGACCTGTCCACGGTAATATGTTCAATTACGATAAATACATAAATCTTATAATAATAATTTATTTGCATCGAGACCGTGTCAAACGCTTTTGCCAGATCCAAAAACACTGCCAGACACTTTTTCCTCACGTCAAGTTTCGATAGACTCAGTGAGTTCATGGAGTGCGTCACTGGTAGACCTGTTGGCCCGGATAAGGATCCAAAAAATGGTTACGATTAGTAAATTAGTAGTAGCGATTATTTAAACATGTTTTTTTTTAAATGACGTTTTTGATGTTAAGTTCCATAACAAAAAATAAGTCTTGGGGTTCTTCCCTTTTTAGGGAAGACCGCGTTGTATTGTATTGCGCCCGTACTTTGCGACGTGCAATTGGAACGTGCCAACGTGCCTGGAATTTCAAATGTAGTGGACATAAATGAAAACAAAAACAAAAAACAAATTAAAAAAAAAACAAATATGAGTGACGTACCTTGATTCTGTTGGTTAGCGTCCGGACTGGGAGTGTTGAGTGGGCGCGCCACCGGCTCCTCGTCCACTTCCATCTTCTCATCCTTAGGTCCATCCATCTTCATCGGCAAGTTCGCCAGAGGCACAGTAGGTATTCGAGATCCCTCCATATTAGCGATCCGGACGAACCCTGGCTTCACGTTCCTCGGCAGTGCTGAGAAGCGAATGAAATGCTTCCCATTCCCGATGAAGATCGGCTTCGGGAGATCCCCGTATTCCACTTTGAAAGGTTGCTCGTTTATGAGCACAGTTTGGAGCGCGTCTACGAATCGTATAGTGTAAAACTGATTGTCCACGACAAACTTCTGGACTTTAGCGTCCAAGTAAACCGGGCACATCTGCGTTGCGTTTACGATCAGGTTAATTTTTCCCACTACGAGATCGGTTCGCCTCACTTTTCCGATATCGACCTGCGGTAAAGGCCCTTCCAGGTGCACCAGTCTCGGTTTCCCATCGATGATCACGCCTAAAGGACTTCCTCCGAATACACACTCGTGCCATCTACCGTTTATGTACAACTCTCTCGTCGGTGCGCCGAATTTGATATCAAACACTTGGTCCTCGATTTCGACTTGTTTGTAACCCTCGTTGAATGACAGCACTACTGAATCTTTGTTATCGAACGTGACGCGTCTACATCCCGGCAGGAATTTGATCTCTCTCGGGTCGTCCCAGTCGAGCATTATGACCGCTGTATCGCCGTAGAACCTGATTTCTCTGGGAACGCCGTCGATCTGAATAGTTTTCACTGGGTCCTGGTCGATGTAATCTATGACACTGAAGTCCGTCGGCGGGATAAAGAAGCCGGCCGCTCCGAGTGGAGGCGGCGATTCAGTGCGCTCGTAAGGTGCAAGAGGACATTCGCCCTGGCAGATGCCCATTTTAGGAGTAGGCAGAGGTGGCATCGAAAGGGGCATCCTATCGAACTGCGACCGGAGTAGTCTTTTATTGTTGCCTCGGAAGAAAGGCGGGGTCGGACCGCGGAACCTTCTAGGCCCGAAGTCTTCCATTCTGGGCCTGTGTCCCGATGCGAAGTCTTCCATTCTCGGCCTGGCTCCTCTCCACATGGGTCCAAACTGCACGCCATGGTTAGGCGCGTGGAACATGGGCATCGCCGGCAAGGGGAGCAGCGCCTGCTTGTGCGAGTCAGACTCTACAGGCTTCCTCATGTCGGAGTCCTGACTGAATCCCTGGCTATCGGGCGGGGTGTCCACGAACGCCGACGGCACTATCCTCTCGTCGATGTCCCCGAATCTGTTCGGCGAGGATTTCGGAGTAGCGACCTTGTTCTCTCCGTCGATGTGCGCTTTCAGTTTGCGCTTAGACACTTCTAGTGAATCTCTGTCCCGCTGTTTCGCTTCTTTCAGTTTGAGCTTGGACACTTGTAGCGATTCCCTCTGCTTGGCTTCCTTGAGTTTGAGCTTTTCGTTCAGCTGGAACACTTGGTACATGAGCGCGTTGTACTGAGTCTTGTCCAGTTGTCCGTCATTGAACTGTTCCTTGGCTTGAGACATGATGATGGAGATGGTTTTCTTGTTGTCTTCGGCGTCGAAGTCATCGCCGCTCTCGCTGCGCATGTCCGTGTCTTCAAAGCTTATTGTGCGACGTCTTTCTTTTTCTACACCTGGAATATTCATAAAATGTTGTTGCAGTAAATATCTATAAAAAAATCTATAAATGTCTGTTGCTTCTGAGGAGATCGCCAACAGGATTTCAAAAGTAAATTAGTACAGCTGATTCTAATAAAGCGTCAACGCTCTGTGAGTACATTTTTTAATTTCATACAGTTACAGAACGAGCTGACGGCCCACCTGGTGTTAAGCGGTAACCTCTGTCCATAACAAGCCATGCTACTTGGGTCCTCCCCTACTAGGTACGACAAGACCCAAGTTGCATCGTATGTGCCCGTAACTCTGAGACGTGTAGATGGAATGTCTCATGTGCCTGTAATTTCACCGGCAACCACACCTTTCAAACGGGAACACAGTAAAGCGAATACGTTACTGCTTGGCGGCAGAAATGGGCATGTTAGCTTGCTAAGTTCCTGTATATGTTTTTCCAATTTAATTTCCGATCTATGACAAGTGTATAATCTTGTGTTAAAGTATCATTGTTCAAATCAAGTCAATATTACACGGAACATAATTAACAAAAAGCAACACTTACTCGGTGACTTACTGAACAGCAACGGTCTTCCCAGACGGTCCTTTCCTTTCGTGGCCTCGGCAAGCTTCGCTCGCACCAGATCCAACTTCGAAGGGATCTTTTTCACTTCTTTTTCTGCCTTCTCTTTGACCTCATTCCAGTCTTTCTTCGGCGATCCTTTTGGTGATGGAATCTCTTCGTCTTCGGACATGGGTGTGGGCTCTTCTGGATCCTGTTTGGGTGATTTTGGTGACTCGGAGAGCATTGGAGGGGGCGGCGCCGCTTCTTCCACTTGCGGCAATTGGCGAAGGTCCACGTCTTCGTTGCCGAATAGACTGTAGGAAGTAAGCAAAAATATTAATTGGCTATTGGGTCTTAGCAGGATATTTTTGTACCATTTTTAATTTATCGTACATTCAAAAGGTTTATATAAAACCACGTACCGTCCCATAAAATTCAATTTCCACCGGGCCAGGAGTACCGGACGCAATACCCTATGTAACAACAGTATATAGAGTGGGGGGTTTCCTCTAGCTATCTGTTATAATAATTCATCATGTACCTACATACAAAAATACTTACCGTCCGTATATTTTTACACTGACTCTAATTAATTAATATAAATAGTAAATCTAATACTGTCCCAAGTTTCAAGACTCAAAAAGCCCTCAGAGAGAATACTTACATATCAAACTTGTCAACTCTAGTCTTCTTGGTCTTCCCTTCCAGGGTCTCAGTGGAAGGTCTCTTCTGTGCCACCGCAGCGGCCTTAGGGTCCACGACGGGTAGGACCCTGAGGTCAACGTCCTTGTTCTCCGTAATAGCTTCAGGGACATCTGAAAACACGGCTTTATTTTTATGTAATCTTAGGGTCTAAAACTCGTTCCGGCATCTTTTACCTGTTCACAGATTTCCAGTCGTTTCACACTTTCACGCAGAAATTGGCGGAGCAATTGATTTCGAATTCAAAATTTGTCTGCATAACAATTCCCATATTTAGGTTTTGAAAGTGGACCAGACGGGACTCAAACCCGCAATAATTGCTAATTATTTTAACCTGGATAAGGCATTTTGTCACTGGTCCAGAGCGTATTTTTATAAAAGCAATACGTTCTACGTCGTCCATTCGATTCCTAACTATCAATTTCTCTACGAAATAGGCGATGGGTCATCAGCTTTGTTTAAAGAGAATCATAGTTACAGATAAAGTGTGGCGGCCAACGAATAAGTGAGTGCCCTACGATTACTGGCGAGTCAGTCACACAGACAAGTGGTTCTCTAATATAGCTACATATCGCTATCACTGTGCTTATTCTTGTTTATTACATGCCTTTTTGGCTAGTTTTAAGGATTCTAGTTTTATATCTAGTAAAGCTAACTGCACTGAATTTAATTAGTATGTTTAAATCAAATATTAGTGTGAACAAACTATTTCAGCAAAATGTATATTTCTTCTTGAACAAAGATTGAGACTCGAGATTATCCTACCCTGCATTGTCTAATGTAAAGCTAATTAAAAACTAATTCATATTCCATTTATATAATAAATCAGAAAGATGACTAGATATATGCGTATGTTTCAACAAATCTGACACAATTTTTAAAACAGATTATGAACAAATATCTCATGGGCATATTATCTGGTGCAGAATTCGGTGCATTCAGTTGAAATGTATGTGGTAGACAGCATTATGTTAAGCTTAGGCTTAAGAGATATTGTAAATAACATTGGAGGCAATATCCTTTATACAAAGGTGATAAAAATGGATCTATGTAAATAGATAATGACTCTTATATATAAATTAATTAATAGGAATTTCAGTTTCAGTCCTTTACATCCAGATAGTGAGAGTAACGAATTGCAGATATATAAAGCCGGTGTCAATACAAACGGACAGTAATGTACCAACCACGTATTAACTATTGTATCTTTAGAGCTAGCTTACATTACAAACTAATAATAATAATAATAATGGTGGACATTTCACACAGCGCCATCTAGCCCCAAAGTAAGCTAAGCATAGCTTGTATCATGGGAACCAGACAACAGATATAATACATATATACTTTTCTTTTGTAAATACATACATATAATACATATTAACACCCAGACACAGAACAAACATCAATGTTACAAATGTCACATGTTTGTCCTGAGTGGGGATCGAACCCACGACCTGTATAAGTAGTTGGGTTACAGTTAGGTAAATATCTCTTTCGTAAACAAACGAGATACTTGTAGGCAACAATTTATTAAGATAAATATTCTTTTATGTGTGATGTATAGGGCAGACCTACCAATAAGTGGTAAACTATTGTCATAATACGAATTAGGTACCCCACCCCACCCTACCCCCACTTAAGTATGGGAAGACACAAGTCGCATAGCACTGCATTAGTCAACCTCAGTCATGTAGAGCGAACGTCCCATGTGGCTGTAAAATATATAAATTTGTCGCGATACTTAATTTAACTTCTTATGGTATTTCCTTGTAACATTGGTATTATATTATATTGTATTCTTAGCACATACATGAGAGGCATAAAAATAACCAAAGATATAACGTACAGTTGTAGTTACAATAAATATATGAATTAAACTAAAAGTTAGCTTTCCGATTAGCTTAAGTTAGCACGCTTAGCTTATCTACGTGTTGCTGAGTGAAACAATTTCAATAGGTCAGAGAACAGAGTAATAAACATAGGTATGTGACTCAGGAGAAACATAGACTTTACCTTAAAGCCTGGAAAGAGTCATAGTAAGTAGAGCCAAGAGAAATAGTGTCTCTATACAGCCAGAACTCTTAAACAAATGCCTATCGAAATTTAAAATCAGCTTATGAAAAAAATCAAAAATTAACTGCTTTCTTATAAGTACAATCATAAAATTTTGTCCATCAGAGCTTAAATGATAAAAAACGACTAAAGAGCCAACATGAACAAATCAAAGTACTGAAATTAAGTCACCAGACAGTATCAGTAATGTCAAGTAACAAAATATGGACACTATGTGGTCTTCTTCAGTTTCACTGGTGTGAACAAATGCAGTAAGGTTTCCCCCAGACACACACACACACACACAAAATTGTGTTTGTATAATTTAAGTGTTTTGACATATTGTCCTTAATTATATAAGTTGTGTTTATCGTAATACTAGGATATATAGAAAAATTGAATCTGTTATAGGCTGTAAGAGTAATTTAAGAGCTGTAGATTCTGTTGAAAAATAAAATAAAAATATAATAAAGTTATCCATATAAGAGTCCAAGATTAGTGTAACAAGTGTAGTATCTAACACCAGCAAAGTTTTTGTAACATTTTGCTGAGAATCAAGTTTGTCGCTGCAATGCCAAATTTTTTGTATGTTGTAGTTTCTAAATGTCTCTGTACCACAGAAGTTATTATTAAATAATCTATACAAATAAATAAAATTGGAGTGTCTGTAATATTAAAATAACCGCTTTTTACTAAGTGCATATGGATGTATAGTATACACGGTACATATACCAAAACAACATTATTTACAATTTTTATGTCTGTATGTTTGTTCCGGCTAATCTCTGAAACGGCTGTACCGATTTTGACGGGACTTTCACTGGCAGATAGCTGATGTAACAAGGAGTAACGTAGGCTACTTTTCCGAGGGGTAAAATAGGGGTGCGTGATAAAACCTAATTCCATGCGGACTAAGTCACGGGCAACAGCTATTATATAATAAATTAAAACTACCTTTAGATCGCCCAATTTCCCTTTGCACTTTAGAAGAGCATATGCAATTTTTTTACGTAAATATTTCTTTATAATAATGTCTGCTGCATCACAGATTGTTACATCCATAGAAATTGACTTAAGTAAGGTATAATTAATTAAAAGGAAAATTTATTAAACATACGCTGAGTTTAATTTCAAGGGGGATGTATATTCACAATGTTTTTTGAAATTTGTAAAGTATTATACAAGTCAGTGGTGTCTTAACCCGAAATCACAATACATAAAAGTATTGCAATTAAATATCAATGGCAACCACATTGTCGAAGAAACTGATATCAACCATATGAACTTGTGAAAAGTATCTTTAACGAGGGAACTTTGTCCTGTCATTGACTCGAAAGGATTTAAGCGTGCCTCAAACAGGCTCCTTCCATAGACTTGAATTATACCTTTGAGTAACGCGAGAAACTATAGAACTTTTGTTTTGGCTTTTGGATACTACCTGGCCTGCAACACTCGAATCGTATTGCCAGCGTGTGCTGTGCCGATCACCAAAAAGTAACGCTTACAAGATATTAAACTTGGTTAGATTTAACTTTATTCTGGTTGCTTATACTAACAAAATTAAATTTGTATAAGAAAAAATAACTCGTCACAAAT
This sequence comes from Chesias legatella, assembly GCA_947359385.1. Classification (NCBI taxonomy): domain Eukaryota; kingdom Metazoa; phylum Arthropoda; class Insecta; order Lepidoptera; family Geometridae; genus Chesias; species Chesias legatella. The sequence continues at coordinate 8,613,388 of OX375781.1, read as the reverse complement.
GAGTGTTCAAAAATATTTCAAATTAATTAGTAGCTTAGTTTCTATGTAAGGACATGAAAGTTAGCAAACTTAAACGTTTAGTGTAACTTATACGTTTTTATGGGTTTACTTAGAGTACTTACACGTAAATCTTCGATAGTATGAATTTTTAGACAATCTGCAACACAAATGTTGATATCATATCGATCGAAATACCTAACAAACAATCGATTAACATGTATTGAAAAAAAGATAAAACCGAAAAATAACGATACTTACGGGTTTACTGTAGAACCCGATGAATTATCCAAAAGTGTCATGTTAACGCACTTATTAGTTAATGTGTACCTATACGGCTTATAACTATAACTCTAAAGATACAATAGTCACTCGAGAGATGTGATCGGCAATAATCGATCCGGTGAATAGCGGACGATTCAAGTTGCACCGTGATGCACATTTCACCACCCTCGACGAATCCTCCGTTCGGACGAGCAAGCGTATCATAAGTTTCTTCATGTTATCATCAATTTGAAGATTTCTCTCAGGAGTCTCCTGATATTGTTGAAATGACGCGTGCGCAACTCGCAGGTAACTTATATGGTAGGGGTACAATAACCGACGCGCAATATGAATACTTCAACAGTTGATAAATACTTTATTTTCACAACAAGCGGTGGGTCGCTTCTTATTCTATTATCACAGGTGTGTGAACCCCGGGTAACGTAAAGGGCGCTCTTACTTGGGGGCTCGGCGCCGGGCTGGGCGGGCGGCTCGGGCTCGGGCTCGGGCTGGGCGGGCGGCGGCGGCGGCTTCTCGGGGCTCTCGGACTTCTCACGATTGCGGCGCATGTACCGCTCCTTGTGGTAGTTCTTAAGTTCCTTAAACGGAACCACCTCCTCGATTTTGGGTTCCGCATCGACAGGTTCCTTTAACTTCTTCTTGGGGCGAGTTTTCTTCTCGGGCGTCGAGTTGGTGTCCTCTTTGGGTACGTCTGGTTTTTTCCTTCGGTCGCGCGTCTCCTTGGTCCGCTTGGCGACGGGGACGGGTGGGGGCTCCTCCCTGCGCTCGCGCCCCAGCTTCGGTATCGGGGGCAGCTTGGATATGTCGCGCGGATGGTGCGCGGCCGCGGCGGAGTGGACCGGCTCGCGCTTCGGCGGCTTCTCCTTGTCGCGGCGTCGGTCGCGGCGACGCTCGAGCCGCGGGTCGCGCCGGCGCGCCTCCTGACGCACGTCTATAGTGATCACGTTGTTGCGTTTGGTGACGTTGCGCTCCAGTGGTTTGATGTCGAACACGTTGGACGCTATGTGGGGCGCGGGGGGTGCGGGGGGCGCGTGGCGCGCGAGCCGCGGGTCGCGACGCGCGCTCGCGAGCGCCGCGGATACGGGCGCGATGCGGCCGCTGGGCTTGCCGATCGGCTGCAAACAAAACATATTGCTCACCATCCGGAGACGTCACCCGAGCTAACATAACCGGTACAGTACGCTACCCATTGTAGAGTTCGCGTTGGCAGCGACGAGTCACACAATAATGTGTGTTATCAAGGATCACATAGCGTAGGACTGACCGGTCCGAGGCGCTGCTTGACCGTCACGCCGGCCGCGGCCGCGTCCGCGTCCGCGTCCGGCGCCGCGCTGAGGGGCGGCACCGGCGGCACCGGCGGCACCGGCGGCACGGGGCTCACCATCGCGATCGGCATCACCGGAGCGGCCGCCATCAGCGGGGGCTTTGACACCGCCTACGACAAAAATGTGATATGTTTAAGTCGAATATTTTTTAGCTCCTATTATTATTGATATTTTTAATTATAACCAATGAATATTATGCTGGATGATATAAGGATTGTGGCGATACTCCAAACAACCCAATCTGTTCAGGCATTAAAGTTATGGTGAAATAAAGAAACTCACATACATACATGAAACCTCAAAATATTACACTCTATTTTGGCAGTCATGTTAAAATAGATATGGAGTGATCCTCCTAACCCATTAATTTTAATTTTATTGAACACTAGCTGTTGCCCGCGACTTCGTCCGCGTGGAATTCGGTTTTATCACGCACCCCTATATTACCCCTCGGAAAAGTAGCCTAAGTTACTCTTTGTTACATCAGCTAACTGCCTGAAAGTCCCGTCAAAATCGGTCCAGCCATTTCAGAGCCAGAACAAACAGACAGACAAAATGTGTCTCAATTCTCGTAAAAAAAATGTTCCGCGTAAGTTTTCGATGTTTTAATAGATATTATGGTATCCGGGGCGGAGACAAATCCAACAAATGCAAGAACATAAAAATCGGTCGCCGTTCTTGAGATATAATCAGTCTTTCTTCTTATAATCGTTCTTGAGTACATCAGTCACGGAACGAACAGATGGCTCACCGGATAAGTCTACCCATAACAAAAGCAAAATGTCTTGGGTCCTCGTCTACTTAGGTATAGGTAGACCAAAGTCACATTGTACTGCACTCGTAACTTTGAAACGTGAAGGTGGAATGTCTCATATACCTGTAATCTCACCAGCCATCATACTTCTGAAAGGAGAACACAATAACGCGAATGCATTAGTGCTTGGCGGCAATGATGAGTATGGTGACAGAACCTACTTTACCGTACAAACTTGGCATAAGTTCTACTGGTTAGCAGGTTTCCCATGTTATGTTAAGTTTCATTATAACTACCAGTATGACTGGCCTAATAGCGCAGTTGGTAGTAACGCTGTAGGTCGCGGGTTCAATTCACACCGAGGTCAAACATTTGTGTGACGATGATAGATTTTTGTTATAAGTATTCTGTTGTCTGGTGCCCCCAGTATAAGCTATGCTTAGTGGGGTTAGACGGCGCTGTGTGAAATTTTCAGCAATATTTAGTTTAATTATTAGTATAATACAGTTACTACTATGGCACAGAGACATGGTCCCTGACTATTGGCCTCATACAGAAGCTCAAAGTCGCTCAGAGAGCTATGGAAAGAGCTATGCTCGGAGTTTCACTACGCGATAGAATCAGGAATGAGGAAATCCGTAGACGAACCAAGGTTATCGACATAGCTCTCAGAATAAGCAAACTTAAGTGGCAATGGGCAGGCCACATAGCTAGAAGAACCGACAACCGTTGGGGAATAAAGGTTCTCGAATGGCGACCACGAACCGGCAGACCGGCGGTGTAGGGCGGCCACCTACCCGATGGACTGATGACATAGTCAGGATCGCAGGAAATCGGTGGATGCAGGTGGCTCAAGACCGTTCAAGATGGAAATCTTTGGGGGAGGCCTATGTTCAGCAGTGGACTTTTACCCGCTGATATGATGATGATGACAGTTACTCACATTTTTAGTAACTTTTTCGAGCTGGAGTTGCCTCCTGACCTGTTCCAGTTCCATCTCGACCTTCTTCTTCTGCAGCATCAGCAGCTCCTGCTCCTTCTTGGCGAGGATCGTGCGCATCTTGTCATCGTCTTCTCCCACCGCCGCTGATGTTGTGGGGGTCTGCCGATGAAGGGAATTGTATTATATATATGTTCATACAACTTGTAATAATACTTAAACTGTTTTTAGGAAATCATTCAATACATGAGACGATAATAAAAAGTACGTTTTTAGGATGCTATTTCTAAATAATTATTTAAACTTGGAATGTATCACAGAAAACTTTAATTTTAACTTTTTATTTCCTTGAATTTTCATGAGAATTAAATCCTAGTATAAGTAATATTCAAAATACTTTCTCTCTCAATACTCTGATAGGTTTAAGAATTTACTGAAAGAAACCATTTGCAGAGTTATTTACATATCCATGTAACATTGTGAGGCAGTTATATCGCCACTTTGTCATATCTACATCCGCAATGTAGAGTAACCATGCAAAGGCGTGACTCTAAGTCAAAGTCAAAAACTTTATTTCCATAGAATTCATAAAGAAATGGCTTGGAAACGTCAATATTCAAAACATAAGGTCACGCGTACTTATCGATAAGTTTGACGCCTGTTCAAACCCTATCCGACCCTCCATGGGGAAGACTAGGATCTCTAAGGATGTATGTAAAGCCACTATGCCACTGTAATGAATTAAATTTGAAACATACAGAATTGCACACTATACAGAATTGTTTCTTCAGATATAACAAGTTATAAGTGTGGGCCAAACCTCCCTACATGCTGACAGCCTAGTATCTAAAGGGCAGCTTAAGCGGTACAGTGTACTAGTCAGTTCAATCTACTGAAGAGACGCTACAAAATTACTTGCTAGAACAAACCACAGCTTATAATGGAAATATAATTAAAATTTGTAAAATTGCACAGGTGTTTCATTATTTTTAGGTAACCAATATGGCAAAGACAGTCAGTAAAACTTAATATTAATGTTCCCATTATAATCTGTATTCATAGTAAATAAACATAATCAAACTAAAAACACCTTTTTCAGAAAATTTGGATTTACATGGATGTTTGACTGGTGGGGCTGGGCTTGTATGGGCCACGCGGGGTCGATCAGGTTCACTTTCACATCCAGCTGGTACAACTTGGTTGCAGGAAACACATCATGCCATGTTTCCCTCAATTTGAACATTTGTGACCTTATTTTTTCATCAACCTGTGAAATAATCACTTTAGTACAAAGAAAACGAGACAAACATTAGCATTGAAGTATGTAATTAAGAGAGAGAAATGTAAATACCTGTTTGAAAGTCCTCGTAAACATATTGACAATGCTCTGGGAAAACTTGTGAGTGTAAGCACCGCCGACATTCTTGATAATAGAATCAACTAAATACAGTACAGGCAGCTTCACATCTGGATTGACCTGTATAGAAAAATAATGTCTAGACCAAAGCCTGAGGACGACACCTGTCCGTAACGGCTTGGCCTGCCTGCAACTCGGTTTGGGAAAGAATAACACAAGAATGGTTTCAGTAATTCTTTTAATCTCCACTGTAAGAAAATAAATGAGAACTCAGTTTTGAAATATCTTTATTTGATTCAATGATACATAACTGAAATGAAACATACCATTGAAGGTACAATAAATTTGTTTAGTACAGGTATCTCCTATGAGACTACTTCATAACAAATAGTGACATTGCATCACTATGCAATACAAACACATAATTATTATATTCCAGATGTATGTGATAGAATTACAAAGAGTCAACTGTATTTTGTATATTAAAATTGTATCTTTAAATAGTGTAAAATAAAGTCGCTTCGCACCGACCGTCCCTCTGTATGTTTCTTTTAAACTATGCAACAGATTTTTAATGTGGTTTTCATAAATAGATAACGAGTGATTCAAGAGGCAGATTATAAGCATAAAGTATAGGATAGTAAAAAGGTGGTATAGTTTAATATTGTTCTGTGTTAATATGTTACAAATTGATGATAATTATTCATTGAAAAAAATCAAAGCAACAGATTTAATTGAAAATGCTGTCTTATTCATAGAGTAACCTCTAAAGAAAACATGTTTGTATTTTACCATGAAAAACAGCTGTAAACATCGTATATAAAGACATCCTGTAGTGTAGTCTAATCATTATAGTAATAATATCACTCTGACACCACATTAGTATCTACATTGCACACATGTGAAGCCAGGGCAGGTTGCTAGTTTCTGATAATATAAGACAATTTTATTCATTCAACTGTGACTAATGAATGCCCTCATCATGTAAGAAAGCTAACTAAACAAAAGTGTTTGTTTGAACAGCGCCAATTAACAACAGCAATTCTCAGAGTCAATTTCAAGATAGCAAAATGTAAACTAATAATGTTACTAGGAGATACCTGTATTGCATCTTTAGCTACAGAACGAGGTCATTACTCAGCGACATAGATAGTAAACACGTAAAACACAGAGCGCAGGGCGTGCGTCATCATATTGCGATCACTTTCCCTACTTAGTTTCACTCAAACCGCGGCACAAACCGTGCCCGATATATGTTAAAAATTTAAATTCACCTTCTCCAAATGCTTCTCCACCGTTTCAACGATAGTGCCAGCGTGATCGATGTTTTCTTCAGCCAAAATCGTGAGCATGTTTATCAAGGGCTTGCTGTTGACGGTCAGGTCCGCCAAACTCGAAGCGTACTCCTCCGCAATTTCTTTCGCCATGCTGCACGAGGGGTACAGGTTTCGCCTTCAGCATAACACTACCACCGACTGCACATCACTGTAACGAACGAATACTGAACTTTATTCTGTTACGTGTTTCAGCCAACATGGCGAGGTCTCCATAGGACAAGAAACTTACGTTATCGCGAATATCGCTGTACGATAGGTGACTATCACACGTAGCAGTAATCAGCTCATGTAAATGCACATATCTCAAACAGAACAGAAATAGAGCACGTATTTTAATGGTGCATAATCTTTGTCAGAACACGAGCGACGAAACCGTGAGGTACATCATATCTATCGACGTAGCTTCGTGAAAACAAAATGGTGGCAACGTAATGTTGCCAACTTCTCGGTGTCATAATTTCGGGCTGAAACAAAAAAAAGGTAAATCAATATTCATAACTTTTTTTTATTACACATAGCCCTACACTAGAATGTTCTATGTTGCAGATGATACACAACACAAACAACCAATACTCGAAAACAGTGTAAAATAAAAGCTAATGCTTACAAATGTGTGCTTTGCCGGAGTCGAGTCGAGAGTCGAGTCCGGAACCACTTGATTAAAAGCCGGGTTACTACCAAATTAGTAACCCATGGGGCTGTCAAAATGTAGATTTAAGAGTATATGTGATTATATTATGTTGTTGTACCTATCGCGTTATATATTCATTATATGGAATAATGCGTACATTTTTGTGAATAATAAAACTATCGATTTGAAGCAAAATTTCGATTTATACGACGTCCATAGTGTTTTATTGATATTTTCTTAGTTTACCTGTTACAGAGTTATTCATGTATATGGTGATGAATCTGGTAATTTCACTTTTATATCAGCCTCTCACGACACAGGTTAGTCCGAGGCCAATCAAAATTATTTAAAAATCTTATGTTTGTTATCAAATGCATTTATATTTTTATTATTCTTGACTTTTATAGGCCAGATTTAAGTAAAAGGCTAAATAAAATATTGTATAAGGAGTTGAACAGATAGCTGATGCTATTAGGAGTAGTTTAGGCTTATTTTAAACTGATATCAGAAAAAAAGGAGAATATTTTAAATCGGGTGGATTTATTTATGTTGATTAAGATCCTCCATCATTAAACTCTCCATCATAATTGATTTGGAAAGTTCGATTTTTTATTCGAATGGTTCAGGTTGGTCCCATAGATATTTCATCAAAATCAGTTCAGCCATTTGGTTTAAAATGAAAATAACTGGACAAAATTTTGTCATCCAAGTAGGAGATAACAATGAATCTTACCGTTCAATGGTGATGAAGTCTGTTTTTCATTTGCCGTAAAATTGCAGTTTTGGTTAAGATGAGAAATTTTGTCATTTTTTTTTAAATGTGCCTGTTTATCAAGCAAGCTCTGCATTTCTCATTTCACCGACTGGCAACACTGCATTATGATGCTATAGTGTTTTTTTACTGTTTTACGGTTGTGACGCAATTGTAAGGCAATTATTGGGAGTGTGGTATATAAATCTCTGATCGAATATATTTATCTAACCGAACTGTCGAACTGTGCTTTCTGTTGAAATTGGTTTAAAAAAAAACATGTCCAACGTGAATACGAGTGACCTGTTGAATTTTCAAGACTATTCCCCTGAGCACAATGACCGTAGCGCTAGAATTGATGTGGAGGCAGTCCATACAAATCAATATAACAGTATGTCCAATCCAAACTACACGTATGAGGAGCCACAAGTCACGGCAACGGAGCCTGAAGCCGCTCCATCACAAAGTAAGCCATCACAACAAAAACAGTTACTACAGCAGTGATACCTACTCTGTAACGTGGTATTTTTTGTTTCCGAAATATCTATTGATAAGAGGAAAAGCAACTCCGGTCAGATCAGAAAGTATTATTATTTAAAAAAGTGTTATTTGGCACAAGAGTCCACAACTTGGCTTTTCTTGTAACCTTAGAACAACACACATTGTGAGTGCATGCTTGATGCCATATTGATATTAAACTTGTTGGTTTAGAACTTTTTACTTGTTTTCATCTGCCATTTCTACAACTCATGAGCTGCCTGCAGTCGCAACACAATTGGTTCAGAGCAGAAGGATCTAAACTAAATCTAACTCAGGATGTAATGCACATTTGTCTAGAATAACAATCTAATTGATTTTTTTTCATATTTATGATATCTGTAATAAGTATTTTTTCTTATTCTGTGTATGATTGTATGTGTATGATTATTATTTCTGTATTAGTTACAATAATAATCAATACTGCATTCATGGGTGGCCTGCTAGGGCCATATCTGTTGTACCATACTTACCCATGTTGCGGAATAATCACTTTGCTTGGAATTTCTATAGTAAATGTAAAAAAAAATGCTTGCTAACCAAAAACCTTATTGTTAGGTAATCACAACTTCTGGACGATAGAGTATTATCAAAAATATTTTGATGTACACACCAATGAAGTTGTTGAGAGGATCATATCGTCAGTGCTGCCGCAGAAAGTGTCTCGCAACTACTTTGATGAGAGGATCAAAGGCAAGCCGGACTTGTATGGACCTATATGGATTTCTGTTACTTTGGTATGTATTTTGGCTATTAATTGTTATTTTCTAAGGAAGGTATAGTGAACAGTAAAAGTAAATTACCTTTTTTTTTCAAATAAAAATCAATTATAATAATAAATAATAAATTAATTAATATAAAAAAGTAATCATTATTATTTATCATTATAGTACATTATATTTAAATAAGTGCTGTAGTTACATTAGTATCCAATTTAAATGGTAAAACATTACTTTGTAGCATTTGAAGGAAAAAGGAAAGATTTGTTCTCGATTTGCTCATGAAGCTAAACTGTGAAGTATCCATTTACTGATGTGTAGATCTAAGGTTAAACACTTGCAATTAAATTCAAACACAGTCTCAAAACAAGTTTTAGCTTGGAATTCACAGTTAAATCTATTGTAAAATAGATATTCAGTATATAATGTTGAATTACAAAATGGTACAATGTGGAATATATTGTTTGTGGTGAATAATGTTATTATGTATTCAGATATTCACAATAGCGGTGAGTGGGAACATATCGAGTTACCTGCAGAATGCAAACAAGATGGTGCACTGGCGGTACGACTTCCACCTGGTGTCGTACGCTGCCACAGCCATCGTTTGCTACGTGTGGATAGTGCCGCTCGCGCTGTGGGCCGCGCTCCGCTTCACCGCGCAGCCGCAGCCCACGGCACAGGACGAGCTTCACATACAGGTACCCCACCCCACCTACCTGATATGCATACGCATACGTGCTGACCAGCGATTTCAAATGCGTTCATAACGTACTGTCTACGTAATTGCTGAAGAAAATCCAGCGCTCCAGCGCATGCTGAGCTCAGAGATTTTCACACAACCCTGTACTCGGCAGTTTTCCATATAAGTTACGTTTACTTTGTTTTTTGAATATTTATGACTAGTTTTCTATGTGTTTGTTGTTTCTTGTACAGTTTGAATAAAATGCCTTCTTTCATTCTTCCTTTACCTACTGTGTTGCTGATAGACAAAATCTTAGCATTGTGTTCCTGATTCTTCTAAAAACGTCATTTTTAAATGTTGTCTCTGCAAACGTCAACGCCACTACTATTTGAGATGAAACATTCACATGTTTTTTTAACTGTATCAATATATCTTTATTTTTCAGGAATCCTACAAGTCACCAACAATGATGTCCCTCTTCTGTCTATATGGGTACTCCCTGTCTATCTACATCCCGGTAGCGGTTCTCTGGACAATCCAAGTATGTACAAATTCTGAGAGTTCTGGTCATATAATTGTAAACCAAACTAACCATAGCTTGTACTAAGGGAACCAAACAACTGATTGGATAATATATACTTTTTTGTAAATACATACGTATACTACATATTATGTGTGGCGATATTGAAAGATTTGAGGCGATTTGTCTCTTTTAACACCGTTTATTTTAATTAATCTTACACTCGTCTTCAATGTCTTATGCTATCACCGACCACACACTTTGTCTGTACTCATACATGACATTTGAAGTAGTGCCACAAACAAAAAAAGTTAAATTTATCTATGATTACTAATAATCCATCCGACGCGGCCATCCTGTTTATCCATCTGTCTCAGATGAATTGTCTTCCGGAGCAATCCATGGCTTCATGAGTCTGCTGAGGTAGTCGTACTAAACGATCCTACGTTGTCACCAATCTTTCTCACGGCATAACAATCTATTTATTTCCTTGGGAGAATTGTGTCTTTTTTATGGCTACCAAATCGCCAATATTATATACAGCTGACCCGTGCGAAAATTTCGCACAATATGGTAATTAATATTAAGTTTAAACATCTGCTCTATAAGAATTCGAAGTTGTTCACAACACGTATCCATGTACTAAAAACTCCAACAATTCTAACGATTCTAACGACAACGGCATATTTGCGAATTAAAAATACGGCCACACTGCAACACAACGGCAAGAACCAGTGGGAACTAAGCACACAGGGTTTATAAAAAAAAGAGGATAGTCAATTGTAGGGTTCATATAATCGACAATCGATTTATCACCTGTAAAAAAAACGACAAGCCAAATAATCGAAACGACGGAACATCGTCGAAACAATCGATTATTTCTGGAAAAAACATGGAATTCCGATGAATCGAGCTAACATCGGCCATCGCTAATTATTACCCCGGGGGAAGTCGGTGTATAAGTAGTAGTTGTGTTGTCAGGTGGTGTGGCTGCAGTGGATGTTCGTGGGTGTCGCGGCGCTGGTGTCGGGCGCGGTGCTGATCTTCTGGCTGGTGCCGGCGCTGACGCGGTCGCGGTACCGCGCCGCGCTGGCGGGCTGCATGCTGGCGCTCCACTTCCTGCTCGCCGCCGGGTTCATGCTCTACTTCTTCCACGCGCCCGCGCCCGCGCCCGCGCCCGCACCCGCGCCCGCACCCTCCCTCCCACCACCGGCGTCCCCCACTCTCAACGCTTAGTTGGAGACCGTGTTCAATATCGCTCCGATGGTTTAAGTGCGATTCTTACTATCAGTTTACATTGCGAAACATAAATCCGCCCCATAAACTTTGTGGAGACCATTGAATTATATGCAAAGGTATTGTAGGCTAGTGTCTTCTTTCATTGTTGAATTTTGCCACAATGTGTACGTATATATATAATCCTTTGTAATTTTATGTATATAGATTCACTTTGATCTTTTTAATTAATTACTATATACTTACTGTTTCGGAGTATTTACTAAAAATTTCATCGATTACCTCGTATGTTGTATGTAACAGTATCACTAGCGGTCATTTGCAGACTGGTGGGCTCACATAGCCTCTGAAGCCATCAAACTAAGAAGAAGAATAAACGTATATATTATGTTAGCTTATTGGGTATTAGTGTAGCAATGCGTGCAATCGATGGTTAGCTATCATAAACAGTATTCATTTATGTTTATAATAATTATTTTGTGTAGAAGAGTAAGTGCTATTGAATAAATCGTGTTCTGAGCTCAAAGTACGTTAAAATTCTATTTATGTACTTTACTAGATTTATTTCTATTCGTAGTGAATTATAATACTACTATCGTTTTTATAAATTTAGTAAGCGTTATAATATAATTGAAATATAAGGTGTATGACAAAATTTTTACAGATTTTTAAGTAGTTTTTTTTAATTAAAAAAAAATAGTATACAGTAGTACAACGAGCTTAAACTTGGAAATATTGTCCATCGTGCTCTATGACCTTGCGCCATCTATCAGGCAGCATACGTATGCCGGCGCAAAAGAAACTTGCAGGCGATAAAATCATCGACGAATCGAAATTACGCACATCATCCAACGTTTTAAACTATTTATCCTCTAAGTCGTGCTGCATTGACTGGAATAAATGAAAATCAGATGGGGGCCAAGTCTGGCGAAATGCCGCGTGCGGGAGAACTTCCCATCCCAAATCCAAGATGGTCTGTTGAGTCACGCGAGCAACGTGAGGTCGGGCGTTGTCGTGCGGCTGTATGAGTTGCCGGCTTCCTTGCCCAGTAAATGGCCTTTTGTGATCAAGCTGTTCGCTCAATTTGTTCAACTGTCGACTGTAGCGTTCCGCTGTCACCGTCTGACCAGTTTCCAGAAGTTCATAATAAAGCACACCCTTTATGTCCCACCAGATACAGAGAAGAACTTTCTTTGAGTGGTTGTCTGGTTTCGGCGTCGATGTAGAGGATCTACCCACGACTTGTCCTTATTTTGTTGGCGGGCAAGCAGTGAAAGACAGGTGGACCTAGGTTGTGTTCGGTCAAGACATGTGGACATGGGACCCATCTTCCAAGTTTATGAATTTTTCCCATTTGGTGTAAACGTTTGGCTGCTGTTTGGGTGACTCCTAATTGAGCTGCAAGCTCTTTTTGCGTTTGCGTTGAGTCGTCATCTAGTAAAGCTTGCAATTCTGCATCTTCAAACTTTCGAGGCTGCCCAGGGCGCAGCTGGTCATTAAGATCGAAATCACCACTTCTAAAACGTTTGTACCGATAATTACATGTTTCATAGGATACAACGTCGTCACCAAGAACACTACAAATTGTTTCCCGTGTTTGAGAAGCGTATTTTTCCTTGTTGGAATTCATATAAAATGCAGTGCCGAATGTGCTGTTTATCAGTTGCCATCGTAAACTTTACTATTCTGAGAGATTATGTAACTTGTATACACTTGTCGGGTGGTGTTCTAAACTCTTGTGTCAGATCCTTACAAAATCACAAAAGACCGCAAAACATTTCTGTTTTAAATAAAGTTTTAAGCTCTGAGAAAAAATCTGTAAAAATTTAGTCATACACCTAATACTGAAATAAAATAAAAAGCCTTATATTTCTCGAAATCAAATTAGTTACAAAAATTTCACATGGATACATATAAATTTTCTCTATTAATTTACTTGTTAGTTTAATCTAATGTTAGTTTAATAATATCGCCTCTTTACAAAAACAACGTGATATTTTTTAAACAACAACTTTACAGGAGAGCATTTTTAAACATTCAAGTGTTGGTAAATTCTAAAATATACATAATTTTACCGTATAAAAACAATGAAATTGTTGCACTATTTAATGTGCTTTCTGAAAATAAGCAAAAAAACTCAGTTCAATATGACATAAGTGAAAAAGAACATTAAAAAAAAACCCAGAAACACATGTCACGTTTTTAATGAAAATATGTAACAAAATGCTTGTAACATATTAATATATCACATTAAAGGTGTTAAATTTAGGTGTAAGGGTGTGTGATAAGTGAAATAAAATACATGTTAAATTAAAAATATTGTATTTTTATCAATACAAATTTACCAAAACAACGGTTCACTTACCATAAAATTAGTTTAAGGCACAATAATCTACAAGAGATCAATCAGTCACATTGTACTAAGTACTCGCTTCAATTACAATTAAAGGGTAACTAAAAATAACTATCAAACAAATAGAAAAATCAAAAAGTTAACTGTACTTAAAGTTATCTAAAAGCAATTAACGTCTTCTAACATAATTATGGCAACGAGTTTTATAATAATTATTTGAAATTCAAAATAGGAACATTGTTGTCACCCGTTATAAACATAGAATCACAAATTCTCTTATTACCAATAAAAACCATCATTTAAAATCTAGAAATTACATAAATATTTCTAAAAAGTACAATTCAAAAAGCCTTTATATTAAATCAGTCTTACATTACAAAGATTCGTAAAATGGCTTATGATATCTTGGAATGAGGTTTTTATTCACCAAATCCATGAGATCGGCTTTTTTTCTCTCAGCTAGTCCAGGTTTCTCAAGATAAGCTTTTTGCAAACTTAAATCAATGCTTTGGTTATTTCTCTTTTTTTTTCACCACTATAGCTTTCTTAAATAGCTCGTCAGCGTAAGATTCTTTGAAAAATATGGCATCGGGATCAGACTTTTGAACTTTTATCATCTTCAGTCCAGTCAGTTTTACAGTATTATTGTCTTCATCTTTCGTTATTGCAAAGTTCATTTGAGTGCATATACTTTTCCAGTCAAAAAAATCATCGAAGCACATTTCATTAATATGGAATGGCTCGCTCTTTTTCCGTGCCGCCTTTATAGCCCCGATAAAGGCGTCAGGTGTATACATTGGTCCTGATCTCAGTTGCCTTTTAACTTCTCTTTCTATTTGAGAGTGAGCTGAATCGCCTTCGTTCTGCGTATGTCCTTTAACGAGGTATTTGTGTGTAATTGAATTGAGATTTGGCAGAGTTTTGACAGAGTAAGTGTACATTGCAATCATAAACTTGTTTTTTTGCTGTCCGGCGCAATTGTCTGAATAAAAGACAACGTCGAGGTCTTCAGCCGTTGCGGAAATTTTCTCCAGGTATCTGTAAACACAGGTGCCGATTTCGTTGACACCTCTGTTGGCGTTAGATTCATCCCATACATAACTCTCAACTGAATTATTTTGTAAGTTATAAATTGTTAAATTTAGTACATTTAGTTTAGACTTGTAGTAAAAGACAGAGACGTCTCCCTTGGGACATTGGAACACTGCTTGAAGATCATAGACCGCTACTAAAATATCTTTGTTGTTCTTATCATTTTCTTTTTCAATACGAGACAAATTCTTTTCGCTAAGATGTAATTCATGATCTTGTTTCTTAGATTTTTTCTCTTCATCTGTACTGTTTTTATAGGATTCGCATATATCGCATAAATCCTTTTTAGGAGTGAAAAACGAAATGTTAAAATCTTGAGTGAATATACGATAAAACATAATGTAGGTTCCATAGGGAACGTTTTGGGATTTGCATCTGTCCACATAATCTCTATGAAGATCTGTGACAGCTTTGCTACCATCAATATAATGCCGTTTTGAGTTAGCCCGGATGTAGTGTGATTCAATCTTTGGTATAGACCCAATAAACAATTTGATCCCATTTTTAATGCTTTCATCCACTGCGTGATGGTTTGAATGATTACCTCGGTTATCTTTCATGGAAGATATATTGGTGTTGGCATTTTTCTTTTTCAAAGCTGTTTCTATGGGTCGATTATTAATCCCCAAAGTATTTTTGAAGAACAATTTACAGACTCTTGTTTTTTCACCCGAAATAGTCAAATAGAACGCGTTGTTGTTGTTTCGAATAGGTGCAATATTTCCATCCAAATCAACTTTAACGTAACGTTGTTTTGGGATGACTGTGACTACGTTATTGGCAATAAACGTCCATTGTTTCTCTATTGCACCTAAGCCCCAGTAGTCATTTAAAATTGTCTGCCTTTGCTCCTCTGTAAACTTAGACCCGCATTGAAATTTACATTTATCTTTACAAGAAGATTTCACTTCACGACTTGGCATGTTTTTTTTTGATTTGGTAGATTGATAAGGCTTCCCACTATTTCTCAGTCGTTTAGCTACATTGACTTTCCAGTTTGCTTCATTTAATTTTCTTTTTTTACCAGTTTTTGTAGGACTAGAATTCTGCGCAATGGGATTTACAGCATTTCTGTTACTTATGCTTTCAATCGCAGAAGATTCGCTGTTCTCTATCACACTGGGATCGTTGAATACCATAGCTTGTTCGTTTGTAGACAAAAGTGGTTCTTCGTAGTTTTCTGTGTTTATTGAAACCATATCAGATGTTATAACATTTTGATAATCCGTAATATTCTTATTACATTTGGTAGTGACATCTTGCTCGACGTCAGTATCAGAAGAATTTTCAGCACTTTTTGTTAGTTTGACTTCATAATCGGGATCCTTTACTGAGTCGTCGCTGTCTTGATAATTAGATGGACCTCTGCTTGAAGAACTGCTAGAACTCGAAGAACTGTTTGAACTAGAAGAAATGCTGCTACTAGTCGAATCACTACGTGGTCGGATGAAATCCACTGCGATGTTTCTGTCTTCTGTTGATGTCTGCAATGTATTGGTCGTGCTTGTAGCATTTTCATTCCCGTCGTGTGTTAAAATATCTATCGGAGAGTTCGAGTCACTTTGTGGTACACTTAAATTATTTTCAACTCCCGTAGCTAATTGAACTAACTTTCTGGATCGCGATCCCATCTGTAAAACAAATTCGTAAAATTTACTTTATTTTAGCATGTATAATGTAACATTATTAAGTATTTATAAGTTCAAACTGAAAGGTTTTCAAAAATAATGATACAAAATAAAATAACCCATAGTATTTTAAAACGATTCATCAACAACAACGTTACAATCAAAAATACCACAAAGAAAATTTGTGACTTTTTCATCAATAATGTGACAATATTAATTGTCTCATTCTCAAAACACACCAGTTTTACAACAAACACGAGTTAAATAACTATATCACATTATTAAAGTTAAAGGAAGTAACAAAACCAGAAACATACCTTTGCAATAAAAACGTGGTATACTCGTGATGCCACGTTTTTTGTGGAAAGTGGGAGCACTTCTCTCTTCGCGCCTACGAGGCCAACTAACGCGTCGCGTTGTCGAAGTCAAACACCACACCGAAAGAGACAACGCGACAACGCCATTTGCCACGGCCGTGTCGTCTCTTTCACTCATAACTCCTCGGTCATTCGCTTTAAAAATGCCGCGTTTTTGTAGATAATAAAATTCGACATCACGGTTTTGAATATCAAATAATAAAAAAATAGTTTTTAATGAGATGACACGTTGTTCTTGTAAAGAGGCGATATGTTAAGTTTAGTAAGTTATCATTCAAGAACCCCTCCACGGGTGAAGGCCTCCTCCAAGGAATTCTACTTGTACGAGTTAGTTGTAGTAAGTAGTTAGTAGTTATAGTTGAAGTTAGTTAGAGCGGCGTGGGAATGAGTTAAACAGTGAGTAAAACGACCGCCCGAGTCGCCGGCTGTGTGCGAACTGGTTTATTGTAAGTAACAGATTATAATGTAGTTTAGAGTATAATGCTGATCGGGCTACATTCTTATAACTGTACGATTCCGTACACCACTCGTCTCTATTTTGAGCTAAGTCGATCCAATGTGGACCTGCCGTTCTCCGTATTTCGTCCTCCCATCGTGTGTACGGTCTTCCTTTGCAACGTTTGCCTAGTGGACCTTTCCAAACAGTAACAAGTTTGGTCCATCTTCGGTCTTGGAGTCGCCTAATAATACGAATCATTAAATTGTTTTATGTATTTAATGAACCATCCAAAAGCTTTCCACAGGTATTACCAATTTTATTAAAGAAACGAATCAAAAGTGGCGGCTTGTAGTTGCATTGACAATAGTTTGCAAAAAAGTAGTACAAGCTTTCGCCAGCAATTATGCTCTTCTGTTTAAAGATTTTGATCTTTAAACATGTCTATGTCATATCTGGAGATTTCCCGGAAATTCTGGGAAGTGCGACCTGTTTTCCGATTTTCAGTTTTTCTATATGTTTCGAGTAAGCCTGTTGCTATGCTCCTTCTAAACTGTAGATGATCGTACTGCCCACCTTTTTTTTTGTACAATTGCCAAGCATTGTGAATTGCCATATCTAAGCAATGAGAAAATTGCGAAAAATACCATTTTTTTTTTCTACGTATTATTATTTTTTCTGTACAATCCAATATTTTTATCACACCTGTCTATCTACTCCACCCATGTTTTCATTATAGATTTTTATTACAGCCGGTTGATCAACACATGTATTTTTTTTGTTGCTGTGAAAACCTTTTTATTTTGCTTATGGGTTGCACTTTCGCGGAATTCGAAGAAACAGTTACAACGCTGTTGTCATTCCATTTGCAAATCAAAATTTGTTCAGCTCTCGTGGACATGTGCTTGTACGTTCCACGATCAAATTTCTTCATGTCTTTATTTGATGGCAGAGGACATTTAGATAAACGGTTTTCCCTTGCAGTTCCAGTAGCTTTCAAGCCTCTCAGACTTGAATTCATCGATGAGTGGAATAGAGGTATAGAAATTATCAAAAAACAGATGAAAAGGAGCTTGTGATTCTAATTTACGAAGAACTTCAGCATACTGTAAAATCACACTAGCTCCTAGGCCTAACTTCTTGTTTTCATTTGCAATTTCTGCTGATTGACCTTGGCATGGATTGAACGAAATCACGTAGCCAAGACGTGTGGATCCTACCCAGAATTTGTAGCCCCATCTTATGGGTTTTTTACGAATGAACTGCTTACATGGATGCCCACCATAATATGGTATCATAGCTTTTCAGTTTAGAGGTTACAATGAGATTTTCTGCTTTCTTTTCAGGAATTCTTATTATCTCGATATTTGACCTTCTTGCCCATTGTTCCTTAGAATTTATTGCATTTTGTAAAGTTTGCACTGCCGTGTTGACCTCTTTTATCTCTTCTTTCGATTATGTGAAAGTTCCCAACAAACAAATTATGCAAGTTTGAACGAAGAACTCTAACTACACTGGCCTCCAAAAAAATCGACCCACCTACGTTTTTTCGCAAAAAAGTGTCCTATGGGTTTTTACTACAATCGATAGATATTTATTATGTTGATAATGAAAAAATGCAATTATGGGGTTCTAAAAAACCTAAAAATCTCGCGTGGTACGGGATTTTTTACATAAAAATGTGATAAGATAATGAAACTATAACATTTGGCAAAATTAACGATTTTACTGTAAATGGCAAAATTTATGTTTTTTGACATTTAAAAACTTTTCGCTTCACCTTAGTATGGGATGTTTCCTCCTCTTGCTTTAATGACTGCTGCCATACGCCTATTCAGCGAACGGATCAGCTTTTTGATGTCTTCTTGGGGTATCTGTTCCCATTCTTCCGTTAAGGCGGCTTCCAGCTGATCTAACGTCTCTGGAACTGGATTTCGGGCTCTAACTTTTCTTTTTATCTGGTCCCAGAGATGTTCGATCGGATTTAGGTCCGGACTATTGGCTGGCCACTGCATAACTGGTATGCCAACCTCCCTAAGATATCCGGTTACAATTCTGGCGACGTGTGGTCTTGCGTTATCATGCATGAGCTGGAAATTTTCGCCACAATATCCCGCGTATGGCATCACATGAGGTTCCAGAATATCCGTTATGTAATTTTCAGCATTAACCGCACGATTCCGAAAGAAAACCAGCTCCGTACGTCCGGTTAAAGAGATGCCTCCCCAAAACATTGTAGAGCCTCCTCCAAACCGGACTGTTTCTCTTATGCAGCACTGAGCATAACGTTCTCCTGGTCTTCTCATAACGTTACGACGTCCGTCAGAGCCTATAAGGGACATTCGGCTCTCATCACTGAACATAACTGTCTCCCATTGACCAAGATCCCATTGGATGTGTTGCCGAGCAAATTCTAACCTTGCTTGCCGATGAGATGCAGTGAGTTTTGGTCCCGTGGCAGGCTTGTGTGGTATCAGGTTTTGCTCCCGAAGTCTTCTTCTCACCGTATTCTCACTTACAACCACTCCACGAGTGTCCCTCAGCCTGCCCTGCACATCAACAGCAGAAAGATGCCGATTTCTCAAGGAAGTCAAGGCAATAAAACGGTCATCCGTCGTGTTTGTGACACGACCTCTTCCAGATCCTGGTCTCCGGCGGTACTCTCCCGTCTCTAAGTATTGTTTATAAACTCGACGCACTGCTGATCGACTCAAATTTAATCTTCTTGCCACATTTCGCTGACTTAGCCCTTCACGAACGAGAGCTACCACTTGAGCGGCTTCTGCTTCAGTTGTATCCATATTTTATGGTTAACAGCAACGAATATGATTGCTCTAACAAAGGATTCAAAGATTAAATCACTACGATGCACGGTGAACGACAAAAGTTCGAAATAAACTAACCTTGCACTCTATGCAAAAGTCATTAATCTTTTATCAGTGCTTTTAAAATGTTACAAATACCCACAATAGCACTTGTATTCGTCTAAAACAATGTCAAGTGGGTACTCAGATGTTTATTTATAAAGCATAAACAAAACATACCAATATGTCAACGCATACTTAAGATAACAACTTTGTTACTCAAAATTAGCGGGTGGGTCGATTTTTTTGGAGGCCAGTGTATATAATTTTATATTGATACCTACATGGTTTCGTGCTAAAAGGGGGTAGGAGAAAGCAGGTAGGATTCGTACAGTTTTTACTCTAAGCCCCATAAGAAAGAAACTGACCTTTATGAAAACGACTTTAATTCTACTATATAATATACATATATGGCTTCAATATTCTGGTAGTTCAGTTTCAATAGCAATTAAGGAGACAAAGATACACAATTTTTTCAAAAAAAATTAAATCTCACGAAGACACGCGGCGTAGCTTCGTACATGCCGTGGGGCACATTCGTACATAGTGGGGTACCTTCGTACAATGAAGAAAATACTATCAAATCAAAGTATTATAATTATTTATTGAGATCAAAATGAACACATAATCAACCTTCAACTAGTATTACTAGCAATCATGGTCATTAAAGTACTTAAAGCTATTTTAATTACAAATATCGAACAGTCTCAAACTTAAGATATAGAAAAACATGTCTTAATGTCTTATCAATGAAACATTTATCAAATCAACATTTTAAATTCTTAACAATCAAGTTACAAACAGGTAATAAAAAAATAAAAAAATAATAGAGAATCAAGAAATAAATAACTTTAACTTCAAAAAAAGATATATCCATATATAATGTTGGATAGTTATCCAACGTTATACATGGATAGATCTTTTTCAAAGCTGAATATATTGGCTGTCCTTGCCGTTAAAGCAGGTCTTGATAAGGATAATATGTTCACCACATCTGTTAAATAAACAGTCCCTTCATCTTTTATGTTAGGAAACACTAATTTCCAACCCTGAGGCTTCTTTCTCAGAAATGATACACGGTATTCAGTAGGACTGTATTTTTTCATGACTTGTCCTACATAATATAAAACAGTCTTTTTCTTTTCAAACTTGACTAACAGAATGCTACCTTCTTTTATATCCTCGGTTAAAACTACATCGTCGTTTTCAAGATCTGATCCTTCAAAGGACTCTTCGATGGGAGAACAAGAACTTTCTCTAAAACTTATAATATCTTTGAGGATAACGAAGGCTTTGGCATACTCATAGGCTAGTTTCCTGACTTGTACAATTGTTAGTCCATAGTGCATTTTAGAACAGCGAGTTATGTAGTTATTTAATGCAGTTTCTTCTTCTATAGTGAATACTTGGTTTGATGTATACTTCGAACTGAACACACGTCCTTGTGTATTTCTTTCAGCAGCAGCTTTCTTCAACTTTTTCAAACGACTTTCTAAAGTGGTTTGTTTAACACCATACTTAGAAGCTGATTTTCTAATAGATAAAGTTTTTTCGAACACTTCTTTTATGGCCGATTTCATCGCATCTTCATCTATCTCTTCAGTCCGCGTTCCCTTTTTTACATATATTCGCGGCATGCTTCTGTAACAATAATATTCTTAAATAAATAATACTAACTTTAAGTAATTTGAGGAGGATTCGTACAATACGGGAGGATTCGTACAGTACGAATCTACCCCACTCACACATGTACGAATGCACCCCAACCCGACATATCAACAAATAAATTTAAAATCAAAATGAACGTATCAGTTAAGCTAAAATAACTATTCGCAAAGTAAACTAATATATATCGCATATACTACAATAAATTACTTTTGTAATTTGATCATTTAACACAATATCCAAACGAGTACAAATATGAATGAAAAAAATACTTACGTAGGGCACAAACACGCGCGGACTCGTTCGCTCGACGCCGGCGGCCATACAGGCTTCCCCTCTCGGTGATAACCCCTTGCCCGTGCGCGGATCTCACACACACAAACACGAGTGTGCGTTCGCCCAGCAAAAAGTATCGTCTTTTCAAGAATCGAATGATGCAGATAATTAGCGCCCTATGTCGTGTAAATGTGCCCAAAATTTTATATTTGTGCCTCCAACGGCTGCAGAGTTATTTATGAAAAACTGATTTTGCTGCACGAACGTTCGCCCAGCAAAACTTTTTAAAAATAAAGGGTATAGCTGTATTTTAAATATGCAAAAAGATAGCTTAAATACTAGCCTAAATGTGCCGTTAAAGCCAAATTTGTGCCTCTAAAGATTTTAGAGATATTTAGTTTTTTGCTGGGCGAACGTTTTGGTGATTTCTATATCTCGGAAACGGCTGAACGCACAGTCATAATTTTTTATACCTACAGATACGGTATATTTGCGCCTATTTGCGCCGTAATTTTCATTAACATGAGTAGCATGGTTCAGGAGCTATTATTGTATTTCCTAGAAAACGGAAAAATGCTCTGGCTCTCGAATGAACAAGACCAAGGACTTCGCGTTAGTGCCGACTGGTACCCATTATATATTCACACGATCCTGTAAAGTTTCGCCGGCCTACTACATATAATAGACGAGTTATTAACGATTTTGTCTTTTTTTGAGGTTATCTTGAGTGAAATTACTTAGGATACGAAAACACTAGTTTCCTGTGAGCTGGCTTATTACATGCTTCTACAATAATTAGCGCCCTATTTTAAGAATACGTATGCAAAAAATCATCTTTGTATACCCAATACTTTAAACAATAATGATAGAAAACCATTCGAAATATTTTTGGTAGATAACCAGACCAAATTCGAATGAACAATGAAAAATGGATTTGAATGAAGTCCCAAAACCTGCTGAAGATTGGCTTCTTACTGGACAGTAGTACCTGATTACAACACACATCGTTATAACTGATCCAATATCCGTGCTTTCGACGATCATAACCGAAAACTTTTGGTCTTTTAAATCTGGGCAAAGCTCTTGTTGTTCTGTAAGTCCCAATACATTATTTATTGCAGCTTGAAGTTTCGTCTCGTTTCATTTTCAAACTTTTTGCCGGAAATTTACAAATTTTACGGAAACATTGATGGCAACAAATCTGTTAAATGGTCTATCACTCGGTGTAAAATGTTGCGTTCGGTTATGAAAGCAGCTAATTTAATTTCAGCTGTTTTGTATTTTTCTTCATCAGATTTTCAAAAACTTCAGCTATCGATGGCTGTGGTTGCGATGATGGCGCACAGACTTTTAAATGTTTATTCCCTTCACTGTGCCTCTTTATTGCAATCCTGTAAGTCAACACTTTCGAATCACATAACACAAATTGCACGGTACGGGGCCTTCGCATCACGTTGGAGCGAAGTTTTAAAGTTCTGGTGGCTTAGCCACTCCTTCCAAAATTGTTGTCTGTAATGCTTCTTTTTATTTTCTCTAAGGTTGACGGTCCACTTTTTTCTCCACTACTATCTCCAGATGAAAAAGACATGATAATTTTAACGTAACAATAACAATATTCCTAGACTAGAAGTCATTGTTTACGAGGAATAGTATTCGTTCTGACAATTAAATTGGTCTGAGGTATTTAAAAAAAAAAGAATTTATTTCATGAATATAAAGGTAAATATACTAAATGACAGAATACTATACTATTCTAAAAGTGACCCTCGGACAACCGGCCGCTAAGAATATCAAACCGAGACTGACCTATAAATAGGTAGGTATCCCAAATTAGGGATACTGTTCCATATTCGATTAATATCCTCTATATTTTGTGTTAATATTTCAGCGAGGAGGTCCTGTCTAGTTTCCCTGATGAACAGAACGAGCGTCCTACGGCTGAGTTGTGTGGATGTGGGCGTTTTCGGGTTCATCATTTTTCTGATTTGAAGGCGGTTTTTCAACAGCTTTTCAATTGCTTACCTTTATTTTCACCAAGTGAGTTTCCGAAAAAGAGACTTATCTAAGTCAGCGTCTGAAATAACGCGCAGAAACTTTTTTCCCAAATTGGGTGTTATCGTATTTTCGGTCTACTGAGAAATAAAAAAAATCGTCGCATAATGCATCTCTTACTGTACTTGAGAGCTTTGATTTTATCATCGTTTTTTAGCGTTGAGTCAATGACTGTATTAATAATAATAATTATAATAAATAAATCATTTATTCATAAAATCTACACAGGATCAGCAGTGAATTAAATTAAAATCTAATATAAATAATAAATATATAATATAATAAATCTTTATTCATTGACTTAGTGCTAAGATTAACATAGTGATTTAGTATCTAATAAAAGGTAATAATTACTATGCCTGAACTAGGTAATCCTGTATCTCAGGCGATAAAGGCTAACATATTACAATAAAGTACCAAATTAATAAACTTACAATCTATGTACATAAATGATGTCTTATCGCTATTTAAACTATATAGGGTTCATATCTGACAGGACTTATATAATCAGTGAGTTGGATGGATAGAGTAAGGGAAGAAAAGTGGATACCTCTTTGCGCTAATTCTACTCTTTCTACTATAAGTCATTAGTCATACTAGCCGACTATACTATACTTTAGCCATAGTGGCATGTCATTATTATGTGGAGTGAGCCAGCATTCCGGTAAAATTATTGTTACAATCAACATTAAGCCCGTGTAAAAAGTGCTGAAATTGTATTGTGAATACTGGGAGTGTTTTGGTTTGACATAGTTATTGCGTTTATGTAAGCAGTCTCTGCTATATTGTTTACTTTTTTTAAATCACACAACTTTAACTCGGAAACGGAGAAATTATCAAGGTCGTTATTTATGCTATCAATTACAATTTTCTATAGTTATGGCCTAGATTAAAACTATACTGTGGCCTTCATAATCTATGGAGTTAATATACCTCTGTTCGGCTAACTTTTTGGCGGGGCGGGGCAATCTGCGTCACCTGTTTTGTGGTTGCTTGGTTTTTTGTAGCGCAAGCAAGTTGCACATTTAGCTGACTCCGTTCTCTTTGTGCACTCGTTTATTTGGTGACCTAGGTCACCGCAATGTCCGCACGTGTAGGAATCCGCTCTGCACGATTTAGCCGCATGTCCAAACTGGCACTTGAAACACCTGGTCACCAAAATAAAATCCCTGACAGGACAGGACGACCAATTCACGAATACTCTGTCCGTAGAAGTCGTGTCTGTAGAATGACCCCTGGAATCCGTTTACGTCAATCTGTTTGGACTTATACCGGTAACTGCCAATCTCCGTGTTGTTTTCCACTCAGCTTGCTGACGTGTGTGAAGTGACCTTTCCACTGCATATGACTAACGCTTCATCGCAGTTTGTATTCTCCAGTTCCAGTTTACAACATGGCGGTTTTTTAGTATCTCCTCTATTATTTAGACTCTGGGCTTGCGGAAGGTTCCGATATGCTGTTTTGACGGCGGAGTCGCAACCTCTTTATCTACACAGTGGACAGTCATAGACAACTCTCAACGGGAGACTGCAGTTGCGTTTCACGGATCCATGGTTAAGCATGTTTTGTTTCTCAAACTCTGCTATAACGGTCGCAACATGACCAGCATTCACCTCTAGTAATATTGGATTAGGTTTTAAATCGCTAAGAGCGCGTCTCGCACCCAGCCTTTGTTCCTTAGAGGGCAACGCGGGATTACCCGTTCCTTTGACAGCATCCATATTTTCTTTATCCTGAGACCGGTCATAATATCCCAGTGTACATAAGGTGTTGCACAGTATATCCACAAGAAAGTTAGAAGGCAAAATAGGAAGTAAACAACTCTCGACGGGAGACTGCAGTTGCATTCCACGGATCAGTGGTTAAGCATGTTTTGTTTCTCAAACTCTGCTATAACGGTCGCAATATGACCAGCATTCACCTCTAGTAATATTGGATTAGGTTTTAAATCGCTAAGAGCGCGTCTCGCACCCAGCCTTTGTTCCTTAGAGGGCAACGCGGGATTTACCCGTTCCTTTGACAGCATCCATATTTTCCTTATCCTGAGACCGGTCGTAATATCCCAGTGTACATAAGGTGTGTATAATAAGGTGTTGCACAGTATATCCATAAGAAAGTTAGAAGGCAAAATAGGAAGTAAGCACAGCACAAAAGTCAATAATAATGATAGAACAGTTTATATATGCAAAGAAATACGAAAATATAAGGTTTGGACAGCAAGCGTCGGTTATTTCATAATGGCAGCGAGTAATGTGCGCTCCGCGTCGTAGCCAGGCAATGACTGGTGTGAAGACTGCTGCGCGTGGGCACGCCGCTCCGTCCGCTAATACAGGGTGGACCAATAACCTCTTAACATTTCAAATGGCTATAAAAAATAAACACGATGTTCGGGTCAAAAACTGTATATTGTATTTTAAAGTACACAAATTAGGGTTTTATTTTTTGAAAATAACATTATTTAAATGTGAACCTTGTTTATTTTTACACTCCTGCAAGGTTGCAGGAGTGCAAATTTTCGGTCCAGGTGGACCGAAAATTTTCCATAACCGCCCGAAAAGTGGTTGGTGCAATGTCTTGCATTTCCTTGCATGTTTTCTTTTAATTCTTGAATAGACCTTGGGTTGCTAGTGTAAACTTTACTTTTAAGATATCCCCAAAGGAAATAATCCATTGGGGACAAATCTGGGCTACGGGGTGGCCAGTTAATGTCGCCTCTTTTGGATATCAGTTTTTGGCCAAAAATTTCACGAACTGCTGCTATTGAGTCGTTGGAAGTGTGACATGTCGCCCCATCTTGTTGAAACCAGGTTCTTTGGTTGAAGCTTGAAAAGTCCTGTAAAGCTGGTGCAAAAAAATTCTGTAGCATCGCAACGTATCGCTCTGTATTGACAGTAACGGGACGGCTTCTCTGATCTTCATAAAAATACGGACCAATTATTCCACCTGCAGATAAGGCCGCCCATACCGTAACTTTCGGCGAGTGTAAGGGTTTTAGTGTTTCAATTGCGGGTTAGTGTCACTCCAGTATCTACAATTTTGTCTGTTGATATGACCATTTAAATGAAAGTGTGCCTCATCGGAGAAAAAGATGTTGTTGAAGGTCGAAAACCTCTCTAGCATTTCGTTAGCGAACTGTAGTCTCTTATCATGGTCACCTGGCTGCAATGCCTGTACAATTTGAATTTTGTAAGGGTGTAATTGTAGGCCCTTGTGGAGAATGCGATTTAGTGATGTTTTGGGCACATTTAAGACACTAGACCGCTTTCGAGTAGACAGGCCAGGTTGCTCTCGAACAGACTCACGTACACGCTCTATGTTTTCCGGGTCTCTCGACGTCCTGGGTCGGCCGCGTCCTGGTTGAGTTAAGGTTGAACCCGTCGACTCGAACTTCCGCACCCAATTCTGAATCGTTTGGATTGTTGGAGCTTGATTTGCCTTCCGAATATTGTAATGAGAACAAAATTTCCGTCTAGCTTCAGTCGCAGAATCGTTGTTTCGATAGTACTCACGGACGCAGAGCGCACGTTGTGCTCCGTTGAATGACGCCATTGCACTAAATCCCTATTGGCCGCTCTTGCGTTTGGTACCCTCCCCGCACCGATACCCCAACCCGCACGGAAGTAACGGGTTTTTCAAATGTTAAGAAGTTTTTGGTCCACCCTGTACATAGGCTTAGAGCCTTTCTAGATGAGGTGTTTTACGCGCGACTCCACTAGCGCGTCTCAATTTCTATTGCGTCCAGATACCGCATTTTACGCGCGTTTGTACGCCGGGAGGTATCTAGCCAGTTACAAACATGGACTCTGAAACAGCGGTTGTGTTGTGGCTTGCATACGTCGATGGAACATCGTAAACGAAGAGAACGTCCGTCTACGATTTAAGTCACAGAATGACGCATAGTACGTTTATAACATTATATCCTAAGCTCAGAGAACACAGCTTCTACGTTGACTGGGACAGGGGTATATTTTCGTTCTTCTTTTATATCTGGCTGTGTGGCAAGGTCCGTCAGCAGTTATTCGATTCCCCTAGCAGCCTTCAATAACGCGTCGTAGGTTGGCAAAGAGTCTCTTGGCATGTTCACACGGATATTGAACCTGATTTCGCCATATATTGAATTTGAATTTGAAAAGTGGCCTCTTCTTTGCCACAAAAACGTTAGTCAGTTCGTTTTCTTCTTGTTTTACCCCCCACAATATCCTGGTATAGCTGAAATGCCGGTCTCTTGGGAGCAAATGCATGCCGCAACCTGGCTTCGACTTAATAAAAAAATTAGTAACCTGCGCCTTTCCTGCATTCCACCAAATACCCGCTTCCTCCTTCAAAATCAATGCTATTGATTGCATCTTCGTCACTGATTTTTCCATTGATTTGAAGACGGTCGCTGCGGTGAGGAATGTTTCCACGGTTGCTGTGTCCCTCCACTAAAGGTTACAGTGCACGATGCGAAAGGTCCTCGTTGCTGCGAGCCAATCATCTTCAAAAACTTATCAAACTGCTCCTCTGACCAGTTCATTGTGTTTCTCTCTTCGTTAACTCTCGTCATTCTTGTAGCTTTTTGGCTGGCCTTCTTCCGGGCCTTACCCTTCAGCGCCAGTTTGTAACGGACTTGTTGTAACCAGCTTGTCAGTGGGCTTACGATGGACCCTCCCACTGTCGAGAACGCCCCCTGGCATCCGCACTTACGTCAATCTGTTTTGACTTATCACCGGTAAGTGCCAATTCCGTGTTGTTTCCACTCAGCTTGCTGACGTGTGTGAAGTGATCTGTCCACTGCATATGACTAACGCTTCATCGTAGTTTGTATTATCCAGTTCCAGTTTACAACATGGCGGTTTTTTTAGTATCTCTTCTATTATTTAGACTCTGGGCTTGCGGAAGGTTCCGATATGCCGTTTTGACGGCGCGGAGTCGCAACCTCTTTATCTACACAGTGGACAGTCATAGACAACTCTCGACGGGAGACTGCAGTTGCGTTTCACGGATCAGTGGTTAAGCTTGTTTTGTTTTTCAAACTCTGCTATAACGGTCGCAACATGACCAGCATTCACCTCTAGTAATATTGGATTAGGTTATAAATCGCTAAGAGCGCGTCTCGCACCCAGCCTTTGTTCCTTAGAGGGTAACGCGGGATTACCCGTTACTTTGACAACGTCCATATGGGTTTGGTCGTTGTGCTTATGTGTATTTTAAATTTAGTGATAAGGATTCATTGTTATAGCCCGGCAATCTCGTGCGCGACCGTCCCGCGGGGTGACAAATGGTGGCGGGGACGAGGTACCCAAGACGTCAACGGGTAGCGGGTGGTGTAGCGGGTAAGGGAAACGCGTGAAAATCTAGATCAAGAGCCTTTTTGTAATTTTCAAACAGTAGTTTTCTAACAACTGGAGCAGATATTACCTTTGACCTTGTTTTTCTTAATTGTTAATTCACCTTGTAAAATGTAGGTGTACATTTTTGACCGTAAACCTATAAACCCTTTGATGATGCAACCATTGCTTTCATCTTTCATTAAACCAACCACCTTCATATTGGCTAAAAGGAGATTGTAGACATTATCCTCTGGGAAATCAGAGTTGTCAAATCTGGTGTGTAAATCACATTTGATGTCTTCATAAAAATGGTTTGTTTTAATGTTATAGATAAAGAAATCGGTATCTGTGTAGAGTAATTTCACATTTTGTTAATATTTAGGTAGCATATAGGAATAGTGAAATTCGGACATGACATGTTTGGAAAGTTCTAGAACAGTGATACATTATAAAACTTCCGGTTTCTGTACCACCATTTCAAAAATTAAATCTAATCATTTGCGTAAACTATTGTAAAAGAATTTTAATAATTTAAACAGAAAAAGATTAGAAATAATGTTTTATAATTAATACAGTAGAAAATTAAACTAAAAAACTCAGCAAAAGCTCATTGTTTTCAAAAAACAGATTTTTGAATGCCTAGTAGATAGTTTTTGAGCTTTAATCTAAAGTTACACTTATTTTGTAGTAAACGTAAAGGGGGAGGTAGTGAGTTCCAACACTTGGTGGCACAGAAGCGGAAGCTGCCTCGAAATGCAGCTGAACCATGCTGCGGAGTTCGCAATAATAATTTCGAGGCAGTACGACGTGGATATCTGTTGTGGTCTTGAACCCATACAAATTTAGAGTGGAGATACTGTGGCTTCCCAGACTGAACGACACCAAACATCAGGACTGCGAGATGTAGGTCTCTTCTGTGTTTCATATTTAGGATGTTATGTTGGTTAAGGAATGGAGAGATATGGCTGCGTGGAGGAACGTTAAAACAAAATCTGGCGCAGGCGTTTTGTACCCTTTGGATCAGATGAGACGTTTTAGACAGTAGATGGGGGCCATAGACACAATCTACGTAATTAAATTTAGATAGCACTAACGAATTTACGAGCATAATACGGAGTTCAGTACTTAAATGGTTTCTTATTTTATACAGGACTTTTAATCTATAAAAACAATTACGGATTACATCTGATACGTGGCGCTCAAATCTTAGCTGTTCATCCAGGACTAAACCAAGATTTCTCACTTCACAGACCCTCTCAATGACCTCTCCGCCAATCGCTAGTTGAGGATTTGAGTCTGCTATTTTAATAGTTTGTTTTTTAGTACCTAGGATCATATACTTTGTCTTCTTAGCGTTTAACAATAAGGAATTTGACATAGCCCAGTCTTGAATCCTGTTTAGATCTTGATTTAATTTAGATTCTGCTGTTGCTGTGTCTTCCGGTTTAAAAGATAGGTAAACTTGGATCCATCATCAGCGTACATATGAAATTTACAATTTTGAATGCTGTTGGCAATATCCGCGCTATATAAAATAAATAATATTGGCCCAAGAATGGAGCCTTGCGGCACCCCTTTAGTGACTTTACGAGCCTCGGAAGCAAGAGCATCTCCATTATTTTTCTGGATCTCAACAAATTGTTCCCGGTTACTTAGATAGGTATGGAACCATCGAATAGCGTTTGGGTCAAAACCATAGAAGCTGAGCTTGGATAAAAGAAGTGGTATGTTTAGTGAGTCAAACGCACGTGAAAAGTCGAGAAGAACCAAGATCGTGCCCATACCTTTATCCTGAGCTGATAAAACGTTATCTGTCACGTCCAGTAATGCAGTATTTGTACCTCTACCCTTTCTAAACCCTGATTGATAGTCCGGCAAAATATTATTTTTTTCTAAGTATTCGGTAATTTGATAACTAACTACCTTTTCCAGTACTTTGGAAATACAGGGTAATAAGCTTATAGGCCGTAAATCTTTTAGCTCAAGAGGGTTCGGCACCTTGGGTATAGGGTTAACTTTTGCTTTTTTTTATTATATCTCCTTTTTTAATTATGATATCTGGTATAAAGATATCCTTGTCTATTTCTCTTTTTGAAACATACCTATCCTTCCTGTGGAGAAGAGTCTTTAGTAATTTCGCATTCAATAAGTTGTTCTTGTCTTGGGGAAATCTCGACACATACTTCTTCAACCTTGTTCTGATTTTTTCCGAAATATATTACATAGTGTGCCAGTTTTGAACAGAGGATGGAATGACTAACCTTATCGAAGGCTTTCCGGTAATCAGTGTAGACTGAATCTACTTGGCCTGATGAGTCAAACGCATTGCAGAGGAAGCCGTTGTAAACAAGCAGATTACTGATTGTTGATCTTTGCCTAACAAATCCATGTTGAAATGGGGAAATAAATGGTTCCATGTGAGAGTAAATATAATCGTAAACCAGAGACTCAAATAACTTCGCAAAACAAGGGAGGATGCTAATAGGACGATAGTTCTCACAACAAGTTTTATCTCCAGATTTATGAATTGGTATAATATTAGCCGTCTTCCACCGAGAGGGAAAAATGCAATCATTTTCATAATTGATATTTGCCTTGTATTCTTTTAAAATATCTGTTCCTATTAGTCCGTCGTAAGGGAACGATACTTTATTAGTTAGTTTTTTATAATATGAAATTTTGATGATATATTTAATTGATCCTTTTGTAATTTTATTTCTGCAGTTCTAAGAGTGGATATAAGTTCAGAGGAACTTAATCCTTTAAATTTTTCCTTTTTCTCTTTGATCTAACCGTGTCGTTTTAGGATTTGCCGAGTTATGTTTAATAAGTGAAATTGATTGCACCTGAATCTATGATTAGATTCAACGGACTTTCAGCGTTTTGTGATTCAAAGGTTATAACTTTTACGTTTGCCTTTCCGCAAAAGGAAATTGATCGAAATTCTTCTGCAGCTGATGTATCATCTTCATTTTTAATATGTTTTATTTAATTACATGTTGGTTATTATATTGCCTTTTTTTACATTCCGAATATTCATGTCCTTTGAATTACAGAATGTGTAAAATTTATTCGGATCATAGCTCCTTGAGAATTGTTGATTCCTCGGGGGGAATTTGTTAACCGTGTTCTGCTTTCGTTTTCTACAGTCTTGGTAAGTATGATTGGTTTTCTTACAGAACGAACAATATTTATTATTAGAAACATTGGGTTTCTTGTAACTGATTTTTCTTTCTTCTTGTAAAGCTATTGAGAATGCTTCATTAAAAGTTTTAACATCTCTAGCCCTAAGCATTTGAGAGAACTGGGGATGAGTGTGTAGAATAAATCTACGCAAGGCGGTTCGTTGAATGGCTCTTTTAAGAGCAGGAAGTTCGTCTTTGTATTCTGTTTGACTTTCTTCCGCTGAGATGCATTCATTTTTTAAATAATCTAAGCGTTAACAAAAATCAATCAATCTCAATCAAAGTCAATATCACAAGTCAATTCACTTAAAACTATGTACAAGAGGGCCTCGCTAATCCGGACGGGCAAAAAATCGGCCCTTGCCGGATTATCAAGGTGTCCGGATTATAGTCTGCAAAATTAGGTTGAGGTTTATCATATATAAATACATACAAATATGTACATAAAGACATTAAATAAAATACGAATTTATGTGACACAAGACTTTTATTATACATAGAAAGATACACACATGCGTTTAGTAAAAAAAGAGCTTATGTTGATGTGAAAAAATCTGTAATACTCTTCTGCTTGAGATTTTCGTTCTTCATTTCGAAAGCGCGGTCTCTCAGTCGACGAAGTAACATAATTTCGTGGCTTTCTAAATTATTATCTTCAGCCCATTTCAAAGCAGTGTTTAAAGCTCCCATAGCTTCTGCAGGAGTTACATGTTTGGAAGTGGAGACTTCAACGCATTCGTCGCCATCTTGCTCGTCATCTTCACACATAGCCGACTGCACGATCTCCTCGTCAGTTAACACCTCACATCTTTGCAATGCTTCATCGGCGCCACCAGAAGCCCACGCTTGGGCTTCTGCCTCAGTCATTTGCGGATAAGTGCTTCCTCTTAATCTGTTAATCAGCTCGGCCAGGGGAATATCATCCTCTGGTTCGAAGTTTTCATTTGCGTGAAGTTGAGGACACAAATGCTTCCACGATTTCTTTATAAGGGACTCTTTAACAGCCGCCCAGCAGTTTGCTAAATTAAAAACTGTGTCCTTTAAAGTTATGCATTTTAATGAATCAGCGAGATTTTCATTACACAATGGATTGGCGAGACAATCAATTAACAGTGATTTGCGATAATTTTGTTTTACATTTTGTTTAACATTCTGATCCATGGGTTGTATACACGCCGTGGTATTAGGTGGCAGGAACATTGCAAACATGTTGCCATCTTCAGTTATGAGTTCTTCAGCTGATGGATGACTGGGACAATTATCCAGCAGTAACAATGCCCGTGTTGGTAAGTTCACCGATAAAAGGTGGCGTCGGACCGCAGGTACAAATTCCATCTTGAACCATTCAAGGAACAAGTCTTTAGTAACCCAAGCATTTTTCTGTGCTCGATAACATATTGGGAGATTTGTTGATTTAAAAGCACGCCGGTTTTTCGCTTTTCCTACAACTAGCAATTGAAGCTTGTGAGTGCCAGCTGCATTAGCACACGGCATGAATGTGATCCTCATCTTCATCATTTTTCTCCCGGAAGCGGACTGCTCATCACCAGAAGCTAAAGTATGATCAGGCAACAATCGCCAGTATAAACCAGACTCATCTGCATTGTAAATCTGTTCTGCTGTTAGGTTTTTTTCTCTAATAACTTTCTCAAGCTCTTGCTGAAATGGTCCAATAGCAGCTTCATCGCTTGATAGTTTTTCACCTGCCATTTTCAAGCGTCTTATTCCATGGCGTTTTTTAAAGTTATCTAACCATCCCCTACTTGCATTAAAGCTGGTACTCGAGTTAGTGATCTGGCGATGGAAAATACGGGCTTTCTCGCAAATCATATCACCACTTATTGGAACATGTAATCGCCTTTGTTGCAAAAACCATGTAAACAAAGCATCATCTAAAGTGGGATTCTCAGGTTTCTTGAGTGTTTTTCGTACACCGGGACCCCGTTCTGTGTGGCTTACAAACTTTAAAATCTTGTCTTTGTTCTTCTTTATATCGCCCACAGTTGACCTGCCTATATCGAACTTCCGAGCAATGCAAGGGTAGCTGTCGCCTTTGTCAATCATCTCTATAATTCGTACTTTATCTTTTAAAGTTAATGTCGAATATTTACGCCGGGGCGGCGCCATTTTGTGAAAAGCGATCACGAGAGCGAGAATAACACAGTAGATACGTATGAACAAGCAAATCGATTGATGACCAACAACACACTAACTCGACGCGGGCGCGGGTGGCGTGATGTGAAAATCCCTCCGCTTCCCCGTGCACAAACCTCCTGCCTGCGTCCGGATTACAGCGACCACCGAGCTAGAGGGGGTCTGGATTAGCGAGGCCCTACTGTAGTTTATAGCCAACACCAAAGATACAAGAAATGCCAAAGAACACAACAACAAAATCCAGCAACGAACTACCTTTGGGCGCCAATGAAGCGCGTTGTCTTTTCTAGGTATTACGGGTACTGGATGGCACTTTATAATGTGTATTACTTCTCCAGAAGATATGGCAGTATAACCGGGAGAATTAATGTATTCGTAAGCAAATGAAACCGGCGAAAGAAAGCCAACGTAAGAAGAGTATTCAAATGTCTTCTTTCGAGCTCACATAACGCTGTTGATAATGCTCTATACATGCTTTTCATACTACGCTCAATTCCTCTAGTTATATGCACAATCTTAGCATTGACGTACATAAAGAGATCCAACTCTGAGGTAGGCATTAATTGTTTCTTAAAAGGGAACCCAATTCTATCCTTTTCAACTATCAAATATTGGGGATGCTCAGTTTGAAAGGCTTTGCATTTGCATAACTCTTTAGTACCCAATGTGGCAAGTGTAAACAGTTGCTCTTCTTCTTTGACACTAAACATCGTATTATATTTAACTTCTCCGTTAGGGTCCTTCCCTATAACTGTAAGCATCTTTGTTGCCGGACCTTCATATATAACATGATATGAGTCTTCGGCGCACGTATAAAGTCTCTCAGACTTCCAAAATGTTCTACCAAATACGGGGTCGATGCACTCTAAGAGAGATGCCACACGGGCGTTGCCGCTGCGCTGCGTCGTCGCAACGCAATGAGTGCCACACGAGCGCTGCGACGACGCAACGCAACGCAGCTTTCTCCGACGTCGCAGCGTCGACGTAGATGTAGGTGTATATAAATTATAAGTAGTCTTTGAACGACAATGGAGTCAAATAAACGTGTTCTGTTGCTGCTTTTATTACGCCACCGCCGAAAAAAACTTCGCAGTACGAGAAGATACTGGATCTCTCCCTTAATCGCATTAAGAAATAGTGATGGAAAGTTTTTTATCCGAGAATATGAAGAGTTGTTATTAGATGCCACACTTTTTTATAATTTCTTTAGAATAAGTATAGCCAGTTACAAGTGTTTGTTGAAATCCCTAGAACCACATTTGAAGAAACAATATACTAACATGAGGAACCCAGTAGAACCAGTGGAAATGTTAGGTATTACGTTATGGTAAGTAATGAAACTCATTATTTTTTAGCATTTTTTGTATTTTGACCCAAAATCAATTTATATTTTTATATTAAAGTGCACACAATCGATGAAATTGAAAATTGTTACAAAAATTTTCTCGCCTAGCAAGGACTGGAACCTATGACCTCGAGTAAACGCCCCCGTCCCTCTCCTGGCCCTCGACGATCGAGTTTTTGTTAGACGAGTAATTTTTGTAACAATTTTCTTTTACATCTAATTAAATTTTTACAATAATTAACCGAAAGTAGTAAAATCATATTCTTCTTGACTATATGTATTTGATGAATCGTTGTTTTCTTGATATTCTGTAGCTTGATGAGAGTTAATGACACTACGCGATGAGTTTGGTGTATTGTTTTCTTGGTATTGTGCAGTTTGATACCCGTATGACGTTGATGGTGTTGATGATGTTGTTACATGTTGTCCATAGCGCATTTCAGTTATTATCTGAATGACTCTGCTTTGAAATGTCAGTGTTTGCAGTTCTGTGAAATTATCTAATGATGGCAAAATTCCTTTGAAGAATGACAAATGTCGATTCTCTTTTTCCTTTAGGCATTCTAACGTCTGGGTTTCAAAATCGTCCAGCCCGTGAAGTCTCTTGCGACTAGGGTTACCATATGTAAATAGAGGCATGCCTGTCTATGGTACCTAAAATGCCTGATTTTTCAGAAAAATGCCTATCTATAGCAAAACGCTGTAGGTAATAAGTAAAAGCCAACAGATACTAATGAAGAAGGATATTTATTACTGATATTTGTCAGAGGACATTATTTTTTTTAATAGTTCTTTCTTTTCTAATACATAAACGTAAAAATCTTCACAAGATACAGTTTTGTAATTTTCCTGAGTAATCAATATTGCTTTTACTGATTCAATTGTCAGCCGATTTCTTTCTTTACTCCACTGGGCGTTGACGAGAGTAACATACGTTCTACGTTCGCATTGTGTGCCAAAATAGAGAACACAAACTGGCAGATTTTCACGAATTCTGTAATGTCACCATTCACTTCCCTACTTTTGAGAAAATTGCACCACTGTGTAGTTAAGCTTTCAGAAAAAAGTATGTTATCTGAACTTCTACAATATTCTTTTAGAACTTCGTATTCGTCAAACAGTTTCACGTCGTCAACACTGATATTCAGCTTAGAGAGAAATTCTACAGATGAAGCTAAATCAGAACTTGAGAAACTTTTCATTTCTTTTTGTAAAATCATCCACCGGAAGGAAGAGAAATCTTCGGTATTTTTTATCCATTTTTCCAAATAAGCTGTTAAATCCACATACAGGCCCAGAATCTCCGTTTTAAAATTATTGGTACTAATTCCGTTGTGTTCCAGAGTGTTCAGTAGTCGAATAACTGTCAATGATTTAAAATGTTCTTCTTTACGAGATTTTATAGCATTTAAAATTGCGTTCAATATACAGTTAATTTCTACAATAGTAACATCTTTTTTCTCAATAGCTTGAATTTTGGATTGAAACAGGGGCATTAATGAGTGAATATGCCATAAATAAATCTCTGAAAATGGGTTCTCAAAAAATCGTTTGATCACTGTTGGAGTTCCTTCGACAGATAAAAAATACTCTTTAAGAGCCCACGCAGACAGAATAGCGTTCAGCGTTCAGCGTTCAACCCGCGTTCGTCCGGTCACGTTCTACACGAGTTCTAACACACATGGGAGGCGGTCAGCGTTGCTGCGTTCCATTTTCCGAAGATACCTTGTACGTGAAACATGTATTTCGATAGTTCATCTTCAGAAGACGAAGCATTGCTTTTGTGGAGTTTAGAAGAATCTAAAAAGAAAAGAAGATTTTGGGTGCATCCGATTAATACTGAGCGAGGTGAAAAAGGAGAGTTAAGTGTTCTTTTTCCTGAATTGCTTGAAGATGAAGATCGTTTTTTTATTTACTTTCGAATGTCAATAAATAGTTTTCATGAATTGCATAATTATATAAAAAAGGAAATAGAAAAACAAGATACCAACTGGAGAAACGCTATATCTACAAAAGAAAGGCTGGCAGTATTTTTAAGGTAAGTATTTTTTATTCAGTAAAATAGTAATTTTCTATGTTACATAGAATCATTATTCGTCAGTGTGTACGTTATTGTCTCATAATACTTAGATAAATTTTGTGTATCCAAATCCTCCTGAGCCAAATTAGTTATTTCAGGAGTAGAAGTTTCTCTTAGAAATGTGGTGTTCGGTAGAATAGTTACTTGAGGAACAGCTGATGAATTTGAATCAGCTGAATGTGGTCTCATGGATTCAGTAGATGATACAGACGAAGGACTGGGTATTGGATTCTGAAAAGCTGATGGACTCTCCATGGATGGATGAAAAGTGCTAGTACTAGCACTTGCACCTTCTTCGTTTTGTAGTTCGTACCGTGCAAACAAAGTAGCTATTTCTAATTTTATCATGCTTTGCATTCTATTAGGAAGTTTCTTGAATGTGTGAGCGTAGCTTAAGAAGAAATAATCGACTTCGTCCAATTTGTACTTTTGTTCGTTCTTCATACGGAGGTATTCTAGTATTTTATTAGTCGGATCTACATTATTATTTGCCTTCCTCTTTCTTATTTCGGACCTACGATTTTCTGAGACTGAAACTTGGGTCTCAATATGAGAAAGATTTGAGTTTACTTGTGTGCTTGAATTGAGATTTTCTTGTGTGCTTGAATTGAGGTTTTCTTGGGTGCTTGAATTGATATTATCTTGTGTGCTGGAATTCAAGTTTTCTTTTGTGCTGCCTGGTTGTGATTGAGCATCATGGTCGATATTAGTCTCCGTTGGTCTGTTTTTATTAAAATCATCTAGAAATCGCATTAATTCGGCCCAGGGCCAATTTCTGTACTTTTTATAGGCCTGACCTGAAGAAACTGCATTGGCTTTTTTATGTTTTGCATAATTGTCCTTCAGCACTTTCCATTTAGAAACCCAGTATTTATCTGTGAAAAATTAAATTTGTTTCAGATACCTTGCGACAGGAGATAGCTATAAAACAATTGGTCATTCATACCGGATGGGATTTACAACTGTAGGTGAAATAGTCAAGGAAGTAAGTCAAGCGATTTGGAAAGTATTACAACCCATATATATGCCTTTTCCTACGGAAACAATATGGAAGCAGTCTGAGGTTGGATTTAATGAGAGATGGAGATTTCCAAATTGTATTGGCAGTATAGATGGGAAACATGTTTATATAAAATGTCCACCCAATACTGGAACATTACATTTTTGCTACAAACAGAAATTTTCCATAGTGTTGCTTGCCATAGTAGACCCAAATTATAAATTTATTTTTATTGATGTTGGTAGCTATGGAAAAGAAAGTGATAGTACAATTTTTCAAAGGTCTTCTTTCTATCGCAAGCTCGTTAACAATCAGCTGAACATTCCTGGACCAAAGCCATTACCAGGTAGACATCGTCCAATACCTCACGTTTTCATTGGTGATGGTGGTTTCAAATTAGAAAATTTTTTGATGAGACCTTTCCCTATTGAAGTTGCTATTCACGATGAAAGAAAACAAAATTATAATAAAAGATTAAGTAGTGCAAGACGCATAGTAGAAAGTAATTTCGGTATTTTGGCTCAGAAATGGAGGTCTTTTCTGAAAACATTTGAAATTGATGTAGACACTGTGGTGTATGTCGTTAAGGCTGCGTGCTGTTTGCACAACTATCTAAAGGAAAAAGAAGAACTTCATGTTACGAATGAAGATCATGAAGATCACAGTCGAAATATTCAAGCCTGGAGATCATTCCAGCCAACAAATAGCAGAAGCAGTTTAGCAGCGTATTCAGTTCGGGAAGAGTTTATATCGTATTTTAATGAATAACCTAGTAATAATAATATTGTAAATTTCAAACAAGGGTTATTTTTAAAATTCGCATACTGTCTTGCAGGGTGGTTCATATCATTGAGACGGGCAACTTATGGAAATTAAAAAAAAGTTGTAAAATTTGATTTTATAATTATAATGTTCAAACAAAAAACAGCTGTTTTTTATAATGTGTCATAAACAGCTGATTTTCGCATGAACATAAAAGTCGTAGAACAAAAGTTGCCCTGCTCAATGATACGAACCACCCTACAAGACAGTTTGCGCATTTTACAAATAACCCTGTATAATAATAAAATTAATAAGTAATAATAATTATTTTTTTACTTACCATCCTCTGTACCCATTTCCGTGGCTATTTCAAGCCATGCTGCTTTTATTTTATGACGATTTTTATAGTCTACGTCACTAAGATCATATAAAAGTCGTCTTTCCCTTACTAATTCAATTAATTTTTCTGTGGAAGCCATCTTGTGAGCGCGACGTTCCACGAGTTCTTTGAATATTTGACAATAGAACGCAAGAACGCAAGCGTTCACACTGACCGGCGCGGTCTGACTGGCGCTGTGTCTGCGCGTAGCTATAGAAGTCTACTACTTACAAAGAACGCTGAACGCAGAACGTGGAACGCGGAACGCCTGAACGCTTTCTGTCTGCGTGGGCTCTTAATGCTGGAAATAATTTCAGGATCCTTTCTATTGCTGGAAATAAACTTAGCCATCGTGTTTTGCTGTGGGATAGCAGTTGCTGGTATTGTATTTCAACAGCTTCACAAAATGATTTTAACTTCTCTGTGCGAACTGTGTAGACTGAGAAATAATTATAAATTTTCATCACTGTGGACTCGATGTCTATTTCCAATTTATCTACGCCGTGTCTTATACAATTATGCAGTATATGGGCAGGACATCCAACGCCTACAATTTGTTTTTGGAGTTCGTGTTTCAATAATACAAAAACATTTTGTCCGCCTGTTGGCCTATTAATGCCACAAAAATTGACGTTCGCATTATCAGCAGTAAAAGAAACTAATTTTTGTTCAATGCCGTGTTTTCTCAAGGTGTTGACGATATATTGTGTGATTGTTTCGGCAGTTTCGTTTGGCAATACATCGAGTTCTAAAATTTTTGTCTTTATTCCGTCATCGCGATAATCAAAATATTGTATTACTATTGGAAACATTTTTTGAGCTCCGTGATTGCTGGCATCAGTTGATACACCAAAATATAATACTGAATCAGATTTCAATGTTTCCACAAGACCTTCCATTACATGGGGAGAAATAACATTGTTAACAATAGCTTCGGTTTTTGTCCGGGCACAGGTTATCGTCTTTCCCACCTCTGAGTCAGAAAATAATTTCCTCAATAATCCTCCTGTGCAATCCATAGACTTATACGACTGGTGATGTTTTACAGTATGGTAAGCAAGCGTAGCTTCTGCAGCGGCTTTTCTTTCCGAAATAATATTTAGGGTTGGTTTGAAAAATGTATTCATCTTACTATTGGAAGACACTGCTTTAGACATTTTCTTATGTTTTTCTGATTCCATATGTCTTTCCACATCTTTGATGCCTCGAGAACCAAAACTAAAATAACAGTCGCATACCTTACACTTAGCTTCTGACTCATTGCGGCCTTCCACGAGACAAGGAAATTTACTTGCTATAATCTCCGAAAACTTACAAAGCTTTCTCTTTTTATTATCCATTGTAAAACAATAAAACAACAATGATGGAATGGTTACTGACTGAACTAATCATGCAGACTAAATATTGTTTTGGTTCATGAAGTAAACAAATCATAATAGTTAAAACGCTCTCATTGGTGAAGTGATAGAAAACACCAACGCCCGTCCCGCTCCCACACACGCACCGTAGCTTATCCTCCCTCTCTTTCTCGCGCCGCCTAAGCTACTACTACGCATGCGCTACGCGACGCGCGGCGCGGCTGCGGCTGCGACCCCGCGCCGCTTACCGCTGCCGCCGCCGGTGTCATTCAAATGCAAGCGCGCTGCGCTCGTGGGCGAGAAATTTAAAAATGCCTGTCTCAGACCAATGCCGGCCGCACGCCTGTCTAAACCTTAAAATGCCTGTCAAATGCGGCAAACGCCTGTCATACGGTAACCCTACTTGCGGCTAGCAGGCACGTAGCGCGAGGGAACTGGTACTGCTGGCGTTGTTGGAGACTGTGGTGCCCTTGTTGACGTTTCATTTGACCTTGAATTTTCCAGTTCTTCTTGTATGCTTCCTTCACTCTTATTTTGTGCTACTTTCATCAAAAATAGTAATTGATTGTAGTAATGGTATTTTTTTATTTTTTTAGCTCCTGAACCGGATGCGCTATTTTCTTTAATCTTTTTAGCATATCTAAAAAAGTTGTCTTTCACACTTCGCCATTTTTTTACAAAACCTGAAATCAGAAATTTGCTAAAATACAATAATATAATAATAAAAATATTTTGATTGCAGGTACTTGGCCACCGGAAATTCAATTATTGATTTACATTACAAATTTAAACGAGGAAAATCAACGATCTCGAATATAATATCGACAGTTTGTCGAGCTATTTGGAAATATCTTCTCAAGGACAATATCTCAGAAATCACAGAAGAAAAACTACAAAAAACTGCATCGGATTTTGATATTAAATCTAATTTTCCTAACTGTATCGGAGCTATAGATGGAAAACATATACGTATGTTTAGACCTGAAAAAAGTGGCTCCCTATTTTATAACTACAAAAGTTACTTTTCGATTGTTTGCTAGCTGTTGTAGACTCCAACTATAAATTTATTTTTGTCGACATCGGTGCGTATGGCAAAGAATGTGACTCAACTATATTTCAAAATTCTAAATTAAATGAAATGCTGATGAAAAATGACGTACCCCTGCCTGACCCACGACCACTCTCTAATGTTAACGAGATATCAATCCCATACGTATTTGTCGGTGATGAAGCTTTTGGATTAAGTAAACACGTAATGCGTCCTTATGGGGACAAAAACCTTAATGTGAAACAAAGAGTTTTCAATTATCGTCTAAGCAGAGCTCGAAGATACGTTGAATGTGCCTTTGGAATTTTGGCAAATAAATGGCGTATTTTTCATAGGCCAATGAATACCGCTCACGATCTTTCTATCGATATCGTTAAAGCGTGTTGCGTGTTACACAATTTTGTCACAGAACGGGACGGCATACGTCAACAGGATACAATGTTAATAAATAATTTTCCACAATTCCAATCCTCTATGAATGAAGAATCACTTGGACCAAATTTTATAAGAGACCAATTTACAAATTATTTTATGAGCCCTGAAGGAGCTTTAAAATGGCAGTTAAATATGATATAGGTAATAATTATAATATTAATTATATCTTACCAATTTTGTTCTTTTTTTTATCGTCAAAATCATCATAAGCAGGAAATAAAAGTTTACAAATTGATACCCACTCTTTTGGTTTATGGAATTTGTTACAGTAATTTTCATTTGATTTATCCCACAAGGCAAGTCTTTCTTGCACTAACGATATAAGATAATCTAAATCAACATCCTCCACGCTCATTTTCACATGAATTATTTTAAATGTGCACAACTGTCAGCTTCCATATTCTAAACAATACTGCGTTGTCCTGCGTCGTCACAGCGTCGTCGCACCGCAGCACCCCTTCCCGCCTCGTCTCCCCCACTCCTTGTGCGCTGCGCGTGCGTTGTTTCGATGCACGTTGTTTCAGCGCACCGTGTGGCATACCGGGCAGATTTGTATGTAGAACTACGGAGCGTCAACGCTGCGACGTCGCAGCGACGACGCAGCGCAGCGGCAGCGCCCGTGTGGAATCTCTCTAAGGCATCTGTGTTGCAAGTTATACCACTTGGTAACCTAATAGCATCATTTTTCATCAAGCGTAGTGTAATTCCTGTGGAGAATAGCATTGTTAACTGACCGTGAGCGACGACTCCCGCGTAGCTGCCCCAATGGTTATTAAAGTTACCTCCAGAACACGTTCCGTCGTGGTCGATCCCTCCGGCAAGTGTTATCCACCGAATTTCCGTCTCATTAAATTTAGTAATTAAATATTCTTGACCATATATTCTTGCTCTTCTAAGCTTATGAAATGTATTACACTCTTCTTTCGACAAAGCATAATTTTCGGATACTACACCACCCTTCACCAATGAATTGTGCGAATGCACACCACAATACATAATGGTGTATTGTAGATTTATAAGACATGAAAAAGTATCAATATACATAGATTCTTTGGATTGAACGAGCTGTATCTCAGCTCTTTCTTCGTGAAAATTGTCCTCAGTGAATGCACAACTTCCCGTAGTACGGTGGAGCTGATGTGGAGGAGTGGAGGAGTAGTAGAAGAAGAGAAGAGAAGAAGAACCCTGGAATGCGTCCAAGTAGGATATTACATTCCGCTACCAGTGTCTGACTGCGACATCCGTGCACTTTGCATTAATCGGCCGACGGAGGAACAGCGATGACGATTAATGCAGATCTCGTGATCATTGATGTGGCAGTCATACATAGATCTTAAAACTAGCACAATATTAAATTTTAATTATTACATTATGAGGGTTGGTTAGAAAAAAAGAAAGAACACAAGAAATTACAAGTTATAGCTAGGTTAGTAGATATTGCAACACTCACCCGTTCCTCGGGGTAAAATACACGTAGTAATTTTAAATATTTTAGTCGAAATGGTGGCTAGATTTTAGTAGAATCAAAAATATGAATTTAGTGTCTCGG
Source organism: Chesias legatella (assembly GCA_947359385.1). Lineage (NCBI taxonomy): Eukaryota > Metazoa > Arthropoda > Insecta > Lepidoptera > Geometridae > Chesias > Chesias legatella. Next base: position 8,568,964 of record OX375781.1, on the reverse strand, counting down.
CTAGCGACCGGTGAATCGTCAAATGGCAGCCATGACGGTTAGAGATGGGACTCGCTGCACTTATCGCTAGTGACGGGATGATAGTAATCGGAGAATCGGATTGTTACATTGTATTTATATTATTTTTTTGTAAATAATATCTCTTTTTTGTAATTAATTTCCATTCATTAAAGGAAAACTTATTTTATTATTATGTGATACAAAAAGCACTTTAAATTTCCAAATAGTTTTGAATTTTTTTAAATAATGTAAAAAAAGCGGGCAAAATTGCCAAGGTTGACGGTACTGCCTCAATTTTACTGAAAGTTAAATGTATTGTGCATAAATTCTTATTCAATCAAAATCTTTCCTAGTAATGAAAGCAGAATACAGTTCCTGAAGATAAATAGTATTACTGAAATCTTACCCAGTGTGCTGTTACACCAAGAAAGCTCCTAGTTTTTGTTGACCATATATATGTAGTGGTTGATACATACTCCACATTACTCAAAATGATTATAAGTTATATGATCAAAAATATGGCTTCCTTGATCGCAAGTTCAAGCTTATGGACGAATTGAAACCCAGGGGTACCTGATCTCACTATCACTGCATCATAGTTACTATAAATAGGTTAATCACCTCCACAGTTAGAAGATAATAATATAAATATTTGTTAATATACCTACGGGAAATTATTGCGTGTGAAGCTTGCAACACTTACCAGTCATTGCTATAGTGGCATAATCGGTTCATTTTGTACACATTTTTCAGTACAAAACGAATGCACTTTTATCACTGTTTCTCTAGTACCACTTTTTATCACTTTAGGCATAATAACAGCTCAGTATTTTACAAAATATACGCAACGATGTCTGCAATGTTTCAAAGTGAATTTTCAAGATGGCCGGTTTAGTTCCTCAAAACGCCACCGCCAACTTATACTTGTGGCACTATAAGTACTAATGTTTCTCCCAAGTATTTTTAGGTATGAACCTTTGGCCAAAAATGATAATGCACTTTTTTTTTATTCATTTATTTATTAAGGGTTTGTTTTATAAAAAACATGCCACCTCTGAAAGTTTACAGAAAATAATCTAACAATTTAAATTAACTTAATCAATATGAGACTTAGGGCGGCTTGCATAACGTTTTGTTTAAATTGTTTTAAATTGTAATTAGTTAATTAAGTTTAACAACGTAAACGTATTTATCCAAAATGCATTTAAAGTTGTCTTGCACGAAACGCTTTCCGATTCTGTTTAGCTAAACGTGTTTAGCGCAAGCACTAAATTTACTCGTGCGTTCCGTTTGACGCACAGAGTGGCAGGGCATCAAACATTATAGATTTTGTACACATTTTACGTAAAATGGACTTTAATAATCATGTTGTCACTTATATATACTTATATATATTGTGTCAACTGTCAAACTCGTGACGCTTCGCGGTTGTTATTGTTTTGTGGTGATTATTTTGTCTCCAAAACGTTTGTGACAAAAATCGAAAATGTCTAAGGCCACCAGAACTCGAGCTCCAAACTTCAGCAAACAGGAGCAATTACTGCTGGGCGATGCTGTAAAGGAGTACGCTCACATTATTGAAGGGAAGACGACAGATGCAGTCAAACAAACCGACAAGCAAGATGCGTGGGAGAAAATATCAAAAACATTTAATGCTCACACAACGGGCCAGCCCCGGGGTGTGGAAAACTTAATAAGTTGTTATAGAAATATAAAATCTAAAATTAAAAAACAACATACTGATGCAAAAATGTTGATAGTCGGTAGGTTGGGTTGATCGTCTTGATTGCCTGTAAAATCAGCAATAGATCCAAACTTTCGTTTGCTTATTTCCTTAAAACCTTACTCTCACTTGCGTTCTTTTCCTGTACCTATCATTTCTATAAAACAAAAAAAAAAAAAAAACTTCAAAAAAAATGTAAAGAGGTATCTACAGGGTAGGCAAAGCATTGGCATCCCCGGGGACGCAAATGTCTATAGGCGACGGTAACCACTTAACATCAGGTGGGCCGTCTGCTTGTTTGCCTTCAATTACATAAAAAAAAAATAAAAAAAAACAAAAAAAAAAAAAAAAACAATTTTGTTGTTAGATCCTGCCCAAAGAGGAGCTTTAATAAAGGCTATAGAAGAAAATGGCAAAGACTGGAAAAACGTGGCCTCAACTGCCTCAGCGGTTTCAATTAGCTGGCAAGATCCACAAGTTTGCGAAAAAGGTTTTGAGGAACTATCGAAACAAATTCAAAGAGATGAAAATAATAATAAAAAAAAGTTGATTCGAACAGGTATGTATGACACACCAGACTTGTTAAAAATAATATTATCAGTTGGAGCATGGCAATCCCATACTTCCCCCAGGTGGAGAACATAGGTGGAGCACGGACCAGCACCCGTTAACACTATTTACTCAGGCAGTAGATGTTTTACTTACTGAAAAAAAACATGAAAATCTTTGTTTTACAACTATACCTATTTATTCCAGGTGGAGGTCCTCATCAACCTGAGAAAGATGACAGTGATCTTACAGAAATAAAAAAACTAATTGAACCACAAATAGATGGGCTATTCACAATATATGATAGTGACGCTGGACTGATGAGCCAGTATCAACAAACTTTGCCCGAAACTGAGCAAACCCAACCAATAGAAGAAAATTTATTGGAATGTACAAAAAGTAAGATTTTAATATTAAACACCCCCTTTACCAATCTATTTTTAGGGTTGTACAATTGTACATCTTTTATGCTTGCCTTTTTAATAGTGCAGGATCCGGGGCTCAAAACTGGCTATTTAATCAATTTCTATTACTTACAGACAGTCAAGAGAAGGTGAATATTATTTTAGAAGAAGTGTCTCACCAAGAAGATAATTTTATAACACCAATTAAGTATCAATCAAGGACTGAAATTCTTCGGAAAAAAAAGACCCTGCACTTTCTCGAAATGGTAACTATTATTTCACAGCCTATAACAATAATTACTGGTTATTGTTATATTTGTGCAGAGAATTATTTTCATTACATTTTTATTTACAGAAATTACCAAGAAAACGATAAATGTTAACAACAGTTTTAAAGTGTTAGCGGAGGCGAAATATGAGTTGGTCCAGATGCAAAAACTGCTTATAGAAAAAGAGCTATTGCACAAAGAAAAACTGCAGGAGCTGGAGTTAGAAGATAAGCTAAAAGAATATAAATTTAAGGAGAAGATGAGAGAAAAAGAATTAGTTTTAATGGATATAAAAATACAAAATGTTTAAAAGTAGATTATAAGTAGTAGGTACCTACCTAATTACTCAAGAACTGCGTATTAAATGCTTTCTTTTTGTTTTTCTATATTGTGTGATGTGAATTTTACTATAGTTGTGGTTTTATTGTAATATTAGTTTCTGGTTAACTGGTAATTTTTAATAAATAATAATGCTTTCTTTTTGTTTTTCTATTTATTTATTTGGATTGTTACTAGACTACCATGTATAATAACTAACTAACTAGGTTATTGACCTACAAAATTCATTGAAATATTCCGTATGAAGATAGAAAAAAGTTTTTTATAATAATTGAAAGTAGTTTTCAATCAACATCCTTTTTTCTAAATGCTGACTTCCTCTTGATACAGTAGTTACTGTACTATGTACTGGAGCTTCATCCATAACTGGATATTCAGGATCTTCAGGAGGAACATCCTCATTTTGTGTTATAGCTAGATTATGCAATATGGCGGTAGCAACAATTATACCGGGCACCCTGTGTAGGTGTATGTTAATTCCCCGAGACAGGATCGGAAACCTCCTCTTCCAAATGCCAAAAGCTCTTTCTACAACATTTCTTGATTTTATTTGTGATTCTTGATAAAGTATTTCTCCTCTTGTATTGGGGCTTCCATCGCGAAGTGGAGTCATCATATATTTAGTTTGAGCGTAACCGCTGTCACCCAATAAATATTTATTGAAATATTTCCCTTGTACAAAGTCTCTCTTTAATGCACAGTTATCCCAAATATTTGAGTCATGTGCAGAACCATGCCATCTTGCTACTATATCTAAAAATTTATGATTAGCTGCTGCTACACACTGTGTATTTATTGAAAAATACCCTTTTCGGTTGCGGTAAACTTCAGCATTCGGCCCTCCAGGTGACATAATTCGCACATGTGTGCAATCTATGGCACCAACCACTCTTGGAAATTTGGCAATTTTATAAAAAGCTGCTATTAAACTCCTTAGGTCTTCCTCTGAACTGGGGAATTGTATATAAATGGATCTTAGGCTTGCAATAGCATGAGTCACACGATGTACAATTCTACAAGCCGTTGACTCATGAACTCCTATCATATCACCACATGTTATTAATTGGCTACCTGTAGCATAAAAACGCAAGGTGCACAAAAGTTGGTTCATCGGAGTTACAGCAGTTTCCCTGAAACAAATTCAAAGATATTGTTATTTCACCAAAGTTATTCTTTATGGAGATATCACGTAGATAGAGCCCGTAAATATTATAGGCCGGCTTATGAATGGGTAGACAACTAGAAAAATTCAATCAATTACCTGCCTATCCTGTGCCGTAGACGAGTCTCTATTTGCTGTAGCAAAATGACCGTGGTAGCCTTTGTTAAACGAAAGCGTCTCAAGAATTTCTTTTCTGAAAGACTTTCAAACAATGCTGATCTCGGGAAAAGCTGTCTTGGTGCGATGGGCCGGTTTAAATACATTACTATCTCTTCGTCATCATCATCGGAAAAATTCAATAAGTCGATCAAATCCATCGTTAATTCGAACAGAAAGCAAATAAACACACACAAAATAGTCCAAAAATTTTACACAAGCCGTCAAAAACACATGGCAATCCAAAATGGCGCTCGCTAAATACAATTAACAGTCTCTAAACGCCCATTCCAGAGCGTTTAGTTTTGACAGATGACTAAACATGTTTAGGAGCTTAATTTTTGTTATGCAAGATGCAAAACGTAATTAGTTGCTTAAATAGATTTAGTGACTGTTTAAATACATTTAAGTATCGTTATGCAAGCCGCCCTTAGATTTAATACAAAATAAAATTAGTCTTGAGTTTTTGTAGCTTTGTAAAACAACTTGTAAAGCTTCCTAGCGTCCTCCGATTGAGGGCAGCTGAGGACACTATTACAACCTCCGACCTGGCAGAATACATGGTTTAATTTAAATAGTTGCTGCCGAAGATCTTCGTTTTTGACACACTCCATGAGGACATGAAAGACATCCTCAATTTTGTCACATTGCTCACAATTCGGAGAATCAGTAATTTTCATCAAATAATTAAATTTGTTCAGAGGTACGTGTCCAGAGCGAAGTTGAAAGGCAGTTTTCAAATCGTTTCCATTCAAAGCACAGCGGTCGAACCACGGGAAGCGAGGAAGTGACGGTTGCACTGTTTTGTACCATATGCCTTTCATTACAGATCTCTCGTCAAAGTATTCAGACCACAGTGTATGAACTTGTTGTTTCAATAAACATATGAAATCTGCGTAGTGTGGTAGACATTTATAATGGATACCGTCATACGCTGCTTCTTTGGCTAATGAATCTACTTCCTCGTTACCCGCTAAACCAATATGAGAAGGAATCCATTAGATTTTTACACATTTATTCTGAGACTTTATTTTTATGATGCTTCTTAAAATACTATATGCCAGTGGAATTGCCCGAGAAGATCCTTTAGTACAACAGCCTATATGAAATATCGCACTTTTAGAATCCGTGAAGATGACAAAATTTTTTGAAGCTGTCGTTTCAATATAAGATAACGCTTCCGATATCGCAACGAGCTCCGCATTCATTATGGACATCTTAGTAGTTATGCATAGCTTGATGTAGCTACCCGTTTCGGAGTCTAAGAAAGCCGCGCCGATATTACCATCGGACATAGAACCATCTGAAAATATTTTATAGAAGTCACGGTATTTTTCATTTATGTGTGAACTACATCTATTGTTAAGGTCAAGAACATTATACTGACGCTTAGCCCTATTTAATATTTCTAAATGTGGTTCAAGCACATCACTTAGGTTTATATTACTAACCCAGGTATCTAAACTGAAAATTTCTAAGGTATTACTGCTGTAGATATTAAGTGATTTGAGTTTATTGTGAATAACAGTTAAAAGAGGTTTCTTTTTTCTTATCCAATAAGTATTTTCCGTTAGAATTGTTAAATTATTTAAAATATGAATTATAATATTATCATATAAAGAAATGTTTTTTAGCCAATATTTTCCTGCTAAGTAGTGTCGACGTACAAACAAAGGTTGTATGTAAAGTTCAGATTCCATCGCATGTATAGGAGTGCTTCTTATGAATTTGCCAATAATTCTCATAAATTAATTCTTAATTTATCCAGTCTGGATATTTGAGTTTGGCAACAATTGTCGTATAGATAGCTCGCATAGTCGAGCCGACTTCGCACGACGGCAATATATAAACGTCTAAGATGGCTTGGGTGTACACCCCAACTGGATCCTACTAACATCTTAAAAATATTTAAAAACTTCAAACATTTTTCTCTTTTTTCATTTATATGTTTTTTCCATTGTAACCCTCTGTCTAACCATAGCCCTAGATATTTCACGCAATCCACCACTTCTAAAGAAATGTTGTTAACTATAATATTTACTGTATTTCTTGAGAAGCCCTTCCTGAATATGCACACTTTACTTTTGTTAGGCGATATGTTCAAACCTAAATTGAATAGCAATGAATTTAGTTCCTTTACGGCTTCTTGTAAATGTTTCTCCCCGTCGAGCGTGTTTTCAGATTGGTTATATACAACAAAATCATCAGCGTACTGTGATATAAATGATGTGTTTTCAATCGGTTTGCAAATATCTTTTGTAATGATGTTGAAAAGTAAAGGTGAGAGAGGGTCCCCCTGTGAAATACCTACTCCTGTAAACCTAGAAGCGAAGTGTCCATCAATTTTGATACTAAGATGTCGCTCTTTTAAAAAATTCCATAAATATGAGCCTATTTTCTGTCCAACACGTATTTCGTCTAATTTCTGCATTAATGTTAAAATATCAACGTTGTTGTATGCGTTTTCAACGTCTACAAAACAACTAAATGTCTGAAGCCCTTCTGAAAAACCTATTTGTATTCTCGACACTAAACTGGTAAGATTATCTAAACATGATCTATTTTTTCGAAATCCAGTGTTATAGTTTGAAAGTATATTATTTTTCTCCAGATGCCATTCTAAACGTTTATTAATAATCGAGTGAAATATTTTACATAGACATGAGAGTAATGATATAGGTCTTATCGAAGAATTTTGATTTACGTCACGGCCGGGTTTAGGTATTGGGGTAATTCCAATTTCTCGCCACTGCAAAGGTACGAAACTACTACTTAGAAAGTAATTAAATAACGTTAATAAAATATTTTTGCCATTTAAAGGGAGATATTTTATCATGGAATACGAAATATCGTCGCACCCAGGAGATGTATCCTTATTTTTAATACACGCGTCTAGCTCCTGCATGGAGATTTCTATATCGAGTTCCGAACTGACCACTGTAAACTGAGGTTGTCTCGGAAGTACATAGTCCGGCGTCAGCGAATTGAGTAGATTAATAGCTTGTTCTTTATCGACATGTTGCCTCTGAGACCTATAACCTTTAACCCACCTCATCCTGTGCCACATTTCCGAACATGTGGTTTTTTCGTTTACTGAAGAACAATATTCATACCAATCATTGTATTTTGCCTGCCGTACCGTACCGTGCCGTGTACCGTGTTCCATCGTGCTCGGATTACCCCCAAGATGTAGCGGAGATCCGTTGCACTTGTCATCTGCCCTATCTGTTTGAGGCATCGGTAGTAGAAGTACAACGGCCAAGAGCATGATACTTCTACTGGTATCGGCCAGTCCCTCGGTACGCCTCCCCGAAGGCGTTTCAGCTGGTCTAAACCACTTGGACGTACCCGCAGGTCTGTTGGGCTGTCAATGACATCCAGGATCCCACTGTCCAAGACTGAGTTATATTCCCGCTGAAACGCCGCCGGCAATAGACCAGCGCGTACCGAAGTACAGTACTTCGTCCTCTTCTTTTCTCCCGTCACTGGGCGCCAGGCGCCGTACTTTCGACAATCTTCTCCTTCGTCTTGTCGATAACTTCTCTTACCACATCTTTGTGTTCTTCGGGTACTAAGTCCTTCACCACCTGGCTGATCAGATGGCTCGTCCCCGCGACCACGGCGCCCGTTGGACCCCCTGATACGAAACCCAGCACGGCTGACAAAGCTGGGTACAGCAGATAGTTTTTTGCCGCTGTTATCAAAGAGTCCATGGTGATCGGGTCAGGATATTGGATGTCAGTGACCCGCAGAGCAGTCATATCATTGTTACTCGCCTCCATATGGGAAAACCAGACATAAAGCCGTCTGGGCTCGATGACCTCGGTGGCAAGTGACTGAGTGGTCATGGCTGGAGTGCCACTCATGAACACCGTCTTTGGCTGGCCGGCATGTGCACCCGTCATTGCGTTTGTTATGTGAGCGTCACACTTGATCCACATGCCCAGTGCCCTGAGGCTTTCATTCTCTTCGTCGGGATAGACCACGATTGGAGCGTAGCGCTCATAGTCAATGGTTGATATACATTCCATTTTTATCCCTGCCTTGTCATGGGATATGAATAAACCCTTCCTGTGCATCCCACCATACCGGAAAACTCCACGCTTAGGGTCTTCAGGTTGCGCTATGGACAACTTCCGGGACCATTGAGTTGTGAGGACGAAAGGCGCCGGATGGAAAGAAAGCCAATTAGAATCTTCAAATGGGTCTATTCCGTAGTACTCTGCAGTGCAGTCTTCATCCCATACGTGCCAAGGCGCAATCATGGCAGGTATGTCGACGTACCCACACAACCCATTGGTAGCCATACGAATAAATTGTGTATAGGTATTTCGTGTTGTCACGTCCAGAGCGGATGCCTGGTATCCCACCCAAATCCGCAGAGAGAGGTCAGAGCGAGCAAAAAGCACCGACGTTTATAGAGTTATTGCCATGGCTAGCATACGAAACCACCCCCGGGTGCCTTCGGCAGACGTAAAGCCGTTCTGAATATCCTCAGTGATTACTAGTTTTAGGTATGTCGCAACTCGCGACATAGAGTCCATAGTCCTAAGTGTCATTGCTGGCGCATGAAAAGCAGGCTTAAAGTCAGACCATCGGCGTCCGCGATGTCTCGGAAACAGTGCTGATGGTACGCCCTCGGTATTTGCGACCCCTGAGTACGGCCGGGCCAGTGGGCTGATTGCCCCGAAGTTGTAACCCACCATTAGCCTCCGCGTCTGTACGAGGTCATCCTCTGATAAGGCCCGTGATGCCCGGTACCGTGAGTCGGGGTACACGTGTGGTTCGGGCTCGCCGTCTAAAACCCACGCTCCGTGAAGCGGAGCATCGTTGTATCACAATCCTGGGCGCATGTCCCACTATCGTAGGGACCAACGAAAACAGCGGTTTAGTGTTCAAACTTCCTCTCTGTTCCTCTATATTAATGGTGTCTACGAAAGAATCGTAACACTTTTGATAATCATTTACTAAAACTGTCTGATTAAAAATATCTTCCAAAGAGCTGGAATAACCTGCCCAATCAGCTTTCTTATAATATCTTTTAAACGTATATTTAGTAGTGAAAAAGTTCTTTGACGTTATTTTTATAACTAGGTGGTCGCTACCTAGGGACTCGTTGAGAACATTCCATTTAAATTCTATTGCAATATCTGACGTAACTATTGATAGGTCAGGTGAGGATTTTTGTAAGCAATTATTGAATAAGTTAACTCGCGTTTCCTTGCCGTCGTTTAGAACGACAAAATTACTATCTATGAGTGAGTCAAAAATCATTAAACCCCTGGTGTCCGTTTTATTTGACCAGTTAGAGTGGTGTGCGTTAAAATCGCCCAGTATGATGGTCTTATTATTAAATGATGTAAACAAACTATCCCAGTCGGGCTGGTTAGTTAGCGCGGAAGGTGAAACGTAAACAGAAATAATGTTTTCTACATAATCACAATTAAACACCTTAATGTGTAATATCTCAATGCTAGGATTATTTGTGTGTAAGACACCAGCTTGTGATTTGACTGACTTATGTGTGAGTATTGCCACGCCCCCATATGAGTCACTTCGATCCAAACGATAGCTAGTATAATTACATACTTTAAATGGACTGTCGTCGTCTAACCAGGTTTCGCTTAAGGCGCAAATATGTATATTTTCTTGTATAAGTAGTTGGTCAAAAGATAATATTTTGGGTCTTATACTTCGGGCATTCCACTGCATAATATTTAATTTAGACAAACTATTTTTAGGATCCATTACTGACAAAATTAAAAAAATATTTTAAAATTGGCCAATCGGAGGTAAAGCTCGCTGCAACTGTTGCTACCCATTCCGCGCATAACTGAATAATCCTCTTCACTTTGCACTGGACACTAATACTTTGCAAAAACAACACTTCCTTAATTCTAGTAAATAACTCGCCGAACGTGATTTTATCAGATTTATCGTCCGACTGATACTGATTAGGGGCAAAGGTTTCATGAGACTCCTCGTTAGGAACCTGGTGGTCCCACTCTGAGACGCTTTCCAAAAATGTCTTCTTTTTAGATTTTTTCTTTTGTTGTTGTTGTAAAATAGGACTCTTCTCTAATTCCGATTGTGTCTCAGCAAAGTTTCTGGTTACTTCGGCGTAGCTAGGCGATTGAAGAGGGGAGGGGTCAGCATAGACTGGTGGTGTGTATGTACTCGTAGACTCACGAACAAATGGAATATTTTGGGGAGTACTGGTTATAGTTGGGACATACATAGGCACAGCCTTGCTATATGTGACATTATATTCTGCCATGATTTCTCTTATTTTCTTTTCTCTTAAAAAAGCAGGGCATGTTTTCGCTAGTGACATGTGATTGCCCGAACAATTGACGCACTTAAAGTTATTTGTATCGCAATTAGGGTGATTACCAGCACACTTCGGACACGTGACCTTCTTCATAATGCATGTCTTGATAGAATGTCCTAAGCGCCAACACACAGAACACTGCGACACCGGGAAAACATAGGGTTCAATCAGTACTTTTACATCGTGGGCATAAACATATGCGGGTAAGTCTTTCCCCTTGAAGCAAAGCCGTACCGATTCACACGGGATCCAACCTTCCTTATCTCGGTCGCGACGACTGAGGCGTTTTGCTGTTACTAATACAATGGAATCTGGGGTCGTTATGTTTTCGAGTATTTCTTCCTCTGATAATTCCATATCGACATCTTTGATGACACCGTACGAATAGCTTACTTCCGATGATTTGTGGAATCTCCAGCCTTTGTTAAGTAGTTCCTCATTAGTGATAAGCTTCTCCATTTCTAAAACATCTTCAAATTCCACTCTTACTTTATACGCGTTTATGTATTTAATTTTCTTTATATTAGTAATATCGTGAATTTTAAAAGCACGCGCCAACGCGAATTGTTTCGGAAGTTGTTCCTTGCAGGATATATAAACTTCTCTTTGTGTAATTTCCTCCGTGTGTGTTTCATTGCGTGGGATTTTGTTTTTTCCAGCTTGAATTCTTTTTCCTCTTCTATTAACGGTACTCCAATCCTCTTCACTAGTTTCTTCTTCTTCTTCTACTTCTCTGGCTCGTTTACAAGGTTTTGAACTAGGCACAATAGTGCCTAGTTCGTGTTGTGATACTATAACGGGGTCCGATATATCCTCCGCCATGATAGCATCGAAACGCGACCGGCCCGTACGCGTGCCGCCACGGGACTGGATAATGCACTTAAAATCTGAAAGTAAAATAATTGGATATATGTTGGGAATATCTAATATGAAATAAAATGATTACCTACTAATATTATATGATTAAACAAACCTTAATTTGATTTGATATGCCTCCTTTTCGTATTTTTCTGGGCATTAATGTCATCAAATCGTTGAGAAGCATATTTATTAACTCAGCTAACTCATCTAAATATTTTCGTAGTCTTGTTGTCTTGAAAACACATTAAGACTTCGTAGTGTTCGAGATTCACGCCTTGCCTCTAAATCTTCTTGTATTTTAAGTTCTTCCAATAAGAAAACATAACAACAAAGATGGGCAGCCATCTGAAAAAAAATGAAGATTGTAGCGTGGGATGGTGCGACGTGTGTGAGTCACGTCTGCGGGGATCTCCTCAAATAGATTGCGCAGCTCAGAGAGCTGGTTCTTATCAAGGGTTCGCGCCGGGCGCCATCCTAATAGGTTCACGGTTGGGCGGTTCCTCCGACGGAGTGGTGGAGCAGGCTCTGGCGGCGCTTGTGCCGCGGCCACGTCTTCATCCTCTGCATCGTCGGGCTGGATATCGCGATCAATGACCTCTGGTTGCGGGGGGGGGGGGGGGTCCTGATTAGCAATTACGCCCTGGGGGGTGATCGCCGCGTTGCCCCAGACGGGGTCGCGTTCGCGATCAAGCGTGTAGTGAAGATCTTCCAATACACGTTGGAGTGATATAGCTGGGGCGGGAGACGTCTCATAATCATTGTGCGTCTGCGGTGTCGCCCTTCCGAAATGGCCGAGATCGTTCGGCTCAGTCGATATCATCCGGTGTTTGACGCCAGTCACGTCTTCAAAGTCGCCAAGGCCTGCAAGATATGCGGCGGCGCCGGCGCCCGAAGGGACACTTACGTCGTGGGAGTTGACTGCATTGATCAACTGTTCCTGTTCACGGGCCGATGTACCATTCGCCACGGCTTGTAATGATAATCTGTACCAGTATAGTACGTGGTGAAAGTGGTTATAGACCGACTGCGGGATAGCCTTGACAAAGGCTTTATCCACATCAGAAATGGCTTTATACTCCTTCTCTAATAATGTCTCGAAGCCAGCTGCGTCTGGATGAAATTCCTGGATTGGACGCGCATTCACAAGACCTACCTCGCCGCCGAGAATGAGGCCTTCCTTCCATAAAATATCATTTGTCAATTCCGATGCTTGTGTTGATAATTTCTTTGGCTGTGGTAATGACGACATGATTTTTGGGGCTGGGCGCTCGACTACCTTTAGTGGTGGTTCGACTTCTGTTGGGGCTGGTGCTCGTGCTGGTTGCGCGGTCGTCGATGCGGCTGGATTCTTATTCCGCCGTCCTCGACGTCGCGTCGACTTCGCTTCATTATTAGTGTTTTCGTTGTTATTTTGCATCGCTGCGGGTACTAGCCCCGCAAGTTGATATTGCGATGGAACCTTGTCACAATAACAGCTGCGTGACGTCATCCGTCGCAAAAAATTACAGATAGCAATTTTTTTTTATTAAAAAGTAAATAAGCTAGGGTTATGGGATATTTGTATTTAAACCAGGTTGTTATGTAAAAAATGTTTATTTAAAATCTTAGCCTAATTCGTCAAAGCCACTCATATTGTCTTCCGAATCAGAACTACTTCCTGTATCAGTTGTTTCAGATTCACTGTCGTCTGCCGTATTTATGATAAATAAATCGTCAGTTATTCGATCTTTGTTCCAATATTCCTCTTCAAGCCTTTTCACATGGTTTACTTCTTTTCGCCAGTCATCTGGAGTTATTGATGCCAACGCCTCCGACGTCAGAGATTCAATTCGACTCTCTAACTGCTCCACATTCTTTTCTGACACCCTCATTTTCACTAGGTTCCAGATGTACTCAATAGGGTTGAGGTCGCAGTTGTACGGTGGCAATCTAACGACCTCATGGCCATTGTCAGCTAATAACTTGTCGATTTTATAATTTTTCGGCGGTTTGTGTTGTTTAATTAATAGGTATAGTTCTAGTTTTGTACTCTCGCTGGGAAATTCAATGTTGTGAGCTTGTAGCCACTCAACCATCACCAGTTTTCTATTATTCATGTTTGGTGGCTTATTCTCTTCCTTACGCTGGGGCCACACTAACGGCTAACGCCTAATGCCCTTTAACGCGATAATTATTGCAATAATTTTTAACGCGTTAAAGTGGGTGGCTACACTTGAACGGTCAACGTGAATGCCCATTGTTGGCGATAAAAACGGCGTTAATTTTACTTGCATTCAAGCAAGATGGACGTTGACAGAGCTCTGTACTTCATGAGTGTGAATTTTTATTATTTGAATGTATTGAATCATTACCGAATGAAGAAAAAAAGGAAACAAAGAAAAAGAAGATGGTGGATGATACAAATGCACAGGAAGCGTACACTGTAAGTCTTTCTATGTTTATTAGCTTAAAGTTTAGAATGACCGGCATTACCATGTTAAACTTTATATTGTCAGTTCATTGCAAACATAGCGTGGACAGACTGTAAAGCATAAATATATTTGGTCAAATAAATGCTAATTTGACGCACCCATGATGCACATTATGTATTTCGACCTACCTACTAAGAGTTTTTTTTTCTCCTGTCTATTTATCTTTCATTCATGCCATACATCAGTGTACTTTTGAAGTAATACAAATATTTATTCAACTTTTTTTACATTTTGCAGGAACACTATGGAGGAAATATTCTCCGACCTACTAGCTGAACCAAGCAACCAGTTCAAGGGATTCGTTCGAATGTTACCAACTGATTTCGAATTAATTTTAAGCAGAGTTGGGCCTTTGATAGAAAAACAAAAAACTAAATTTCGTTTAACTATACCTGCCAAAGTTCGACTAGCAGTTACTTTACGATATTTAGCTACAGGAGATAGCTACAGAAGCTTACATTATTTGTTCAAGATGTCTCACCAAGTGATTTCCAATATTGTAAGGGAATGTTGTGCTGCTCTCATAATTGTACTGAAGGACATGAACATGATCAAGTTACCTGAGAATGAAAACGAATGGCTACAAAAGGAATCTGATTTTAGAGATACATTTCCTCATTGCTTGGGAGCAATCGATGGTAAACATGTTGTCATGGTGTCACCGATACACAGTGGGTCTGAATATATTAATTATAAGCATTCGTTTAGTATTGTGTTGATGGCCTTAGTGGATCGCAATTTTTGTTTTATGTTTTGCGATGTAGGCAACAAGGGTAGAATCAGTGACGGCGGTGTATTCAGAGATTGTGTTTTATTCGAAAAACTTCAGACAAATTCCTTACATTTGCCACAACCTGAACCACTTTCTGATGGCGATGTAAATGTGCCTTACGTTTTTGTTGCTGACAATGCATTTCCATTGCACCCCAACATAATGAAACCTTTTCCCGGAGACCACCCCGAAGGAAGTACGCAACGAAACTTCAATCGTAAACTTTCTTCTGTTCGTATTGTTGTGGAAAACGCATTTGGTGTTATGTCAGCACGGTTTCGAGTACTTAGAAAACCTATAGCTCTACAACCAAACGAAGCTTCAAGAGTCGTAATGGCATGTGCTTTATTACATAACTTTTTAAGAAAAAGTTCTAACTCGCGGCCAATTTACACCCCATCGGGCTACACTGACACAATTGTCAACGGAGAAATAATAAATCCTGGAACTTGGAGAAAAGAAATTGGAGAAGGCGAAGGCGCTTTCAGGTCAATGAAGAGCATTGCACGACGTTCAGCTTTAACAGCAATCCAGGTTAGGAATAAATTCGCAGAACATTTCAGGACCATGAATAATTTGTAAAGTGTCGACAACATAAAAATGTGTAGGTAATTCCTCGTGCTCCCCTTGAGGTATCCCCCTGAGAAGAAAACGAGGAATTTCATTTCTTCATGCTCCTCCTAGGCGGAGAGCCAGGGGGAGCAAGAGGAAGTACCCCTTTGTGTTTTCAAATAAATGATTATTTGATTATTTTGATTTGATTATTTGATTACTTTGGAAAATAAAACAACATACTCTGTATTTATGTCTTTCATTTATTTGTTTCTTGAAATAATTAACATGGCTTTTACATATTTTTTTAATCTTTAATTATCTTTATTTCACCGGACTCTGTGATTACTATTTGTGAGGCACGGGTTGGCGGTGGCATTTCTTGGAAATTTTCTTGGGAAGTTTGAACTGAGGACTGATCTGGAGGTGAACTATTTGTATCGTGAGGTGGAGGCGACTGGTATGTTGGAGGATTTGGCGATGGACTGAATGCGTGATGGTGTGGAGAGAGGGATGTAGAAAACTGAGGTACTGCAGACTGTTGCTCAAGTCGATCTGCCATACATGCACGAAATACTAAATTGTGAATATCATTCATTAATATATCACGCGTGTTTGGATTTCTAACTTTTTTTAGTTTACTTGCGAGCAGTCTTCCGAACATCTCATATTCATCATCTTTCTTCTCTTTTATGAATTCAAAAGCTTCGTCCATTTGACGTCGCGCTGCTCTGATTTCTTGAGGCAGCTCATCTCTCAGTTGTCTTTTTTTACCATAATTTTGAGAAGATTTATTTTCTCTGGGACGAGTGGCATTTTCTTCTTGTATATTTTGCGAAGCTTCTTCTGTTTCTGTAGACAAATGAGGACTATTCTCATTTCCATCATTTCTTTCCTCACTTCTTTCTTGAGCCTCATTGTCGTCGTGGGTCTGAAAGAAAATTAAAAGAATTATTATATTTAAATAAGTTTTACAGACGGACATGCACATAGACACACAGGACAGATGGACAGACAGACAGACATACAGCAGAGTGACAGCAATAGGGTTACTAACTAGTATGGATCTTTCTAGTACGGAACCCTAACATATATTAATACAAAAAAAATAGCGATAGAACCCTAAATCCCAAAAACCCACTTCATTGAAATAATGACTGACTAATATTATTACTTACCTCTGTATTTAATGTGCGGGTACTATCATATACTCCTCGCAGGAAACTATTCATTGTTTCGAATGCAAACCAATTAGTTGTGTACACGTCATCTTTGCCAGCTCCGGACTTCAAAGACTTTTTAATTCTGTTTAAATGGGTTCTATAATAACCCATTAGGCTTTCCTTCTTCTTTTTCATTTCTTCAATGGTTGTTTTAAACGGTAATAATTCCATTATTCGTCGCCAAGCATCATTTTGGGTTCCACGATTCTTGAAACTTTTGAGTTTCGGATCCCACAAACATGGCTCTGTTTGCAGAATCTCAAGAAACGCAATTACTTTCTCGTTACTCCACTCTGTAGCCATAGTGCGTAAATCAAAACAAACACGTGTGCGATCCCGTCGCGCTCCCGACGCACACTGACAATACGTAGTGTGGCCGCTTCATCGCAATAATTCTCGCGTTAGTCTCTTTGATGTACCGCCACTTGAGCTATCGCCTAACGCCAAACGGCGATGTTAATGCCGTTGTCAAGTTATCGCGTTAAGCCGGTGGCTACACCTAAGGTTAACGTCCATTATCGCGATAATTAATGGCATTTCCCGTTAGTGTGGCCCCAGCATTACTGTGATAAGGGGCGTTGTCCATAACAATTATGGAGTTGCGTGGTATATTGGGTAGTAATTTTTCTGTAAGCCACTTTGTAAAATTCTCCGCATTCATTTGGTCGTGATAATCCCCTGTTTTGGTGTTTGCCTTAAACATTAAAAGGGCATTGTCAACAAAGCCAGTCTCGCTTCCCGCGTGAACTATTATCCATCGGCGGCCGGGGCTGTCGTTCCGTCTCACTCCTTCATCGGTTGCTGTTTGCCAACATTTTTTTACTGTGTAGTGCGCGTGTATCCACGTTTCGTCGAGATAAATAACGGGTCTTTTGTTAGCACCAAGCGAGTCATTTTGTTTCATACGGCGTAAATATTTAGCCCTCCATGCTTTTATTTGGGGTCTTTCAATTAGAACCAGTCTTTTTTGGTAACATCGTTTAAATTTGTAGCCTAAATCACTTTTAATTATTTTTCTTAATGTAGTTTCACTACCAGTATAATTAAGGTCTACTTTTGCAGCCGCCAAGATTTTGCGCATTGTAGGAATTTCTTTTCTCACCGTATACATTGAATGAATGATGTTTCTTAATGCTGTTAGTGAAAATCCGTCGAAATATTCCTTCCTTTGCCTTTTTGCTTTGGTAGGAGTTCTCATTTTGCTGCCACTTGCTGTTGCTGACTCATGCTCTCGTCGTAATTTCGTCACAGTATTTTTTGCAACGCGTGTGGCACAAGCCACACGTTCCGTGACTTTGGTAGAATTTTGCAAAATATTCAAAATGTCTATTACTAGTTGCTTCGACATTAAAATGTCCTCAGTAGTGTTCGAAGCACTTTTTAAGGCACAGTTTATATTTTGGATAACTAACTTAGAGTCTTCTTTCTCTTTTAAAAAATAATTGCCTACTTTAATTATCATTTCACGAGCACGACTGTTAATTAATTTCTTACTCATTTTAACGGGTAACAGGTAACAAAACTAAACAACAAAACTCAAAAATAACAATAAAACAGGATAACAAAAACAAAAAGCTATAACAAGTAGGTACTCGATGCGCGTAAGCACGTAAGCGCGGGCTGACCTTGCGAACGGTACCAATGTTGCCAACAGTTAAACTAGCTTACCACCAGAGTCAACTTTGAAAACCACCAGAAAACCACTAACAAAAAATTAATCCACATTCAAAATCGCTAAATTTTCCACTAGTAAGATGTTTGTTTTACGAAATAAAATAAGTATATAGGTTATTAGTTTCCTTTAATATTACGTTATACAAATTAACAGTCAGCGAATCAACATACCATTTTTAGGTAAATCAACATACAAATTAATCGATGACAACAGCTATTTATTCTAAATTAATTCGTCTTCAGACAAATCATTTTTGTCTGCACCATCATCGTCGGTATCAGATTGATATAATTCTTTGGTGCCGATTTGTTTTACAACGCTAACTGGTATTTCATAATCATTGCAGCATTTTCCTTCCAACCTTAAACCACAGCGTACTCTTAATATAGCAGTTAAAAGTTTTAAATTCATTCGATTTCGTTGCTTGTTTTTTATTAAATTCATACTGCTAAATAGTCTCTCAACATCGGCATTGGAATGAGGCAGTATTAGGAGAGTAATCGCAAAAGTCGCTAATTCCTCAAACCTCGATTCTCCTTGAGCATCTTTGAACTGCAATACTTCATTCCAAAATTTTTTTGTGTTTTTGGTCTCATTCCATTTTAATAAATGAATTTGATGCCACTGATCATCGACTCTTGCTATATATTCTGCACTTTTATTGAACTGAGCCATTATGTCAATTAATGGTTCTTTATTGTGATTAAGTGCTTGTTCTACACTTATTCGGGAAATTTTTTTCATCAGTGTCAAATTTTCTGGCAACCTATTTTTTATTTCTTCAACCAGACTTACTATAAATGTTATGCACCGATGTCGCATAATTTCTTCGTCTTCTCTTGGTAATCCCTTTTCTCTCATCTCAAGTATTTGTTTTTCAAATCGGAATCCAAGGTAACACTTTTGATCTAAGTAATCACGAATATTTTGAGAAAAAATATCAACTTTATTCGTAGGTAACGTAACCTTGCTGACAAGCATATCTATAAGGTTGGTCAACTCTTCACACAATTTGGTGTGGTCTGTATCTTTCGATTCGAACATTTTATTAACTCTGTTAATTTCAATTAATATTGGATATAAAAATGAAATATATGCGTAATTCATCTCATTTGCATACATAGAGTGCAATATTTCAGCTGTGTGACACCTTTCATGCACCTTAGCTACCGAGAAATGCGTTTTTAACTCCAGCCATTGCGTGTATATTCTTGATACAGCGGACTCTATTGATAACCACCTGGTCTGACATACTTGCACTATTTTTAAAGGTTTCTGTCCATCGTTGATGGTTTTGAATAATTCTTTGTAAAGGGACTGCCTGGAAGACGAGCGGCTAAACCAGTCATATGTCTCCCTAATTAAAAACTCCAAATTTTTTGGTAAAAATTCTTTTGCAGCAGCTGAAACAGCCAGTTGTAAGGAATGACACAAGCAACGCACCAAAATCAGGTGAGGCACCTCTTCCTTCAATTTGATATAGACTCCGTTATTCACTCCAACCATAACAGAAGCGTTATCTGTACCAATCCCCATTAAATTTTCAAGTCTTAGATCGAATCGTTTGAGCGTCTTCTTTATGGCAGAAACAATACCTTCAGCATTACACTCATCCAGTTCAGCAAGGTCTAAATACGTGGATACTATTTTTTGGTGTAATTTACTGTAATAAATTATAATCAAACCCAAGTATTTATGCACAGCAATATCTGTAGATTCATCAATTAGTAGGCTAAATTGTTGATCTTTGAAATCTTGTTTTAGGATCTCAGTGAAATGCAATGCTAACACATTTTTTATAACCGAGGTGCACTTAGTTCGGTGCAGTTGAACTTTTTCAAAATCTTTTTCATGACTGTGATTAATTACCTCTCCTAAATGGTCAACTACATTTATGCTAGTATGCATGGCTATGAATAGTGCAAGCCTAGCTTCTTCTTTTTTTTTACTTCCAATGGGCTCTGGCTTGAACGGAATCTTAGGCTGCGTAATTATAACCTGTAACAATTTAATTATCCAAAAATGTAAAAATAAAATTATTAAAACTAAAACCCGACAACAACACAAAATTCAAACAGACATAGCATTACAGATGTTTAGCACTTCATCCGATCCGATCTAAATCAGTTATAAATTACCTACAGTCGGCGTAGTCGCTTCACTATTTGTTTGGTGAGTCCCGGCGTTAGGGCCACTGACATCCCCGGCGAAAATATTTCGGCGCCCACTTGTTGAGGGTATACAGCATCCACACTTTGGCGCTCCCCACAAATTTGGCACCTTGGGCCGTCGCCCCATCTCGCCCCCCCTAACGCCGGCACTGTGTTTGGTTACGCATTTGACCAATGAATGAGTAATATATAGATAGCAGTCCTTTACCTTTTTGTTTTGTAGATGCTTTTTCGACATCCCATGAGACTTCAAATCTCCATAGTGACTCCTTAAAGTTGTACCACAAAATATACATTTTGCTACTTGACCCGCAGTACTTTCAATAACTTGTAGCCAATCTTTTAAATGTGGGTCTTGAAGCCAAGAATCCCGAAATTTTTGCATATATTGTGGTTTCGGCATAATTACGCATTAATAAACTCGCGAAGATAAAACAACAAATTGAGCTGCACTACGTAGTTCCAAGAACGAGTTGACTGAAAAATATTGTACGGGGAATCCCCGCGTTTAAAGAAACTAGAGCTGTAACAAACCGTATGTATTCGGTACTGAGTAACGGGTACGCCACCTAGTACTGAGTACCGAAACGTTACTCACGAATGCATTTCGTTACTCGTATTTTCGTTAGTTTCATTCTTTAATACAAAGAAATACAACGGTTTTAGTTCGCGCAAGTACCGCTGATGCGTGATTTCAAACTGTTTTGTAGTTCAAACCAATCTACTTATTACCTATATCCTAAATTTAGATTTACTTATACACAAGTCTGGTTCAAATTACTGTAAAGTTAATAAATGCACTTTACGCAGGTATGTATGTAACGTATAAGAATAGTTTCAACAAAGTATGAACGACGCCGACGCGATGTCAACGTCATACAAATCGTACACAATACGCAATAATTATTTTCCGTAGTAAAACTACAACCGACTTCAAATTTTTTTCAGTTATTTTAAGTTTAAAACCAAAGTACTGAACCGATTTTGATAAAATTTCTATGGGACCACCTGTGAAGTATACCCTTTCAAACAATAAAATAATTTTTCAAATCAGTCCAGGCGTCTTCGAGTAATCGGGGAACATACATAAAAAAAAAAAAAGATTCCGACGAATTGAGAACCTCCTCTTTTGAAGTCGGTTAAAAAGACTCGATGCTTTACTCTATTTTTAATTCCCGTTGCACAAAAGGGGTGTTATAAGTTTGACCGCTATGTGTGTGTGTCTGTCTTGTATGTAGCTCCGTATTTCTCAAACAGGTGAACCGATTTGGATGCAGTTTTTTTTATTTGAAAGCAGGTTGCTTAGCGATGGTTCTTAGACATGTTTTACCAAAATCGGTTCAGCCGTTTAAAAGGTATGGGGGGTGAAAGTGGGAATGAAACCAAATTGCTGTAAAAACTCTAGAGTGAAGTATTCAATTAAATAAAAAATATTATTTGTGCATTACAAATTTAAGAAAAATCATCAAAATCGGTTCAGCGGTTACGAAGATATCGGGTGTTTAGTAAATTTTTAACTTATTTTAGGTATCAAAAGTAACGAGTAACGTAACGATACGATAGTAACGAGTAGGTACTGATTGTTATAGTAACGAATACATACGGGTACGCTATTTTTCGTTACTTTTACACCTCTTAGGAAACAGTATCGTTCTAGCGGATCAGTATTGCCTACACAATAAAAGTAAATACCCTTGAAAAATAAGCAAGTAGAAGGAATTAAAGAAAATATATGGAAACGTGTAAGTGGCTGAGTGATCGCATTTTTAGTAATTGAAATTGAATTTTACTAAACCACTAGAAAAATCCACTAGCCACTAAAACTAATATTTGGCCACTAAATGGGGGGTTAAAACCACCAGTTTTAGTGGAAAATCCACTAAGTTGGCAACACTGAACGGTACTGACGGTGCGACGTCGACTACGTCACCAAGATGGCCGCCAATCGCAATATGAACTTGCGGGGATAGTACAACCTTTTAGGAGATGACTCTCAAACTAAAAAGGGACGTTGTCGGACTTATCTTCTTCTTCACAACGTATGGTCCATCCCTCTTAGGGAAAAACTTTGCAGTCTTGGACTTGCTGGCGTCGCTCAGCTGATGTGTAGCCAATAAAACCTTGTCATTCTCTTTACAATCTTCTCCTTCTCTTCTTGAGCGATCAGCATATGTCTTCTTCTTGTCTTGAAGTTTTTCCTTCTTCGCAGGTGTCAGGCGATATGGGGGCGTCGCTACCGGCGCATGATTACCTATTACCTATTGATTTTTTTTTTCTATCTGTTTTTTGGATAGTATTCTTGGATAGATGTGCTATCGAATGGAAACTATTATTTTTATAACACAAGCACAGTTATGTTTTTAAAATAAGATTTCACTAAAATTTTACTTGCTTTCGTTTGTTTTCCTGACCTTTACCCTTCTGTGGTGTAAAAAAAATGTATGGTCACTTGAATGCCAACGTTTAAAAAAATTAGCCTTTTTCATCGAGATTCCGAAATGGTATATTACATGGTATTTCCACAAGTTGATTCAAAATTAATTCCTATTAAAATGGGTAGAGCTAATTATTATAAAATTACAAATACTACTAAAATTTACTTCATTACTTAAAATCACCTAAAAACATTAGTTTAAAATTCGGTAATGAAATAAAACGAAACAATAAATTTTAAATGCATTTCATTTATTAAATTTACTATCACAAAAGGTGTTCGAAAAGTCCACCACGTGCTCTGATGCATGCTCTGCACCTTTTGATAAAAGATCTTTTAATCCTGTTCGCAAATCTTTGCTCTGTGATTTTCTGAGCAGCTAATCGCACACGCTCCCGTAGCTGGTCCACTGTATTAATTGGGTCTTTATAAACCTTTTCTTTAAGACATCCCCAGTAAAAAAAGTCCAATGGGTTGAGGTCTGGTGAACGAGGTGGCCACAAAATTGTCCCCAAACGACCGATCCATCGTCGACGATATGTTTCATCGAGGTATTGTCGAACATTTCGGGCGTAATGAGCGGGGCAACCATCGTGCTGCAGCCACATTCTTCTTCTATCTTCTAATGAAACATCTTCTAATAAAAGTGGAAGTTCGTGCCGTAAAAAATGTAAATACGTTTCTGCAGTCAATGTTCCAGACAATTCGAATGGTCCGATGATTTTGCCATTTAGAATTCCAGTCCATAAATTAATTTTGAACTGGTACTGGGACCTGTCTTCTCTGGCCAAATGAGGGTTTGTACGCTGCCAACTGTGCAGATTGTGCATATTAAAATACCCATCTTTTTTGCACGTGGATTCGTCGCTCCACAAAATTTTATCGAAGAAATCGGGATCAGCGTTCATTTTTCTCAGCATTGTTTGGCAAAATGCAACTCGTGCAGGGTAATCTCTTGGTTGCAAACATTGCACGCGCTGGTAGTGAAAAGGATGTAATTTTTCTCTTTTTAAAATTCGGTGTATTGTTCTTGCTGACATGCCAGTATTAGAGGCTATTACGCGCACAGATGTGGTCGGATCAGCAGCAATTTCATCAAGTACGTCCTCTTCATTATGTACTTGTGGTCTCCCAGAACTCGTGCCACCGATACCACTTCCAGGAATTCGACCTTCCATGTAAGCATTGTGTACGCGAATTAACACACGATAATCGGGATGGCGTGCATTGGGAAATCTTTCCCGATACAGTGCTGCTGCTCGATTGGCGTTACCACCACACTCGCCGTAGATTAAATGCATTTGCGCATATTCAGACGCAGTGTATAGCTGAGGCATTGCAATCAATATGCAATACCAAAAAATCCAAGTTACAAAGCAAATCAAGTCCGAGATCACAGCACAAAATCGTTAGGTTCACAAAATTAAGACGTCCAAATCGCTAGGCAAAACAAAGTCCGAAATCACTACCTTGATAAGTTTGGTAGGAATTAATTTTGAATCAACTTGTGGAAATACCATGTAATATACCATTTCGGAATCTCGATGAAAAAGGCTAATTTTTTTAAACGTTGGCATTCAAGTGACCATACATTTTTTTTACACCACAGAAGGGTAAAGGTCAGGAAAACAAACGAAAGCAAGTAAAATTTTAGTGAAATCTTATTTTAAAAACATAACTGTGCTTGTGTTATAAAAATAATAGTTTCCATTCGATAGCACATCTATCCAAGAATACTATCCAAAAAACAGATAGAAAAAAAAATTTCATTTGCAGTCTGGGCGCCAAAAATAGTGACGAAGGGTGAAATATTTCTTAAATTTCGAAAATGTCGAATATCTCGAAAACCGAGGCACTTTTACTGAGCATAACAAATATTTTTCTGAACCGCCACAATGGCCCCTACCCGCAGGTACCCTATTATCCACTCATTACGCCACACCCTGTATACTATACTGTTATTTGCATATAGTGACTCCATTTGCTTTACACTATTAGCAAGGTCATGTTCAGCCCGCTTATACTTATGAGAAATATCATGGAGTGACTTTTCAAGGTATAATATTTTATCAGACATGTATTCCATATCCTTCGTATTGCGTCCTAATAAATTATAGCATGAATTTAATTGTTCATTTAAATTAATTTTCTCCTTAGTTAATTTAACATTATTAATAACATTTTTCTTTTGCTTCAGAGCCCTTTATGTTTTCTTTATTTAGTGATTAAGTTTTACATATTTTTTTATTCTGTTGCTACCTATTATTTGGGGATTTTTACAATTGGGTGATGACAGATCTATTACAGGAATATTAAGCTCTGTACTCAAGCAAATATTATTAAATCTACAGTTACAATATGAAACCTTGCTTGTTTCATTTAGTTCCAATTTGTTTTCACATACAGAAAGCTCCTGCTTTAAATCCCTTATTTGTTGAAGTGCCAGTTCATAAACTTGGAAGCAGTTGTCAATGAAAGCTAGCTTTTGTTGAAGGTCATCCCGCTGACTGCAAAAATTTTCATACTCGGTGTCCAGGTTAGCGAGATGACTCTTGAGTGTTGTGTTGGTATTGAGAATCTTTAACATCTCACACTCACTATCCTCTCCTTCTTGCAGTAGCTGACTCCACTGTGTATGCCTACCATATTCGCACCATTGTCGTATCCTTGACCACGACAGTCTTGTATATTCAAACCATTTTTTGCTAGCTCCTCTTGTATTGCAGTACTCAAATATTCTCCTGTCGTCTCAGTCACAGCAAGAAATCCAATAAAGTTTTCTTCTATTGTACCCGTTGATACATACAAACTAGAGGGAGGAGGTTTCACTCCCGTTGCTATAAGCGACAGCTTTCAGGACAAAAACGTAACCGATTAGTTGAGTCAGATAGCTTAGTCAGGAGAAGATTGGCCGAAGCTCTCATCGACAGTGCGAGTTACAGCGATGCGAGTCCATAGAGATGATGCTGAAGAGTTTAATATAACTTACTTAATACCGCATAGAGAAAGTAGTGGTGATGTTGAAAGTGATTGTTATAGAAAAATCGTTCTAATAAAACTATTTGGCGTAAAGCTGCAAATCATTGTTATGGCACTAATAAAAAGCTAATTAGGATGGTTATTCTAAATTTTTGAAAATGTATAAAGAAGATATAATGTATACCTTTGATAATATGATAATACTATATATCAGTATTTATGGTGCAATATTCTGTATTTAAGAGCATTAGTAATTAAGGTTCCTAATCCATATGATATTGTTAAAGTAATTAAGTCGTTTACTCGATAATGTAATATCGAATACAGAGTTGTTATCGCTGCTCCATTTCAAAGTTAACGAACTTGAATCACGTATTGTTAGTTTAGAACAAAGGCTAACTAATCACGGTTTCAATGTACCTTTTGCGAGAAAGGAAGCTATTACTAATAAGAGAAAAACCACGATTAATATGTACAGTAGGTGGCCAAATTATTAGGGACAGTATTGTAATTGATATTTTTGAATTTTCCAGTTTAATTGGATTTCTGTATCAGACGATTAGTTGTAGGTCTCTTATATAATTTTTATTTGTGTCTGTATTCTATTAGGATCACAAAAAACAAAAAAAAATTATACAAAACTGTTTTATATTCTTCGTATGAGTATTATTAATATTGTTAAAAATTAATAAAATAAATTTTAATATTTAGTGATGCCACCCTTTGCTGCAATAAGAGCTTCTATGCGTCGGGGCATGCTCTAAATACATGTTTCTGCATCTTCCTGGAGTTTGGAGTTGTGATGCCATTCTAATGTTCAATGGTAATCGCTTCTTTAGCAATCGCCCGTTTGGTGAGTTCCCACATGTTTTCTATGGGATTCATGTCTGGTGAATTCCCTGGCCAAGGCAAAACAGAGTCATTTTTTTCAGCCAAAAATGCAGTAACACTTCTGGCTTTGTGGCACGGTGCCGAGTCATGCATAAAAATGTATTCATCATCATCAGCAAACCATTCATTGACTTGCGGCAATAACCGGGTTTCTAGTACTCGCTTGTATCGGGTCTTGTTTCATTGTCCCTTCTACGATGTATAGGCGCCCCATGCCTTTGGCTGAGATGACAGACCACACCATGACACTAACCGGGTGTTTAACCCCCTCTACAAGACAATCAGCGTGAAATTGTTTACCAGGGCGTCGTCTTACAAAAGAACCAAAATTTGGAAAGTTGATTTGTCGGAAAAACACACCTGTAAATTAATAGAATGATTAGTAGAAAATCGTAATTGACTAATTGCATTATTCAAAAAGTTACTCTACTCCAGTCTGCAGCAGTTATATTTCGATGTTGTCTAGCCCATTGGAGTCGTTTCATTTTCATCCCGTCGGTTAGGCGTGGTTTTTTGGTAGGCCGCCGTCCCATCAGATTGTCTTCGACCAACCGTCTCCGCATTGTCCTCTCTGAAATCTTTTCACCCTCTTCGTTTATCATCGTAGTCAAATGAGCAACGCTCTTTTAACGATTTTTGATGCTGATGTTCCTTATTTTTCGATCGGTACGAGATATGGTAATCCTTTTCCTGCCACATTTGCCAGCACGATTTGCCTCAAGAGGCTTTTTATTGTCAATTTTATTTTTTATTCGATTAACCTGCACCTCTTGATTATTCAAGACAGAAAAGTCGGTTAAAACTAATGAAAAAATAAAACCTAGACAATACAACAACAATACCGCAAACCACGCTTTTTAACAGACAATGACTGCATGAGAAGAAACGTTACACAATTGATAAATGACGCACGTATTCTGGTTGTCATTTGACAAAAACAATAATAATGAGGGCACCTTATTATTGAGTAGGTCCGAACTCTTTATGTTCAAGTATTCTGAGGCTTGAACTATTGGTTCTGGGTCCCAGAGAAGATTGTGATCGGTCGGATCACCAGGTCCGGTCAGGACACCTCCTCCGTAGATACCAGTGTAGAGTTTATAGGCTGGTCCCAAAGGGGGTTGTGATCGGTCGGATCACCAGGTCCGGTCGGGACACCTCCTTCGTAGATTGTCAGCGTAAACTCGTAGGGGCTGTTCCCAAAGGGGGTTGTGATCGGTCGGGAGACCTCCTTCAGTAGATTGTCAGCTTATAGGGTGAGAGTCTTCAGGTCTTGAAGGAAAGAGACTGGTAGACTTAGCACCGCTTTATTGAGTTAGCTCTGAACTCTTCTGAGTTCGATTGGAGACTGAACTAATCTTAGGTGGCTTGCAGGCTTTTTATACTTTGATGTAAATAAGGTTGTTTGCGTCTTAGGTTCTCTAGAACGACTTACTCAACATTTTATTTTTATGGTGCAATCTAATTATTCATGATGCAACCTTGTCTTTACAATTATGATTCAACTTATTTATGGTGCAATCCTGTCTTAGTTGGATACAACAATATATTATCAATTATTTTTTTTTATTTTTATTTTTTTTAATCAATCCTTAAAAGTAACATCTTTCTCCCACTGTTCAAAATTGATACATCTCTTACGACTAAAATATTATATCTTAAAAGTAAATAGAAAAACGCTACTGGATTAGACTTTTTTTATGTTTAAAAAAGCCAGCAGGTTTCCACGTATATCTGTCCATTCGGGCATTGAATGCTTGATCCTTAGGGAAACAATCATTGAAAGAAAAAGAAAGAAAAAGTTGTTTATTTGCTAGAAATAATTTGACACATTTTAAACAATAAAGAAATATAAGAACCGTGGAAAGATTCAAGATCAAGATCAAGCTCAAAGTTTAATAGCGAGACCTGAAATTCATAGCATTTCCATATTTTAAAAAATTTTGTTGCAATTCAATTTCGTAAAATGAAATTGATGTACAACAAACCCATCTATTTAAGATTGTGTATTTTAGATATTTCTAAAACTTTGATGTATGATTTCCATTACAATTATATGCAGCAAATAAAACTTACTGCTTACAGTAGTATTTGACACGAATGTTATCGTGCTTCCAATATTTTTTTATTTACAATAAGAAACTTACAACTAATACAAATATAATTCACAAAATACACAAGAAACAGTCGGATATTAGTAAGTTAATAAAAAAAGATGCAAATACATGAAAAGAATACCGAAATAATCATTTTAATTTTTGTTTTCATAAGAATATGTTTTACAGCCACCTCTGATTGTGAAATCTCTTTCGTGATTTGGTAAATAATTTTTTTAGCACTTTCATAATTTTTGTTGTTTGATTCCTTACAGTAGTATTTAACACGAATGTTAGCGTGCTTCCAATGTAGAGTAGGGAGAATATTGCTCAGCTTTTTCATACCGTAAATATTAATATAATATTATACCTACATTAGTTATTTACTATTTAATGCTCCAAATTTTCCCAACACATGTGACATATGAGGTGCACCTTAATCATTTCACATGGTTTTTTAACCCGCCGACGGTGACGTCGATTTGATTTACATCTTCAGTGACCCCGGTCTCACGCACCGGGGTTTTCAATGGAACATTTTTCAAAATCTTGTATTATCTGACCATTTTTTTTTGGTAATTATAAATTATTTGACATTAAAAAAACGATATTTCATTAATTACAGTCTCCTTTATTTACTTTTTCTTATGATTAGACAACTTCACATAGAACCTATAAAATTAGTTAGTTTTTAAACATAACGTTTAAAAAATTCAAAAACACAACAATCAATATATTTTTTTTAATTAGTTCAGTCTTTTATTTTTTAAGACTCTAGGAACTTACTTATAATAAACAAAAAATGGCATCCTACCAACAAAAAATAACAAAAAACAATCTTTGAAAACTACTATTCTTTAATCAAGCAAATACTGCAATATGGCACTACGTGCTCAAGACACAAATGTTTCTTGCACTTGCATGTCACATCTGGTGAAGGATTCGCCGGTTCGATATCACTTCCAGCTTGAATGTCTGAAGACATTGATGGTCTGTCGTCATCAAGCAGTTCATGGAGAAGCGATTCTAGACGATGCTGTTCCCTTTCGTACGACATGCTGTAACAAAGTTTGTATATGAAACAAGATAAATTATATTTGTGATATTTCGATAAAATTGAAAAACATCACATAAACTTACTGACTATAAGATAATCTAATAAAACTATAACAAAAGTAATTAAAAAAGGTACATAAATTAGACAAAAAACGAATAATAAATAATTCAACTCTGTCTATTTTACTTACATATTCGGTGACCCCGGTGTACCGCATCGGGTTGGCGTCAAAACTCAGGAACATGCGGCCGCTCCAACTTTGTGGTTGAACTGGTGGTAGGGTAGGAGAAATGAAGCAGCTACTCGAAATTGCGACGAAAATCGGTGGCGGGGGGAAAAGTTATTCGAATTTTTCAAGTCACCCGGTCCCACAGACATATAATTTTAAATTATTATTATTATTTTTTTTTTTATTTGCGATAGGCAAGCATTTGACCACAATCTCACCTGATAAAATAATAATAAATAATAATAATAATTTATTTAAAATTCAGATTTTCATCCATTTTGTTAGTACTTAACATAGGTTAATATATCAAGAGCAGTAGAACTCTCGCCAAGTTCGTCCGGGGAAGTACTGCCACCATGCCCTTTTCTGCCGCCAAGCAGTGACACATTCGCGTTACTGTGTTCCGGTTTGAAAAGTGTGGTTACCGGTGAACTTACAGGCACATGAGACATTCCACCTTCACATCTCACATTTACGGGCGCATACGATGCGACTTGGGTCTTGTCATACCTACTTTGGGAGGACCCAAGTCGCATCGGCTGTTATGGGCCGAGGTTACCACTTAACACCAGGTGGGCCGTCCGCTCGTTCCGTAAATGTATTACATAAAAAAAAAAAAAAAAAAAATATAGGTCACCGTTCCCGGGTTAAAGTGGGACGCTGCATGCATGCATTGATACCCTTGCGCCATCGTGGCCTATCGCGTTTTCAAAATTCTTTCAGGGCGTCTGGTCGAAGCGACGCGTGACTCGAGAGCTGGCTGTTATCCTTTCACCACGCTGGTTCTGTCAACTATGTATTGACACGACACGCGAGCGAAGCCGCGAGCGGAAATAGCCATTAGTAATACAAAAGACCACCGATAACAAAGCAGGAATTGAACAAACAATACAGCTAGGGTCATTAGTAATGAATGAGACCGATAAGCTTATAACGTATGGAAAGCAAGAAGAATCTTTGCAACCGTAAGTCGCAGAACAAAATGGGTGACGCCATTGGACTTAGACGGTGCCAAAACTTCGAAAAAAAGTCAATTTTTTTTTTAGGGTTTGTCGGCGGCGCCCGATTTAGACCAATCCAGAGAAAGAGCCAGAGTGTTTCAGCCAATCCTGGGCGTTGAGCCAGAGTCATTCAACCAATCCTGGGGTGAGCCAGAACTAATCAATCCCTACTACTAATACAAAAACCAATATTTTAACGATTGTCACATACATAGTTTTAATGGTGGCTCCCCAACTAGGCCTAGCCTGTATCGGGGAAACCTGGTAACCAAGGTACAAATAAATACGATTGGATTGCTCGGCTGACATAATTCCATTTGTTTAACTAATCTATTCTTTATCTTAATATACCGTAAAACAATAATATAAAGTGAAGAAAAATAAATGTTATATAATATTATTAGGTGTACAAATAAGTTTTAGCACAGTTTTCAAAAAATTCAAGATTTATTAAAAAAGAAGTAAAACACAGTTATTCATCGAAGTAATCTCCATCGCAATGAATGACCTTCAGCCATCTCTGAGGTAACTCGCGGATGCCTTTCGCAAAGAAACTTTCGTCTTGCGAGGTGAGAAATTTAGTGACCCATTTTACCACTTCTTCAAATGTTTTGAATCGCACGTCAGACAAATCGTTCTGCATTTTCCGGAATAAATGATAATCGGATGGGGCTAAGTCTGGTGAATACGCTGGTGGTTTTCCAAACCATAGGCCAGATCGCAAATCGCGAATGAATGTCTGTAACTTTAAATTAAAAATTCGCGCACAAATCAAAGGATCGGCGCGGTGACCTGAAGGAATTGAATGTTTAATTTCAGGCCAATTGGGATTGCAAGTAAAAGTGATGAAATAAGAGGGTGATCCCAATCTATTCACTAACGCGATACAGTTCAAATATTTGACTCTCATGTAACGCGGCCCACCAGTGAAACTATATGGCAAGTAGATACGTCCCGGTACAACGCCCTCTGCAACAATTGTTTCATCATTCATTAATTCTTGGAGTGGTGCGACTCTAAATTCGTTATTACTACTTGGTTGCGTTTGCATATTAGTTTTTTTTTTTTTTTTTATGTTAAAAACTAGCAGACGAGCTAACGGGCCACCTGATGGAAAGTGGTCACCGTCGCCCATGGACATCTGCAACACCAGAGGCATTGCTAATGCGCTGCCGGCCATTAAGATAGGCATTAACCCGACGCTTAAAGGTCGCCATGTCGAAGCTCCCTGGGAAAACGGCTGAAGGCAGATCATTCCATAGCTGACAGGTGCGTGGAAGGAATGATCGCGAGAAGCGAGTGGTGGTGGACAACCAGCCATCCAGGTGGTGCGGATGGTATCTGGTTTTGCGGCGTGTGGTGTTGTGGTGAAACTTAGCCGCGGGCACCAGACTAAACAGTTCATCAGAACACTCCCCATTGTACAGACGATAGAGCACACACAGAGAACCTACGTCTCTCCGTAGTCTTAAGGGCTCTAGGTCGTCTGTAAGCTTGGAATCGTCGACAATTCGAACTGCCCTGCGCTGAATCCGGTCAAGTAGAAGGAGCTGATACTCAGGCGCCCCAGCCCAGAGATGGGAACAGTACTCCACGTGGGGTCGTACCTGCGCTTTGTAAAGCATAAGTCTTTGACCCGACGTGAAGTACTGCTTCGCCCTGTTCAGGACTCCGAGTTTTTTTGAGGCCAGTTTGGCCTTGCCTTCCAAGTGACCACGGAATTGGACGTCATTCGAAATGTCGACACCAAGGATTCCAATTCTTGCTGAGATGCTAAGGGAAGTGTTCTGGAACGTAGGAGCCTCGACAAACGGAGTTTTTTTGGCGGTGAACGCGCAAACCTGTGTCTTCCTCGGATTGAATTGGACAAGATTTTGTTCACCCCAGTCCGAGACCTGCTCCAGAGATGACCCGATCTCAGAAACGAGATTGCCTCGGCACTGCTGCACAGAGACCCGAGAAATATTTGCACGGCCTGCGTATTGAGCATCACCAGTACTGTCATCTGCATAGCAATGAATATTACGGACACGTAACATATCATTGATATGCAGAATAAACAGTGTTGGTGATAGCACAGAGCCTTGTGGGACACCAGCATTTATGGGCTTTGTGGCAGAGCAAGAACCGTCTATTACGACTTTTATGCTCCGCTCCAATAAAAAGCTGGCTGTCCAATTGCATAATTTCTCGGGAAGTCCGTATGCTGGAAGCTTGGATATTAATGCCTTATGCCAAACGCGGTCAAATGCCTTCGCGATGTCCAGGCTGACTGCCAATGCCTCCCCCTTATTCTCTATGGCTTCAGCCCAGCGGTGAGTGAGGTATACAAGAAGGTCACCAGCTGAGCGACCACGGCGAAAGCCGTATTGTTTGTCACTAATCAGCTGGTGTTCTTCAAGATACCGAAGAAGTTGGTCATTAATAACCCGCTCCATCACTTTGGAGAAAAGGGAGGTTATCGCGATAGGCCTATAGTTTGACGGGTCAGAACGGTCACCCTTCTTTGGTATAGGGTGAACAAGGGCTATCTTCCAAGAAGAGGGTACAGTTTCGGAAGAATATGACAGCCGAAACAATGTTGTCAAAACCGGAGCTAACTCTGGAGCGCATGTCTTCAGCACAACGGCGGGGACTTCGTCTGGCCCACTCGACTTGCGTATGTCGAGGGAAAAGAGAGCTCGACGCACAGCACTTTGAGTGAAGCGGATTTCAGTCATCAAACTCTCACACCGTGGGATTGTAACCGGTGATTTTCCCCCGTCATCTAGTGTCGAATTGGAAGCAAAGAGTGTGCCTAACAGTTCGGCTTTCTCTTCGGCTGTGTGAGCCAACGAATCGTCTGGTTTGCGCAAAGCTGGCAGTGAAGACCGACAGAAATTGCCCTCAACAGCTTTGGCAAGAGACCAGAAAGCACGACTCCCAGAAGGGAAGCTAGCTAGTCTCTCACCAATGCGGCCGATATACGCGAATTTCTCTGTGGCGATTTTCTTCTTCAAGGATCTGGATACAGCATTATACCGTTTCTTCAATTCGGAGGCGTTGGGCCTGTTATTATCTCGCGCTGACACCCAGGCACGGAATGCGGATCGCTTGAGATTTGATTCCTCAGAGCAAGACGAACCGTACCAGGGCTGAGTCTTCCCACCAAGTGGTACCACACTGCTAGGAATGAAGCATTCCATGCCCTGAAGGACCACATCCGTGACTGAATCAGCACAAGCACCAACATCTCCCGAAGAGAAACATAGCTGCTTCCATGGGTAGGACGTAGACATGGGCGTTTTTGAATATGAACGCAAACGGCTATATATCCGATTTCAGATTTCAAAATCGATTTCAAAATCCGTTTTTAGATATCCGATTTCAGTTGTACCTAGCTTTGCCAATTCGCTTGTTTGTGTTTAGATTTGGTTTAGTAGCTAACGAAAATCACAAACAAATGTAATGTAGGAAACGAATACTCGTACCTACTTAGATTTGCGCGATTTTCCTTCATGCTTTCTCTAGGCTTAGGACTAGCAGAAAAGTTAAGTTTACAGTTTCGAATATAACTTTTCCGGCGCATTTAAAAATCGGTTTATTTACAATGATTTCTTTTTACTTACATTTTTTTTTGTAAGTTTTTTTTTTTTTAATTTTTTTTTTATTTTTTTTTTTATTTTTTTTTTGATAGTTTATTATTGTTTTTAGAAACCTATTTACATCATCATGAAACCTAATTACTTCAAATTAGCGTTCAAGAACGTAAGTTGCTCGACTTTTGACGTTTTTAGGCGACACCTCTTTTCAGTGATGAATAATCCCGCCTTAGAGAAGAGACGTTCGCATGGGACGGAGGTCGCAACAATATTACATTTTGTGCGGTATATTTCTGACAAATGCGGATAAATTATTTTATGGTCTCGCCACCACTGCGAGGGGCTATTCCACTCATCATTACTATTTTTTCTAGTGAGCATGTCGTCGTCAATATACATTTGCAATTCACGGATAGCTCTTGCTTGAGCGTTTCCTTGCGGCTTATTTCTTCTTAGTAAGTCGTCAAACTTATCCCAAGCACTGACGTTTGCGCAGGGCTTTTCTTGAACCACATCAGTGTTTGCTTCTGACGTTTTATTTTTATTTATACAGCCTATTATTAAGCCATGGACATATTTTTTTAATTCGGAGACCGCACTGTCATTTTTAAAAGACACAAGTTTAAATCGTGGGTCCAACAATGTGCAAAGTCCGAAGGTCTTGCTGTGCTCTATTCCCTGAAATCTATCTTTCAATCCATATTTCAAACTCCGAATGACGTCAATCACAACTTGGTTGAAAGATGCGGAATATTCTTCTTTATTTAAAAAATCTTCGCAAATGTCCTTCAAACAGTTGGTCATGACTATGACCATACTTCCTGTGAGGTACTGATCTCCGCTGACTGAAGATGTAACCTCTTCAAATGGCTGAAGTACTTTGCATACCTCTTCCATGATGTCCCAATCCTCTGAACGTATAATTGGCCATTCTTTTTCAATAAGTGCCATACAATGTTTGATGGCCTCCTTCAATAATATGAAGCGACGGAACATAAAAAAGGTAGAGTTCCATCTTGTAGGTACTTGTTGAATTAACCTTTTTGGTTCTCCACATTCCGTCATGTTTTTTAATTGATATACAAGAAGCATATCCGTTGCATTTGTACTACGTTTAAAATGACCCACTATTTTTTTTACGTTTTCTATCAATTCTTCTAACGGTCTCAAAGCCCCTGAAACGATGAGATTGAGAGAGTGGGCGTAACATCCATAATGTTTCCACCCCAGCTCTGTCTCTATTGCCTTGACAATATTACGAGCATTGTCCGAAATGGCGAAATTGACTTTGTTTGTTAAGCCCCATTCATCCGTGACTCTCTTTAACTCTTTGGCTAAATTAGCACTTGTATGACTTTCATTAATACCTTTGCACTCTAAAAGTACTTGCTGGGGTTCGAAGTTCATATCAATGTAATGGACAGTCACGCCAATATAGCTCTCAGTCTGCGACGATGTCCAACAATCAGTCGTCAAACAAACACTACTAGCATCTTCAGAAACTTTGGTCTTTATGTCACTTAAAGTCGACTGGTATAGTGCCGGAATCATAGCAGAAGATATATTTTTCCTACTAGGCAGTGTGTATCCGGGAATATTTTTCGCAAATTTTTTGAAACCTTTGTCTTCAACTATGCGGAAAGGTTGATAATCGGAAATAAATAACTCTAATAAATCACGATCAACTCGTTTACTCTCTTCTGGAGTCATTTTTTTCACAATATAATTTTGCATTGTTCTTTGTCTTTTTCGAGGCGGAACCTGATCTGTTTTGGGGTCCTCTGAACTCTTACTGGTTTCCTTGGCATCGGCTGAAGCAGCGACAATCGACCCACCCGAATCTTTAGTAGACGTACTCGGCAAACTCTCAACATCAACAGTCCTAAGTGGTCCTGAATCGGTACTTGTTTTTTGAGCCAGATAAACCGATGCGTGTGATCTTTTTAGATGAGCTCCTAGGTTACCCGTTGTCGATTTGTATGAGATATTTTGTTTGCAATATTTACAAACTGCAATTCCATTTTCTTTTTTGTCAAAGTGAGTCCATACTTCACTGGGTTTACGCGACGACATATTGAAAACCAATACACACAGTACTCGTCTAATCAATTAAAAAATATACACTTAAAACAAAAAAAAACTATTTAATAAACTATTTACTTAAACTATTATGATATAGGTACCTAAACTGTAAACAAACTCTACTAAAATCAACAAACAAAAAATATGACCGACACGCGCGCACTTGCTATTCAAGGTCAGATTTGCATCTATCCAAACGAAAGCATTTTTTGTAGTAAACAAATACGCTAATTAATAATAAGCCAAAATACATCACCTCACCGCCTAGTCAAGCCAAAATAGTCTTTAAGTACTGAGTCGTAGGACTACATTGATCGCACATATTCAATGGCAATAGATTTCCGCAACAACAAACCGAAATCGGATATCCAAAATTCTCCCCATCCTTTTTACTCCGCTTTGTTATGATTGGTTAGAAAGAGACACAGCGAATTTATTGGCGAAGTCACCCGAAGAAGAAATTTTAAATACGATTGCGTTTGGATTGGATAGGTACGCAACGCACACTACAGTAGGTACGATTGGTGATATTAGATCGTTTCGTTCGTTAGCGTTTTAGTTGGGCTAGATTTCTGAGATCGGATTTTCTTGTTGAGAAATCGTTTCGAAACGATTTGTGTTTGAAATCGGATTTTGGATTCGTTTTGATATATCGGACGCATGCCTAGTAGGACGCGTAGAACTCCCGCAATCCATCCCAATCCGCCGACCTGTAATGCCAAACCCGACGACTGCCGGCAGGGCGCAATCCAACGAGTCGCTTAGTTGGCACCTCCGTACGCACCAAACAATGATCCGAAGACCCTAAAGGGGCTTCGACCGAGATTCGGTATCCGTGTGGGCTAGAGGTCAGCAGAAGGTCCAGAAGAGAGGGAGTATGGTCGTGTATGTCCGGTATCCTAGTTGGAGTTGACACCAGCTGAGTGAGACCATAAGCCAGAGCGAAGTCATGAGAGGTTCTTCCAGCGTAATCGGTAACCCGTGATCCCAGCCACTCAGAATGATGAGCGTTAAAGTCACCCAAGATCACCACCTCCGCTGAAGGAAGCTGCTGAAGCACTCGGTCAGTCGCGTCTTGGACGTGCTCGAAGAGTCGGTCAGTTTCAGCGTTACCGCCATGAGACCTATAGAGGCACGCATAGATACGCGTGTGACCATCGTAGTCCATTCGTGCCCAGAGAACAGATAGATCGCTGCCTTCAAGGTTGTACAACCGACGACAGCAGATATCCTCTCTAACGTACATACACACTCCGGCGCGACGGACAAAGCAGTGCTCAAGAATGTAGCCCGGATAGTTCAGGTATGATATGTCAGCCGGAGAGGATATCTGCGTTTCGGTGAGAAAGAGAATGGCCGGCTTAGCCGTTTCCAGGTGAAAATGAACAGCATTTAAGTTGGTGTGTAAGCCCCTGATGTTGCAAAAATCCACTTTGAAAGTGGAAGGGGGAGCCGCTGAGCAACGTTTCTTTCTTTTTGAATGTACAGCCATATTTCTTTTTTTATTTTTAAACAGGGTTAATGAATGAATCGTTTGTTACCAGTGATCCACAGAACGAAGGAGAGGCTTGAGATGCTCGGCGCAGTATCTGGGTGTTATGAGTAGCTGGCTCGGGGGACGGAAGGGCCCCCGATCCGACCCGTGAGTGATCGTCGTGTTCCACTCCGGTCTCCCATTCCGGCACGGCGGCCACGCACAGGGCTTTTAACATTGGCGGCGGGACAGCCTCCTGAGCTGGGACTTCTCAGGTTCGGGTCCCCTACAAACCAACGGGCGGCCAGCGGACAGCCGTTTCATCGGGTCTCCCTGGCACCCGAGCCAACTTATCACGCCCAGTTACACACAACCGATTTTAAAAACCCATACGGTTCCAAGATCACTGGCAATAAGGGATTCAAAAAGGGGGGGGGGGGAATTGGCATTCAGGTTCGCAGCCGGAACACGCCTAAGGGCATTTTGCGGCTGATTACGACCCGAAGGTGGTCGCTAACCAGACGGATACAAATGATCCTACCACCAGCTGACTCCTTAAGGATCACACTGGGCGGAATCAGACCCAGTGACCACTAGGGGTCCAATAGACGTCAGAGCCTCGTTCGTTTTTCAGCAGGGTGTACCGCGAGCAGGAGAGGTTGGCTTTAGCTACGAAGATGTTATATGAGCTAATTACACCCAATTAGTTAAATATCGCAAACGTTCCTCGCTTATTCTACAAAACATATCTACTACCCACTCCTCAGACAAACGTCCGATGTTACTAAATCTACTTTCTGAGAGCAAAAGACATCTAACGTACTTGACCTGAGTGAGTTTATTACTATAATTGTCCACTTTACCCGGGTACCATCCAGGGTTACCTTCAGGATATAAGAGTGGAAATTGAAAACTTTCATACAAAGGATGCATAATATCTACGGTATGCGGTTTACACGCGCCTTTTTTCCATATGGCAATACAACGTGAATTGTATTGCTCACGGTCAGTACTTATAATGGCAGAAACTTCCCTACCCACGAGCTGATCGCCTAAAATATTTCCGTGGGTTGCACGAGAAGTTCTTTCAAATTGGATGAAAGCCTCCGAGGAACATTCAGCGTTCAATCTCTTGAAACACTCAATGTATGGATTGACGTTATGCAAATAATTGGTGATTGATCTAATAACTTGTAAATCCAAACTGAGCCCAACAGCTAAGCTTTCGCGTTCTGAACTATCATTTATATATAACCCTATGTTATTTACCGATTGCGTGTAACCCAGATCAAAAACGCGGTGATAAATACGACCTTGAATTTTTAAAAACGATATTCCCGTATTTGGATGCTGGAAGCCGTGCGTAACTCCCATAGCCGAAAATGAAAACAAATTGTTATAAGCGCGCGGTCGCTTTTCGAAAGCGGGATGAGAATAAAACTCTTCAATTAAGGGACTAAAATTTTGAACGTTAAAGGCACCGGACCCACAACACCATTGAACGCGGGATTTTTCCTCTTCGAACAGATGCGTATGGCAATGCGGACAAATGTAAATGTCGGGAGAAAAGAGCGATTGTTTTTTTAATGTGCACGGTCTGACGGCATCTAACTCTGTACCGGATTTTTGCCCAATCAAATTATGTGATCTGCGAAGAGGTGGATCTACGTTACGACTTGTCTCATTATATCGGGCAGTTGCTGCTTTATTTACATCAGGATTATTTTCGACATATTTTTGCACAGCTGCGCGATGAACGTCCGGGTTCTTTTTGGCATATGTATTAGAAGCAACTCGATGTACATCGGGATTTATTTCAGTGTATTTATGCGCAGCGGCGCGATTAACGTCTGGGTTTTTTTTTCTATATTTTTCTGAAGCGGCGCGGCGCGTTGAACATCCGGGTTCTTTTTTTTATGTTTTTGTGAAGCGGCGCGATGAACATCCGGGTTCTTTTTGGTATATTTATTCGAAGCGGCGCGATGTACATCAGGATTATTTTCTAAATATTTATTTACGGCATCTAAATGAGCGTTTTTTTTTCTCGATTTTCTACCACGTTTCAGTTTAATGGGTCGACCTCTTTTCAAAGACTGCTTGATATCGGTTTTTAACTTTTCTATGACGACAACTGGTTTTAAAATCGACAATTTAAAATCAACTATTTTTTCTATCACAACCACCGGGTTGAAGGTAGAATTTATTTTTTTATTTACATTTTTCGCGTTAGATGTTAGGGTGGTTGTAACAGATGATTTATCTACATCGTTAACAAATGAAGGCGATATAAATCCTTCCAAAATCGAGGGAGATACCGTCCCAGACAGAGTTTCGCTAGCGGCGACGACGGACACGTCAGAAATTTCATCTACTACTACAGTGAGAGATTTATATCCGTCTAAAACAGAGATGGAAAGCACACTCGACTGAGTTGGTGTAGCAGGCGTAGTAGGTAGAGGTGAAGGAGAAACATTAACTGCGAAGCGAATGTTTACCACGCCTACTCTGCTCACAGAATATTGGTCACCATTACACAGGCAGTTGCTCATTAGTAATAAAGCTAATGAGTCTACGCTATTGCACTCGAATAAACGTGCAACACCGTCTGAGCTACTTTTATTTGTCTCATCAACCGCGTGGCTGTTAAACAAATAAAATTTGTTGTTGGCTCGCCAAAAACAAATAGTGTAGCCCTGGCCAGTAAACAGATAACTATCCGTTTCGTCATTATGCGGCCGTAATCCCGTTATACCTAAAGACCCGAACACGTCTCTAGCCAACAAGTTCTTTAGCTCTAAAAGTTTTTCGCGTCTCTGAATTTCACCGCGAGGATAAGATCCATTTGTTACCCAGTTGTTCGCCATGTTTTCAATGGTTACTATATTTTGCCCGATGCAAATCTCAGTGGGCAGATCGTCAGGGCACAAATACCTTGAATCAATTTCTGCGGGAATTTTAGGCTCTAACTCTATATACAAGGAATCACCGATATTTAATATGGTATAGAAATCGTCAACTGAAAATACAACCCGTTTTTTAATTACCGACATGACAGTTGCAACGCATGCTATAGCGGTACATTGAATGCCATTACCTCGTAGCGAAGGATCACCCTGGTGGGTGTTCCCTAGAAAAAATATGTATAATATTATGTAAAACACAGCTTGCAGGCATATACACATAGCAATTACTCAACATTAAACACGTTAACAGTCCAGGGAACATAACGTAAGAATCATATCATAAGGGATGGCTTTGAAGAGTTTCTCTAAACCCAGTGTGTTCAAGAAGTTAACAAATTTTCCAATGCAATTTCAAAACTTGTGAATTGATTATATATGGATTCGCATTTAACAGAGAATAAACAAACATTTCATATTGTTATTGTTACTGTTGTACTCTGTCAGCCATTCATAAAAAAAAAAGTATTTACTTTTTGCCAGAATTCTTAGGATTCGTTCTTTTCGATGCATTTTCTTTTCTGTAGTACACTG
Source organism: Chesias legatella (assembly GCA_947359385.1). Lineage (NCBI taxonomy): Eukaryota > Metazoa > Arthropoda > Insecta > Lepidoptera > Geometridae > Chesias > Chesias legatella. Next base: position 8,526,988 of record OX375781.1, on the reverse strand, counting down.
TGCATCAAATCCCATAAAAACACGTCCAAGATATTTTTTTCAAAATAACCTTAATAATTTTATCTACACAAATTCATAAGAATTTAGGAATGTTCGTTATATTGTATTTCATAAGTCAAATGTACAAATATATTTATATGCCAAAATATAGGTTACATTAGTTGTTCGTTAACAATGAATTACACTTGTGTATGAGGACTGTGAACGTATTTAGTCATTCATTATATCAACTACGTTATAGGTATAAACGATATTTCAAGTTATTCGAAAAATATAATATTATCATTTTAATTGATAATAATCATTAAGTTATTCACTTATAAAAACAAATTTTCATATCACATTACATATGAGTCGTCTAGTATCAAAACCCGCCAGATCCAAAAAGGTCAATTTTACAAGAAATTACTTTTCTTCTCTATTACAGTTACAAATGACATACCATTTTATATATTTAAAGTAAAATTACTTTATTCGAAATTCCGACTTATCGTAGTTAAATTATTTTTAGCTTTTTGACTAAACAACTAAATGTAGGCAAAAAAAATGGATGTAACGGATATTGATATTGAGTTATGGATGTGACGGATTTTGTTACTCAACTCATTGGATGTAGCGGATTTTGACAATCACTTTCTTAATATACAGGGGATGTATTAAAAAAGAGGCACTAGTGACCCTGACTTGAGTATTATAAATTGAAAAAGTGAAATTAATGAGTGATGTTAGGAAATACTCATTGAGCAGTTATAAATAAAACAATTTACTTATTAATAAAATATAAGAATTTATAGTAGTTTTTATATAAAATTTTCGCTTTCTTCTAGTGCGACACACTGAAGGTACTCATGTTCTTCAAAATTGTCATTATTTTCTTCTATGTCTTTAAAATATTTCAAACTGTCGATAGTATTCCAGTCTTCACCGAAGTGCTTTTTCAAAAGGTTATTAACATCACGTATTTTCTTGATGTTTACCTTATTGCCTCTTCGCAAAATTGCAGGTGCCAAATCAGAGATTTTCTTGCCTCGTTTCGTTACATATTTAGGTTGCCCAATTTCACTCCGATAGTTTTCTTCTCCTTGCACACTAACGTTCTGTCGACCTCTGTGCAGCATAAAACGTTTTGATGGGTTAAACCTAAAATGCCAATTTCCTGGATTTTTTAGTGTTTTATTGACTTCTTTCTTCCAATCACGCACTTCGACGTCGTCATCGCCTAAATGATAAACGGTCGCATGTTCCTTGAATAAATTCACATAGATTTGTGGATCGCATATGATGGATTTTTTCTTGGTCTCCTTTTCAATCTTTGCAAATATGCGGTCCGGTGGCAAGAACGAGTGTCCTACCATAGGAAATATAATTTCAAGTTGATTTACATGTGATGGTGCATGAGAAAATAGCCAACTTGAACACATGCCCAAAAGAGTTGTATTCTTATTCTGGCCTCCACAACCGTCAGCGAATAGTCTTATTTTTTTAATATTTTCAGGAATTACCAGATTGTTCAGTGTGTGGAATACTGCACTTGCAATTTCGTTCGATGATTTTGAGTGTTCGTTTTCACACCAAAAGTATGTACGTACATTATCTAATGCTGATTTGGAGGTGCCGATAACAACTGTAAAGTTGTACATATTAAATTGCCTACTGAAGTAAGCAGCTTGATCGGGTAATTTGGGAAGTGGGTTGTTTTTTTGGCAATCGAAGGAGAATGAAATTGTATGTTCTGGCTCAACCTTTAATAATTCATAAAAAGCTTTAGCTTTTAAGGTATGTATTCGTTTTTGTGTCATAAATGTTATCTTTTCTTGACTTGTGGAGGCATTTTCTATTTTTCTAGTCAACTCAAAACATCGAGAGCAAGTATCCTTTAACGGTGACCCGAATCCAACATTATACTTTCTATTAAAAATGTCACGGAAAAATGATTGTTTAACTTTAAGCTGCGGTGTGTTTTGAACTTGCTCTTGGTACATTTTCCAGAGCTTTACAATATTAAGCTCGGGTGGCAAATACAGTCTAATAGACGATTTGGCTCTACAATAATGTGGTTCAGCAGCTTCTAAACTTTCTATAAATTGCTCCACCCTACTTCGTTTTTCAGCATACCGTGCTATTTTATGATTGCCACCGCGATTTTCCTTTGCTGTACTCCCTCCATCTTTAAAAGACCTTTGTAAAACGCCTGTAACTCTATCTTTACCCACATTTAATATTTTAAGAAAGGCAGATTTGCAAACTCTTATCTGTTTGTGCGGATTTTTAATCGTTATGTAGTATTCTGCACTTAGATTTTTTGGCCCTCTAGATTCATTTTTTAGTCTAATTCTAGAACATTTCGCAATACGGCAGTGCTGTAGTATGAAATTATCTTGATCAATTTTATTACGCAATTTATAGAAATTACGGTGCATTCGAGCAATGTCTTGCGTCTTTATTGTCGAGCAATGAAATGTCGTATTTTTTTTATGATTGCACTGTGGAGGATGCGGAAAGGCTTTAGAAGCATATCTGAAATTTTTTTTAAATATTTCAATGAGTATAAGACAAACTAACCTAACCAACGTAATCTTACATAATGCATTTATTTTTAATGTCATCGATTCTTTCGTTTCGATAGACCAAATCCATTAATGGTTACTATTAGTTCTACTCACACCGTTGCAAAGAATAATTTCATTAGATTGATCCGAATTTTTAACATTTTTATACATGTATTTAATTAAATCGTTCGTTACTGTTTATGATATAAGAAAATAATGTCATCTAAACATTAAAAAAAAAATACACTTCGGTAGGTACATAATTTTGATTCAAAAACGGACGCTATTGTAGCAACCTGTATAGCAATATCAATGAAATTTTGACTAACGTTTCTCGACGTTTCCTTTCTCTCTTCCAGTTTTCTCTGTCTACACCTCGCTTCCTTGCCTGATTAGGTGGAACTTTTTCTATTTTTTTTGGTAAATCAGACATTATTTCCTATAAAATTCACAAGAAACGCAGCACGAAATCCACTAAACAATGTACTGGTGGCCATACTGACGCCGAGGGCGCCATGACAGTTACCCGTCAAAATCGTGTGTTCTAATTGGTCTATTTGGATCTGGCGGCGAATGAACCTCATTGGTGAAAGATCTGGCGGGATTTGATACTAAATACAGTTTTTAAACTCAATTTACTAGGGATGTAGCTGGAGTTGATACGAATTAATTAATGGGAAACATAGATTTTAATCAAAATAAACCATAGAGCATATAATTTATTTTTTTAATAAAAATGGATCTGGCGGGTTTTGATACTAGATGACACATATAACATATACCTACATTCATATTAATTACATGGATAGAAAATAACCTAATCTGAAAATATTTCAATCAGATTTGACACATGGTGCCTAATGAGTAAATTAAGTATAAGGAAATTCATTAGACAGCATTAAGTAAATTAATTTTATCGTTCCTTATTTTTCCTTATCTGTTATTTTTAGTTCTCCAGAGCGCGGTGGTCTAGCGGTACTGACCCCCGAGTTTCAATCCGGAGGTTGCCGGTTCAAATCCTGACGTGCACCTATGAGTTTTTCGATTGAATGATTTATGTGCGCAATACCACGTTCTCAAAACGGTGAAGGAAAACATCGTGAGGAAACCGACATGTCCTAGAACTAAAAATTCGAAGTCATGTGTCGAGTGCACGAAAGGAGCCTCTTTGAGGCGCACTTACAATCCTTTCACCACACTGGTTCGACAGACCGGCGACTCGAAGAAGAAGAAGTTCTCCAGCACCCAATTAACCGATATAGACATTTAAATTTTTAAAATAACCGCGTAGTTAAGTTGGATTAGATAAAAATAATACGATCGGGAAAGTACTGCCTCTATATCTATTTAAATAAAAAATTAATTACATACGCTATTTACTTAATATAAATTTGTAGAGGTTTAAGGAAACAAAGAAATGCCCACAGCGCAAGCGTCCTACGCGCCAAGCACAAAGTAGGTACCAGTGCGCAAAAAGCTGCGCAATTCGAAAAAAAACGACCGCAGAATTCGTTGATACTTAACAAAGCCTAACGCTATGATTCAGTTTAGACTTTTTTCAAGTACTATTGTTTTATAACTACCTCTTCCCCAATACATCATATTCCAAACATGAATAGATAAGAATTGATATAATTAAGAATTTCTATGCACGAACGGAGTCGTACGGTAACATAATGCCATTTTATATAAGGAAGGTTGTAGATTTTCTAAAAACCTGAATTGCCAAATCATTTATATTTTGACATTCTCCCTGTCCTTAATATTAAATTTCAAATATGTACAAATAAAGTTTTCATGATAACTAAGCCACCTAAGTAATAATAATTTCAACGCCGCGCCGCCGCCGCGTCGCGTCGGTGTCCGCGCAAAATCCCAAATGGACGCCGCGCCGGTGTCTTCGTGACTATAAGCCTTATAACTCCTACATGGAATCTACTTTAGTATGAAGCACCTCGGTGACTTACGTTCTTTGGGTTATTCCCTACAGAATGAATCCGCAACTCTTTCTCACTAATATTTCGGTCTAAATTTCTATGAATAAACATTGAAAGGGTAGTAGATATAATGAATGATAGATCTATTTTGTTAGTTAAGACAATGAAATCATCCAAAGACTCACCTGACGCCACACACACCACATTGATGGAACTCCGCTTGGCACTCCATCGATCGATCGATCCACCATCCACCTCCATCATCGATCGGTCGCCAGCAATATTCAATCGCTTCATTCTCTCACTGAAATGAAAGAATAATATCAATTATCTATCCACTTTCACACATCACAATGAGGCACGCTTTAGGCACACTCCCGTTTTCACATTGAATTTCAAACTTGTACTAGATACAAATATTTATTTGATTACTACGAAATATATATAATTGTTCAATGAAATAAAAAAATAAAGTCACAATTACACAAAGTTTACATCAAAAACAGTAATATTAGATATTACGAATAAAAACCAACTTACTCTGTGAACAGAAGAAATCAATATGGTGGATATTTTTCTTCAAGCTTTTTACGCGCGGAATTAACACTTTTTGGCATTGTCACGTACTGGTCAATAAGATTATATCCGGTATCATTCGAAGACGCCTATTGGTTAACAGTTAGTGCGTCTAATTATGGTCAAGAGAAAGTAATTCAAATAGAAGTCAAATTTATTTTTATTATGGAAAATTTTAATCATAAAATAAAAATGAAACAAATAAAAAGTTATAATCAGAACGCAAAAAATATAAAATTATTTAATTATACTCCAAATCTATTAAAAACTTTTAAATTAAAAGAAAAAAAGATAAAGTATTTTCTTGATTTAGATTTTGAACCAAACTGTTAATATCTATCGGTTTCTTTCCGGTATTCACGCATAATTTACACGCATTGACAATTCAAATAAAGATTAGAACACGACTAAATAAATAAAATTATTTAATTATTAGTGCTACGAAAAAAAGAAATAACATAAATAGAGTAATTTTTATTCATTTATTTATATAAGAACGCCGTTTGATATCCAGGGATGTGACATACCGTAAAAAAAGTATTCGAAACTTTTTGTGCGATGTATCGACTCGTATTTTTTTTTGCTATGTCTTGTAGCTTGCATTAAAAAGACTTGGTTAGCTTGGCTTCCAGTGACCGAGACCGATTATTTTTATTATTATAAAAAATATTACTTCAAAATAGTATAGAAACCATCTAAAAAAAAAGACGTGTGGCACTCGGAGACTGCCGCAGTAAAGCTATTGCGCGTGATATTTCAAAGTCATTAAAAGTTCTGGTATTTCTCGATAGATGGAAAAACTAAAAAGTATCACCGCTGTGCCGGTCGGAGTGGGGGGGGGGGGTGTTAGGTTTTTTTAGTTACGGAATTTCTGGATTCGGTCTCCACGCTCAAGGCCCGCGATAGAAGCTATGCAATAGCTTAAAAAAAAATTGTATATCAAAGCGAAAACTATACAAAAGTTTAGTTTTTGTTCGTTTTATATGCTAGAGAAGAAGTTTGTTTGCATTGCCCAATTGAATTCAAAGCAATAGAAATATGATTTTCCCTAAATCGTTCCGAGTTGTATCGCTAATTGAGTTAAATCGAGTCGAAACTTAATACTGATGCCGATGCCCGGTCGACGAGCGACGCTCTAAGATCATTATTAGGTACAACGCTAATTCAGTACTTCATATCAAATGAAAACAACGAATTTTGAGGTTAAATTAAAACTTTTAATTGAAGTATAGCACCGCACAAAATCTAAGACCACAACAAAGAAAAATGATGTAAAAACTAATACATTACAAGGCAGAAAACAACTTTAAATATGGAGGTAAGTAATTCAAATCATATTTTTAATTTAAATTTGCAATACGAACTCGTCAGAATTCAATTTATTTTAATATGATCTTGGTAAATGTTTTTCTATCGTAGTAGCAGCTAAATGTTATGTATTTTTATTTTATATGTAAGTTATAAAATCATAACTGATAAATCTATGCAAATAAGTAAACGACATAGGTACTACTACTTATAAGTAAGTCATTGTTGATGAAAACATTTTCTTGTATACCATTATCCATCTATATACCATTTATCTTGTAATACCATTATGGATTAATATTTTTATTGTGCTTGTTTCAGATGCCCAAAAATTGATTAATAATATAATACGACCAGTTCAAAGTCACAATCTTATTATTAGTAAATCAGAGCAATTAACATAAACATCAGTCGACACCTACATTTTGAAGAAACAAAGATAGTTAAATGGTAGTTGAAGATTGAGCAATGGACAGACAGTGTTGCCAATGAAAATTTTTAGGCGGCCGTGTATATTAGGTAAAAAAGCCGTGTTTCTATGGAAAAAGATAATCGGTGGGCCGTGTCATTGCTTAAAAAAAATATGTAAATAATAATAATTAAACGTTTTTAACATTAAAAACCTTAAAAATGCGCCATTTGGGAGTACAAAATCTCTTCTTCAATTTGATCATTGCTGACGTACCGAACGTAAACGATTAACTGTGCACAATTCACAATGTCTGTAGATTCATCGCAACTTATAGCAAAAAACGGTGACGCCTTTACTTTGTTTATAATTTTTAATTTTATGTCTGCGGCAATATCATCGATTCTTCGTTTTACGGTGTTATTTGAAAGAGAAATCGACTTCATTTTTTGTTCCGATTCCTCCCCCAATATAATTTGCGTGGCTTTTAGCACACATGGTTTGATTAACTCTTCGCCAATAGTGTGAGGTTTCTTTTTCTTAGCTATCAAAAAAGCTATTTCGTATGAAACTTTGACATGTTGAGACAAACTTTTGTGATAACTTCCCGACGTATCCAATCTCATCCGTTTTAATGTTTCCGATTTGGAAGAAAAGTACTCTTTCGGTTTCGTTTTCATAGCTGGATGTTGCTGGTTCAAATGTCTTTCGAGTCGAGTGGGCCTCATGGCGTCATTACTCAAAGTTTTTAAGCATATCACGCACTGGGGTATTTCTATACCGTCTTTTTCAATGAACGTAAATCCAAATTTGATGTAATCTTCTGAATACTTTCTTTTTTTCGCGGACATGTTGCTGAAACAAAAATAAAATGTAAAAGCGTAGTTTTGTTCATCATGGTCCATTGGCGTTGACAGACTGACCCCTATATACCTACCTATTTACAAGTTTTGCAATACAATTAATAATTTGGAAAGAGTTAACAATAAGTAGGTATTTTGAGGAGTCATTTTATTTCAAGTACGGTCACTGATCTCAGGCGCGGCGGCGCGGCGCGGCGCCGGCGCTGTTAGTGAGCGAAGACAGATAAAATACTAAATAGCTTTCATCTCTTCATTAGTAAACTAGACTTGTTATAAAACAATGCAAGATTATTAAAATACAGCTTACCTTATAGTCAATTTTAGTTGTGCACTTGTCAAGAACGATTTTCGGGCAATGGAGAGGCAAAAACACACAGTCCTTGTCTTGTCGCGAGTCGCGCTGCAATGTCGTAATATGCGTCGTGGCTGAATTGAGTGTAAGGGCGGTATTAGACGGTAAGTCAGACTGACGATCAGTCCAACCGAAAAATTCTACGGGACAACACGCATACCTACGCATTTGGTATGGATTTTAACAAGAAAAAAGCTTGTGTTGCTATAATATTAGCCCTGTCTACGAGAAATCATAATAAAAGAAAGCGGTGGTGTAAAAAGTGGCTAATGAAAAGAGAATACTACACACATTTAAATTTACTGAAAGAGATAAGAGACACAGGAGAAGAAGTTGACTATTCTAATTATTATAGAATGAAAGAAGCTTGTTTTGATCATTTGTTGCAAATGGTAAAACCATACCTAACTAAGCAAGACACCTGCATGAGGAAGTCGATCAGTCCAGAGGAGAAATTGGCAGTAACTTTACGATATCTTGCTACTGGGAGGAATATCAAAGATTTGCAATACTCAGTGATAATGTCACCAGCAGCTATAAGTCAGGCTATTATGGATACATGTAAAGCGCTCCTTTATGTTCTTCAGTCTTATATAAAGGTAAGTAAAACAATGTATAATTTTTGAATGTTTATATCATATATATATAAAATCAAATTAATTATACAATTATGACACATTAATATTCATAAGATGTCTGAAATAGAAAATACATTTTTAGGGCTTAAATTGCGCAAATAATGAACCAGCTGCATTGTATTCAACACTGTCTTGTGAATCATCTTGGTACGGCTGTGGTGATGGAATGTGTAGTATGTAAGATTGAGTGGAATCTGTTGGAAATTGTCGATGTGTTTGCTGGTGCAAATTAGGATTTGTAATTCTTAGTTGTGACGCTTGTCCTCTTTGTATCGTAGAAGATTGTGGAATAGTATCATAAGTCAGAACTGTAGGTTTCTCTGGTTTGGGAGAAGCTGCAGGTGGTGAGGTAATTGATGCTTTAGAGTACCTAAAAGGTGCTGACGGAGATGGTACTGGTATATTTGAGTCATTTGGAGAAGGTGTAGGTGAAGATACCCATGTATTAGAATAGCTTGGAGACTGCAAATAACCTGTTTCGTTTATCTTGACTGAAAATCTATTCAAATTTCCTAGTTCGGCTTCGAACAATATATCATTTATTGCTTTTTTGGCATACAGTCTTTGGGTCGGGTCTAGTCGATCTAATGTTTTTGCCCAGTCAAAGGCTATTGAGTTGCAATTGCTTGGAGTTGGTTCCGATAAATAGGCACATGCTCGCTGTAATAATTCGTTTTGTTTTGCAATATTTGTTTTAAAAGGTTGTCGTGAAAGTGGTGGCGGCACTTCTCTGACCGAGGATATAGATCCGATATTTGTTTGTGAAGCTGTGCTACCTTGAGATTCTGATCCACGTTCTTCTATGTCATCAGTAGATTCAGTCTGCAAATAAAAACAATAACTGTTTTTTAACTTTTATGTATAAATTTCAGATCCCGTTGTCAGAAGAAGAATGGAAAAACGTAGCCTCTGATTTCGGAAAGAGATATCAGTTTTGGAACTGTTTAGGAGCATTAGATGGTAAACACGTCGCAATTCAGAAACCAGCACATTCAGGATCATTATACTTCAACTACAAAGGGCACTTCAGCATTGTTCTTATGGCATTAGTAAATTCGAACAAAGAATTTTTAATGATAGATGTCGGCGCCAACGGCCGCGTGTCTGATGGTGGTGTGCTGTTTTACACGAAATTTTGGGAACTATACCAAAAAGGAGATTTAAGTATACCCGAACCATCGCCATTACCAAATACCAATCAAGCATTTCCTTATGTTTTCATATCAGATGAAGCATTTGCATTAGGCAACCATTTAATGAAGCCCTATCCACAAAGTGCGTGCAACGCTGAGAGAAAAACATTTAACTATAGATTGTCTCGGGCTCGCTCTGTTGTCGAAGGTGCTTTTGGGACACTAAGATCAAAATTTGGTGTTTTTCATAAACCTATATGTTTTGAACCCAGTAAAGCGGCAACTATAGTGGCAACATGCTGTTATTTACATAATTATTTGATCAAAACTTTTCCGCCCCAGTATTTGGCATCAAATTGGAAAATCAAATTCCAAAACGAAGAACAATTACCTAGTTTAGAGCCTACTGGCGTCATAAATCCATCAAATGACGCAAAAATAATAAGAGAATTTTTTTGTCATTATTTCAACAATGAAGGTAAATTATTTTATTAGTAAAAATGTGAGTCCTAATAAACTAAATATGATAATTCATTGTAATAAATGATTTCGTCTTAAATTTTTAGTTTACTTTTGTCTCCTTATATAAGTAGGTAGGTACCTATTGAAAATTAACATTTCTACTAACGAACTAATTATTAAGTTAAAACTGTAACTTGAAAGTAACTACAATGTAGTATAGTATCTACCTACTTGCAAATTTACTGTAATAAAAGTATATTTTCTCAGTATAAATAGATATTCAACTCAACACGTAGGTAGGTACTAACCTGGCTCACTGGTTGTTCATGTTTATATAAAAAATGCAGGTATTCAAATGTCCAGCTCTTCGGAACATAAACTTCTTCTGCTCCAGCTCCCGATCTTTTCGAAGTCACAATTTTTTTTAGTTCACGGCGATAATTGGATCTTAAGGTATTAATTTTCTTTTTCACGTCTTCTATATTGGCTTGGGGTTTTATTTTCCTCAAAATGACTAAAAGTTTCTGCAGCGCCTCGTTTCTCTTATATTTATTCACATAATGCTGATTCGTTTTATCCCAAAGAATAGGTAAAACTTCTAAAGTAAGAATAAATTCTTTGTCCGGGGCTAATGGTTGGGAAGGGGACGCCGGAGATGGCGGGGGAGACGGCGTAGGCGGCGATACAGCGTGCGACTCCATTGCTGTCTAGTCACCGACTGACATCAGACTGATAGCTATAAAACACACGTTAAGTCTGGCGTCAGTCTGACCAGACTGACAAAAATTATTAAAATATTTAAATAACCATCATTCTGGACCATCAATCCATCAGTCTACGCATATACAGTCAGTTTCCCATCATTCTGACGTCAATCATGGACTGAACTGACGCCAGAATAAGCGTGTAATCTCCGTCTAAGTGCGAGCGCTGTACTGTATGTATCCCCCCACACCGCGCGCGGGAGGAGCGAAAGCGCGTTGTTTGGTATAAGTACTTACGTACAGGTGGCGCGACTAGTGTGTAAGTACAGTGCTTGATCGAACAAAATAGCGGTATAGCAGTTAATTCGGCTTATTGGAAACTAGGTGGCGTGACTGTGTGTGAGTGTTTTAAATCATTAAAATATCCGAACACTTCATGCCCCCCTTAAGATCTCTCTACGCCCCACTAGGGGGGCACGCCCCACCGGTTGGGAAGTCCTAATATAGATCATATTTATATGTGTTAATTGTATCTGTTTTGTTTCAGTCACACAAACGTGACTATTGAAAAATGATGCCATATGAAAAACCATTAAATCAGATGAAATATTGGAAGACAGTTATTGCTGGATGGAATTTTTACATTAATGAAAAAAATTGTATAATATTATATTTTGTTTTGAGTAAAGAAAAGAATGATAAAGATTTTTTTGGAAAATATTTATATGTATAATTACAATAAAAATATTTACATATATCAATTAATGTCAAGTATAAGAAAACAAAATTTGTGTGACGAACATAGGTATTTGTTCTGTTTGAGTGTTGATATGTATTATATGTATGTATTTACAAAAGAAAGTATTTAAGTATTATATCAGTTTTCTGGTTCCCATAATACAAGTTATACTTAACTTACTTTGAGGATAGATTCGCTGTGTGAAATGTCCATCAATATTTATTTTTTGTGTTTGTATAATAATGGTGTATATGTGAGGAGCTGGGGAACAAAAGCGGACTTGTCCACTGTACTCGAATTTTTTATTTTTATTTTTTTGCACTCTTTAAGCTCATATCTATCGAACCCCGGAGTATTGTGTATCAAAAGCGGTCCGATCTTAGAGAAAAAAATTGTTAAAAATGATGATTTCGTTCAAAAGCGGATTAGGAATTAGGAAGCGGAAAGCGGAGAAATTTATTAAAATTCTAAGGGATTTTTTCTCCAATCAAAACCGGACAAAAACGTAAGGAGAATTGCCGTTAGTACGAAAAATGTCAAACAAAACCGGACAAGTCTAAAAAAATCATTGTTTTTTTGTTATGATATCCCTAAATCAGTTGTGGCAACACTGCTAAATTAAAAAAAAAGATAATCAGCTGTGTGACGGTCATTGCTTTCGTAATTTTGAGAAGAATTTTCCTAGAAAACCGACAAAATTATGGACGGAATCGAAGAAATAGTGGCCAATATAAATGACGGCTCACGTAAACGAAAAAAAACAGGACGGCAAGCGCAAAACAACAGGGAATCGAAGTGAGTGTAAAATTATACCTACCGGTGCGTGTTTGTTATTATTCTAACCTATGATGAATTTAAAATTGCTATTATTTTGTTTTAGGTACGCAGATAAAGACCCCCTTGCTTTGAATTTCGTGTCTGCGTGTGAACATAACAAGGGAAAATTTAAGTGCCAGACTTTGACATTAAACGAAATTGTTTACAACCGCAAACTACTATATGAAAAAATTGGCAAAAAATTACAGGATATTTACTCGTCACGGCTCATATCACCATGCCCCATAGAAAGAGAAAGATCGAGAGAGGAATCTCGCAAACCGCAGAGGAATAAGTACTTTGTGACATACTTTCTCTTCCGTGATTCAAAAAGGTTAGTAAAAGTATGCAAATCTTTTTTTTTGGCTGCTCTTGGGCTCAGTAAGCACAGGGTAAACTTAATTGCGAGCAAATTATATGAAGGCAAAACGCCACTTGACGGCAGAGGAGGAGACAGGAAAAGTTTCAAAAGTATTGATAAAAAGGAATCTGTAAGAAAATTTCTCGGTGGTTTGCCAGCAAAGGAGTCACATTACAATCGAAATAAATCAAAAAGAGTGTACCTGTCATACGAGCTAAACGTAAAAAAGTTGTGGGAGTTGTACAATAATTCAGCGACTGATGATTTGAAAGTCTCACAAACGATGTTCCGAAATGTTTTTGAGAACGATTTTAATATTGGGTTTGCGTCACCATCTTCCGACATATGTAGTACCTGCGAACTGCTGAAAAATAGGCAGAAGACTGAAAATAATCCTGAAGAACTTCAATCATTGAAACTTCAACTCCGAGTTCATAAAGCTAGAGCCAAAGCGTTCTTTTCCCTTACCAAAGAAAAACCTGAAAATTCTATGACAATATGTTTTGATCTCCAACAAATTCAATCCCTTCCTAAAACGCCAATCCAGGAATGTTTTTATTTACGACAAGTTGGACTTTATTCTTTCTGCATTACTGATATGCCTACAAAGGAGCCACATTTCTTCATATGGACAGAAAACCAAGCTAAAAAAGGCGCCACCGAAATTGCGTCTGCCCTTTTAACATACCTGATGTTTACTGATTTTTCTGAAGTGGAAGTTTTACGCCTTTTTTCGGACGGGTGTGGAGGTCAAAATAAAAATGCACATGTCGTCCACACTTTGATTTTCTGGTTGAAAAACTACGCCCCTCAAAATGTCGCCAAAATCGTACTAACCTTTCCTGTACGCGGTCACAGCTTCTTGCCGGCGGATCGAGTGTTCGGGAGGGTCGAAAAGGATTTGCGGAAGATGCCTTTCATTTTGGATCCAAAAAAATATCATGAGGTTTACGCAAAGCATGGCAAAGTTCATATTTTAGCTGAAAACTGGAACCTTTACAACGTCAAAAACCTTGAAGACTATTACAAGAAAGTGGAAAGTATTCGTGATGCAAAGAGAATAATAATAGAAAGAAAGTCAACCATCATCCAAACAGAAACTCCTAGTCAATCTCAACAATCAACACGAAGAAGTCAGGGCCGTAGTCGTGGCAGAGCACGTGGCCGAGGCACTGCAAACATACGAAGAGATCCTACTGCACGTTTAAATCACGTAAACTTTGGTGTGAAAGTCTTAAACACCTATTATGGAGATGAATCATCAGAAAATGCTGTATCATTGTTAAAAATGACAAAAAACCATCCGAGTTTACTACAAAGATTTTCAATGGTTAATGAACTAAAACCAAACAAGAAAAAAGATGTTGAAACACTCTTAAAGAAACAATTCGGAGATAATTGGATGGATAATCAAGAGCTTGATTGGTTTAAAAACAATATATTCCATACCTCACCAGTGGCAATTGCTGAAACAAGTCAAATAAATGACGAAGACGACGACCACAGTGACGATTGTGACTGTTGCGAACCAGATGTGGGAGAGTTCATATAATTTTTAAATAAAAAAATACAATAATAGAATCTAGTTTTCTTTCATAACCGGACATGTCCATAACTCTTTCAATCATAACCGGAGTTGTCCACCTTTTGTAATCAAAACCGGACTTGTCCATTACAAAAAAAAAAAAAAAATTGAAAACGCATAGTTTTATGACCAACAAGCAGGCTATTAGTTATGTTGTATTAAATACTAATTATACTGAAATGCACAAAATTACAGCCCATATGCATATACCTATTTCAGTTTTTTTTGCTCTAGTGTAAAATTTGATTAATTGGACAAGTCCGCTTTTGTTCCCCAGCTCCTCATGTATAATAGTAAGATGTTTGAAACAAATAAATTTTTGAATGTGATTTGTTGTTTTGTAATAACCTTAAATACATACAGACATAGACTACACTTCACATATATTAATGAGTAATTAGTAAGTATTAACTACACAAAGTTGACATGAGTATTATGAAACATGACATTGTATAAATATGTTCTGTATATTTTTTTATTGGCATGCCAAAGGACTTGTTGCTGGTCTCATTATATCTACAAAACTAAATATCTACTATCTGCTGTAAACATTATACTGTTTATATTATTCAGATTTGTATCTGTCATCAAGATTTGCACTGATATAATACATAATGGGGTTTTGTGGATCATCCCTCATAGCTAATCTTAACCAAGTAACCCAGTTCCCTTAACGATGTAGGACTGAAGGGTTAGCAAAGTAATTTTTTAATAACTTTATCCTGATGGTGTATAGTAGGTATATATATGTATATATTTTAATTGTACATGTCATTATTACTATCCTGAATGAAATATTTGCAAGCTCTAATGAGCAAAAACATGAGATCTATGTACCTAACAAAAACCCTTACATCATAGGTACTGTGTGTGTGTGTGTGTGTGTGTGTGTGTGTGTGTGTGTGTGTGTGTGTGTGTGTGTGTGTGTGTGTGTGTGTGTGTGTGTATAATAGGTACCATGTTTTATGCGAATAAAGTGATTTGATTTGATTTAGCAGCACTTTCATTTGCCTCAATGACGCTCTATCTATCTATTCAAGTCATTGGTTCTCTCGAATCAGTGTGGTGAAAGGATTTTAAGTGCGTCTCAAAGAGGCTCCTTTCGTGCAATGACGCTAAGATGGGGAGACGTTCCCAATGAGCTCCTTTAGATTCTTCTAAGGCGGTGACTGTATATGCCTACAGTGAAGTGAACGACATGTTCCATCATAACTATTAGTCACTGGGTTGTTGTGGCCATTTTTCACAAGTTAGCGCATATGTTGTCATAAGTCATAACTCTCTGGAGTGGTCCCGCGGGATATCGGTGTATCGCACTAAAATGATATATGTATCTATAATTTTTTTTTAAACTATATGTAAAACTTATGTCATTTAAATTAATATGATAAAAGCAATCGAATAAATATAATATAATTCCTTTTTACCTAGTAATATTTTGCGAATTTTGTTAAGAGGTGAAAGTAAGATAACTATTTTTTTCCAATTTGTACTATAAAAGACGTGACAATTAAAACACCTAACTATTATTTCGTGTTTTTTATATTATTCACAATAAGATATACCTACCTACCTATATTTTTTTATAAAAGACCGAAATATCAAAATCTAACGATAAAAAATTATAAGCACAAAAATAAAGTTACAGGTAAAAAAAATTTGAACCCCAAATTTGATCTTAGCGACCCCAAAAACCCCCAGATTATGAATTTGAGCCGAATCAAAGCAACTTTTAAGTCAGCCGCCATTTTGGAACAGCCATCTTTAATTTTGAAAATACTATTATATTGTCTATAAAAAATATAAAATATAAAATATATATGTCGGATAGATTAGTAGTAATCGCAGTAAAATTTAAGTTTTTGTTTGTTTGCAACACTATAGAGAAATGTCATGTTTTTAAGAACTGTCAAGATGTGATGGGTGTGGCAAAAAGACATTGTATGACTGGTGTAGAATTAATTGAAATAAACTGTGTTAAA
Source organism: Chesias legatella (assembly GCA_947359385.1). NCBI lineage: Eukaryota > Metazoa > Arthropoda > Insecta > Lepidoptera > Geometridae > Chesias > Chesias legatella. The sequence goes on along the minus strand of OX375781.1, from coordinate 8,510,574 downwards.
AGTAACAATTCGCCTCAAATCTTTCAAATATCCCACAACTTTTGGGGGCTCGTCCGGGATATGACAAAATATGAGTCGAATCGAAGACTGAAGACGAAGTTACAACGCAAATCATTCGACGTGAAATGCCCACGCGACGCCATTATATCCGCCTGTTACTGACGCAGTGGTGTATGACGGGAGCAACCAGGATTGTTTCTCAACGTCATGCGCCTCATGGTGAAGAATTATAGCTTATGGAAAATTGGACAATACGATTTAATTAAAGACTGAAGACTAAATGAGTCCAACGAAGCCATCATTTTGTACGACGAGTAAGAGACGTCATTCAAAGAATTTGAAAAATAACACGAGTGTTACTGCCACCATGCCACCGAAGAAAGATGATAAAGAAAGTGAAGATGAGGATCAGGAGATTGATGTTCAGATTTCATTCAAGGACTTAGAGAGGTCGATGACCATGTTTACCGGAGATGACACCTACCCTATTGTGACATTTATTGATGAATTTGAAGATACTGCCCAAATTATGAAGTGGACTAAAATCGAGAAGTTGATCTATATGAAGAGGCTCTTAGATGGCACTGCCAAGCTATTTTTACGATCTATGGGAACAGTAAAAGACTATGCGAATTTGAAGAAGGCATTAAAAGAGGAATTTGGACCCAAGGTTAACAGCGCAACCATACACAAGAAACTTGCCTCGCGAAAGATGAAGAATGATGAAAGTTACCAACAGTATTTCCTGTCTATGAAAGAAATGGCACTCCACGGAAAGATTGAGGACGCTGCGCTGATAGAATATGTTATTGATGGTATCCGTGACCTTGAGACCAATAAAACTATTTTGTATGGTGCTTCAGACATGAAAGATTTTCGCAAGAAGTTGGACATCTATAGTGACTTCAGAAAGAAGGTCTGTAATACATCCGCACAGACTGGCCAAACATCTGGATATCATTCAACCCGTAAGATGACTCGGGTGAAGAGGTGCTACAACTGTGGTGATTTAGATCATCAATCACCAGCCTGTCCAAAGGGAATCAAATGTTTTAAATGTAATGAGTATGGTCACAAATCAACAGAATGTATAAACAATAAACAGAAAAAGACAATGAATATTCAACATAAAAATGAACAAGAAAAAGGTCCCTACAAAAAGATTAAGATTAATGGGAAAGATTTTGTAACCCTGATAGACACTGGAAGTGATGTTAACCTTATTAAGAAGTCAGAATTTGAGAAGATAGAAGGAATTGAAGATTATCAAACAGGATCGACATGTCTAACAGGAATAGCAGAAAATAAAGTTTATACTGAAGGGATATTTACAGTGAATGTACAAATAGATCAGTATTATACAGACATAAAGTTTCATGTTGTGAAAGACAGTGAGATACCTGTAACAATATTAATTGGAAATCCTATCCTTAAAGATTTTGAAGTGTGTTTCACTCCTGATGGTGTCTTTATGGAAAAGATTATGCATCTTACACTTCTAACGGAGAAGAAAGACAATGAACATGATTATGATATAGAAGATTCAAAATTCACAAAAAAGATACATAAAATGTGCGAAGATTACCAGCCTAATGAAAAGAAGAAAAAAAGTAATGTTGAACTGAAAATAATACTTACCGATGAAGATCCAGTTTACCAAAACCCACGACGCCTGTCACCCTTAGAAATGACCGCTGTGAATATGCAAATAAAAGAATGGTTGGACAACAGAATAATAATACCTAGCAAATCTGATTTCGCCTGCCCTATAGTACTGGCTGATAAGAAAGATGGATCGCATAGAATGTGCATAGATTATCGACGACTAAATAAAAAAGTTATTAAAGAAAGATTTCCTCTACCTGTAATAGAAGACCAGATAGACAAGTTGAAGGAGGCAAAGGTATTCACCTCCCTTGATCTGAAAAACGGATTTTTCCATGTGAACGTAAACAAAGACAGTCAAAAGTACACCTCATTCGTTTCTCCTCAAGGCCAATATGAATTTTTAAAAATGCCATTTGGCTTGTGTACAGCACCATCTGTTTTTCAAAGATTTATTAATGATGTCTTCAGCGACCTAATAATTGATGGTATTCTGCTGGCCTACCTCGACGATTTAATTATACCATCGAAAACAGATGAAGAAGGAATAAGTAAACTAGAGAAAGTACTTAAAAGAAGTGAAGAGTTTGGTCTAGAATTTAATTGGAAGAAATGCCATTTTTTAAAGAGAGAAATACAGTATCTTGGCTACATTATTTGTGACAACAAAGTCAGACCGTCGCCAGAGAAGATTAAATCGGTTGCAAATTTTAAAAAACCAAACAATGTTAAAGCTGTTCAGTCATTCCTTGGACTGACTGGTTATTTTAGAAAGTTTATTAAAAACTATTCACTAATTGCAAAACCAATGACTGATATGTTGAAGAAAGATGCTATATTTGATTTTGATGAGAGTTGTGAAAAAGCTTTTTTAGAACTGAAAAAAATATTGTGTAGTTCACCAGTTCTCAGAATATACAATCCTGATTTAGAAACAGAATTACACACAGATGCCAGTGCAGATGGATATGGAGCTGTTCTTCTACAGAGAAGCACTAAAGACAACCAACTTCACCCTGTACACTATATGAGTAAAAAAACTACTTCAGCTGAGAGAAAATACCATAGCTATTATTTAGAAATTTTAGCTATTGTTACTGCTATTAAGAAGTTCCGAGTGTATCTTCAGGGAATACATTTTAAAATAATCACAGATTGCTCTGCCCTTACTATGACACTGCAGAAAAACCTCCCAGAGTTGCTCGTTGGGCCCTGCTTCTAGAAGAATACAACTATAAGATTGAACACAGACTAAAAGCACGGATGAAACATGCAGATGCTCTAAGCAGATATCCTGTCTGTCTAATGCTAACAGAAACTACTGCCCGTATAAGAAAGGCACAGAATGAAGATGACTATGTAAGATTGATTAAGAAAATTTTAGAAAAGGAAGAATTTCAAAACTATTTCATGAAGGATGAAATACTATACAAGAGGAAAGATGGGGATAAATTAATTGTTGTACCTAAAAAAATGCAGTATGAGATAATCAGAAAAAACAATGAAAGAGGACATTTTGGAATTTTAAAAACCGAAGAACTGATTAGTAGAGATTATTTCATTGAGAAATTAGCAGAGAAGATAAGAAAAGTCATAAGTAATTGTGTTGAATGTATTCTCATATCGAACAGAAGAGGTAAGAAAGAAGGATTCCTTCATCCGATTGACAAGGGTGATGTCCCACTATCAACATATCACATTGACCATCTGGGACCGATGACATCGACTCATAAGAATTACAAATACATCCTTACTATTGTTGATGCTTATACGAAATTTACATGGATCTACCCTGTCAGGACCTTAACTGCTGAAGAGACATTAGAAAAACTAAGACTACAACAGCAAACATTTGGTTCACCTGAAAGAATTATTACTGATCGGAATGCTGCATTTACTGCTAACGACTTCCAGGAGTATTGTAAAAATGAGAATATAACACACTATACAATCACCACTGGACAACCCAGGGGTAACGGCCAGGTTGAGCGCATTCACCAGATCATCATCGCGGTGTTGAGCAAGCTAAGCGCTGACGATCCGACCAAATGGTATCGCCGTGTGTCCAGAGTTCAACGATGTCTGAATGGAACCTATCAAAGAAGCATAAAAATGACACCATTTGAACTACTTTTTGGTATTAGAATGAGAGATGGAGATAATGAACTTCAGAAAATGATAGAAATAGAAAACATACAGAATTTTAATGAAAAAAGAGATGAGCTCAGAAAGAAGGCCAAAGAAGCAATACAGAAAGTTCAAGAAGAGAACATAAAAAACTACAATAAGAAGCGAAAGGGAGCAAGAATCTATAATATTGGCGATTTGGTAGCCATAAAAAGGACACAGTTCTCCCAAGGAAATAAATTATTTCCCAAATACTTAGGACCGTATGAAGTGGTTAAATGCAATCGAAACGACCGTTACGCCGTGAGAAAGATTGGTAACAACGAAGGACCGTTTAATACGACTACATCAGCAGATTTCATGAAGCCGTGGATTGCTCCAGAAGACAATTCATCCGGGACAGATGAATAAACAGGACGGCCGTGTCGGATAGATTAGTAGTAATCGCAGTAAAATTTAAGTTTTTGTTTGTTTGCAACACTATAGAGAAATGTCATGTTTTTAAGAACTGTCAAGATGTGATGGGTGTGGCAAAAAGACATTGTATGACTGGTGTAGAATTAATTGAAATAAACTGTGTTAAAAGTAACAATTCGCCTCAAATCTTTCAAATATCCCACATATATATATATATTATAATATATATATATATATATTTTATATATCTATATAAAATATCGTTGACACACTTTCACTTTTTTTTTTAGCACATTGCTGTAAATGTAAAATTTTGTTTGAAATGTTTTATTTGCGTATTTAGATGTAGTAGGACGGCGACGTGATACCTTGCAAGGTGTGCAATGTTTTAAAATATACGCATCCTGTTTTTGTTTGTCTGGTACTGCATGAAAATTATCAAAAAAACGCTTCAAATCCGACATAGTTAGTGTCATACAGCTGAAACCTTTCTTGTGCCGACATAGCACCCTTTTTGGAAGAGTCTTCGCAGAATACCTAAAACAATTAAATTACATAATATAAATAAAATTCATAATATAAATACAATATCGACTTCAATTCTATTTGTAGTACCTACATCATATTCCTCCTATCAAATTAGCTTCACAGAGCCCACTTAATTGCAAAAAAAATTAGGTATCCACAACAATCCAAAAACTACAATACCATTGATAACAAACAACTTCAATAATTGCAAGAACCAAATTTACTTATTTTAGGTTTTTGTTGATTTTGCTAAAAAATACTGAACCGATTAAGTAGGCCACTCGGAGGACTTTTACACTGATTTCAAAAATAGATTTTCTAAATACAATAGGTATTATTGTTTTTTTTTATTTTAAAAATGATTAACGTCCGTCCCTAAACAGCGAAGACATCACAATAACATACACTAAAAACACAATCGAATTAAGAAGCTCTTCAGTTTAGTGTAATTTAAAAAATATTCAAAGGATCAAAAACGTTGAATCACACTAAAACTTACCGCATTTTTTTAGCCACATTTCTCTTCCATTTATCGGGGTCAGCTTGATTTTTTCTACTAGACTTTTTGTCACATGGGGTAGGAAAACACTCCATCGTGTTGTTTTTCACCTTTTATTGGGAAAAATATGCCTTATCCTGTTTAATTTCACAAAAATAATATCACACCTAAGAACAACAAAACGGTAATCGCCATACTAAATAAACTGTCATGGTGGCCAAATACAGACACCTGATTGGCCGAATCGGATGTTGCTGTTTTTGGCATTACTGAAGTGGATAATGCTGTTTTTGCTACAAACCTAAGATTTTAACAGTGATTTATTGCGGGATATTGCTTCTTTTGCTACAAACTAAATAAGTCAAACAATTAAGCTGATTTTATACTGTCAGACTGCATTCAAAGTTGCTATCATGAAAAAATTGGAAAAAGGCAGCATGCCTTTGCATCTATACGACTCATATATAAACATTTACCATAAATTTCCAAACGCAATTTAACTATCTTTAAAAGTAAAAGAATTATAAGCATAAAAAAAAATTTGAGGTAAAAAAAATGTGAACCCCAAATTCGGTCTAAGCGACCCCAAAAACTACCCAGATTATGAATTTGAGCCGAAGCAAAGCAACTTTCAAGTCGGCCGCCATATTGAATAGGTCATCTACAATTTTGTTAACACGACCAAGTTGCCTTTATTAATATTTATGGAAAATGTCTAATCAACGTTATATCTCACGTATACAGGGTTACAGGAAAAGTCGTGCTAGATCCGTTAAGGGCGTGGAGTACCCATCATTTCTGACTTATTTCACTATGAAACACCCTACCCTAAACTTAACCCTTTTCGAGATATTCGACTTTTAATTTTTTATTGAATAATGCCGATTTTTAGGCTACGAAATTTATTTTTGTTTATTTTGTGTATCTTATTATTATTATTATTATTGCATTTTTACATGTGTAATAAGATGCTTTAGGACATCAATCATTAAAATAGTGCATAAGTTAATTGAATAGACCGTAGTAGACAAGTGAAAGTAAAAAAATAAAAAATATATTAGCAAGCTTATTTTTCTCTAAGGGATATCTAAAAAAAATATTATGACACTTGTTCGGCAGATATTTTTTAAAATATCTACGTTTCATCAGCTATCTAACGAGGTATAATAATCTAGGGTTTTATTCAAATGCATTGGAAAAAAATTAGTTTCATAGGCGACAGTGGAGAAGAAAATTTATACTTAGCCCTAAAAAGTAAAATAAAACATTAGGTATGCATGAAATGTCATTTATTAAAGGTTTTCACACAACTTTTTCTTATTCTACAGTTCATGTTCAACATGGCCGCCTCTATTTCTGAAACATTGTCGCATCCTTCTACGGAGACCAGTCTTCACTACTCCAGTGGTCAACGTGGTCCTCATTTTATTTGCTGCATCCACAATCCTTTCTCTTAAGTCTTCCACAGACAAAACTGGATTCGGCTCGCTGTACACAAGACTTTTCATGCACCCCCATACATGAAAATCCATGGGAGTTAGGTCCGGACTTCTTGCTGGCCATGGCAACGGCCCACCTCGTCCTATCCATTTGTTTGGATAATTTGTGTCCAGCCAGTCTCTGACACTTCTCCTGAAATGGGCAGGGCAGCCATCGTGTTGGAACCACATGTCCCTGATCAGGTTGAGTGGCAGATCATCCAGCAAATCACTCAAGTCTGCTCTCAGGAAATTTTCGTAGCTTTCCCCATTTAGATTATCCGGGAGAAAGTAAGGTCCAATCAAATGATTAGAGATAATGCCCATCCACACATTCACGCTGAATCTTCGTTGGGACCCTTTCACTCTTTTCTTATTGGGATTCCTTAGTTCTTTTGGGGCCCAGTAATGGACGTTGTGATAGTTGGTTATGCCATCTTTATCAAATTTGGACTCATCCGTCCACAAGATATTTCTTAGAAAATCTGGGTCTTCTACGTCAGCATTTAGCATAAATCTGCAAAAGTCCAATCTTCTCGCGGGGTCTCCTTCTTCAATAACGTGTACCGGCGTGTAATGGTACGGGTATAGGCCAGCAGTATGCACTGTAAACCACACTCTCCATTGCGAAAGTCCCAGATCACGGGCAACAATATTAGTGGAAGTAGTCGGATCCGCTCGAAAGCGTTGCACTATCTCATTGTCCTGTTCTTCGTCGTCAATTCGTGGTCTTCCCATGTCTGTATTTCGTCTCAAAACAGAGCCAGTTTCTTTAAGTCTTCGATAAACTCTGTCAAAACAGGCCACATCCGGCACTCGACGACCGGGGTAGCGAGTTATGTATTCGTTACGAGCTTGCGCAGACACACAATCGCAGTATCCGTAACAAATAAGCATATCAGCATATTCCTCAGGTGTGTAGGACGTCATCTTCAACACATATATCACAGTATCACAGGTACAAATCAGAGTCCGGTTAACAAGCACAGTAGTCACAAATCAGAAGAAATAGTCCAGAATCACAGCCAAGTCGAGAAAAAGAGCAAAACGATATCACATCTACTATGTACGAAGCACAAAAGCAGACTGACAACCAAAACAATACCCCCTGTTGTATTCCCAGCTCTAACCGGTCTCTACACTTTTTCTTTCATTCGCACCTACATAAATCGTCACTTGTCTCGCTCTCTCGGTGCGTCTTAACTTGAAGGAAAATAGGCGCGGGACCGTTAGAACTGCTACCTGGAGCGTCCCAACTACTTTTTTCCACGAAATGTAATACAAACCCTAGATTGTTAGACCTCGTTAGATAGCTGATGAAACGTAGATATTTTAAAAAATATCTGCCGAACAAGTGTCATAATATTTTTTTTAGATATCCCTTAGAGAAAAATAAGCTTGCTAATATATTTTTTATTTTTTTACTTTCACTTGTCTACTACGGTCTATTCAATTAACTTATGCACTATTTTAATGATTGATGTCCTAAAGCATCTTATTACACATGTAAAAATGCAATAATAATAATAATAAGATACACAAAATAAACAAAAATAAATTTCGTAGCCTAAAAATCGGCATTATTCAATAAAAAATTAAAAGTCGAATATCTCGAAAAGGGTTAAGTTTAGGGTAGGGTGTTTCATAGTGAAATAAGTCAGAAATGATGGGTACTCCACGCCCTTAACGGATCTAGCACGACTTTTCCTGTAACCCTGTATATATCGCCCATCTTGTATAAGAAAAGAATTTTTAGCCTTCTTTGTATGGCGGCCTTTTTTTTTGTATGATGGCCATCTTTTTTTTCACTCCTTCCTTCTCGACTCGTGTCCTTGACTAACATTAGTTTTGGAACTATGACGCTATCTCTTACCGTTTCCGATATACAAGCGGAGAGGGTAAAAAGGAGAGGAGGTTGGGGAATGATCGACAGTTGTAGATTTCCCTATGACCATCCAAATAGATATAAAAAAAAACAAGTTAAACTTTTTCAAAACATCACCCACTTTGAGGAATTTATCGGTAAAACAAACTTTTGTATGGCGGCCATCTTTAAAAATAGAAATGAAAAAAAACTATCACATACTTGGAATCTGCACCTCGAAAAACCCCCGGATGCAAAATTTCACCCCGATCCGAGCAACTTTTTTTTCGGCCGCTATTTTGAATCCGCCATCTTTGATTTTCAATACCACCACCGAGTTTCCCCTCCGATTGGCTATAACATTTGTTCGACCTCCCCCCACCTACCTCCAACCGTTCTCGAGATATAGGCGTTTCAATTTTGTATGGCGGCCATCTTTTTGTTCGGGAGCCATCTTTTTTTTCTTTTATTCTAACTCGGCTTCTAACCCTGACTAACTTTAGTTTTGGAAGTATGCCGCTATCTCTTACCGTTTCCGAGATACACGCGGAGGGGTAAAAAAGGGGGGGGGAGGTTGGGGAATGTTTGACCCTCATGAAATTCCTCAAGGCCATTCATATACATATCAAAAATAAAATGTTAAACTTTTTCAAAATATCACCCACTTATCGGCAAAAACAAACTTTTGTATTGCGGCCATCTTTAAAAATTGAGATAAAAAAAATTTGACCCCGGATTTGGAATCTGCACCCCCAAAAACCCCCGGATGCAAAATTTCACCCTGATCCGAGCAACTTTTTTTTCGGCCGCCATTTTGGATCCGCCATCTTGGATTTTCAATACCACCACCGAGTTTCCCCCCCGACTGGCTATAACATTAGTTCGACCACCCCCCCCCTAACTGCAACCGTTTCCGAGATATGAGCGTCTCGTTTTTGTATGGCGGCCATCTTTTTTTGTTGTCAAGTCCTTATTGGAAAACCCTTTACATCCAAAAAGAAAGGACCAATTGCCAAATCCCGACTCAAGCGCGTACCTAAGACGACCAAATTGTTACAGGATTCGACTGATACTGATCCTTCACCTGACGCTGGCACTGGAAATAAGACTTGAAAGCCTGGACAATGGACCAGGACTTCTTCCCTTTAAGCTTGGCCCAGCCAAATTTATCACCCACTATCACTGCTTTCTACAATACGTAGAACTCTCGGACTTAGAAACTCGACTAGACTCTGTACAGAAACAACTAGACTATTTTAGAACTAAACTAGATAAACACACACTGCTTCTGTTTGAATTCCAAATTGATCATCTTAGTAATAAACTCACTAAGATTAATTCCCAGCTTAAAAGCTTCGAACCAAACCGTGTAAAGAGAGGTCTCATTGACGGCCTAGGCTCTATAATTAAAAGCGTTACGGGTAACTTGGATCATTCAGATGCAGAACGATATAATAATGCTATTAAGATCTTAGAAAGTAAAGAACATAAACTGTTATCCGAGTTAAATGACCATATTAGCCTAAATAAGGACTGGATGACCCAGCACACCTCGCTAATGGCCATTATCGCTGAAAATCAGGTCAAAATAAATAATACATTAGAATTAATTTTAAATAGGACAGCTTACGCTGACTAAAATCTTCTTAAGTTCGCGAAGTTTGCTCAGATGTTAGCTATTATCAGTGAAAACACTGATGATTTATCCCTAGAATTAACTAAGTTAGAAAATATGTTAGCATTTGTGCGTGCATCGAGCACACATCATAGTATGTTAGGAATAGATAATCTAGGAAATATGATTACTAGATTAAGAAATATATATAGTTATAATGAGATATTAGATGACGATTTGAGAGAATATTACACGATTATAAAACCAGGCTCCTATTTTACAGATAAAAGAATAGAAATACGAATATAAATAATTCAAGTTTCCAATTGTCTCCCCAGATAACTTTGATCTATTTAAACTTAATATTGTCCCCAACAAAATAAATCAAACTTTTATCCACCTCATCCTTTCCTGGCAACCAACGGAAAATCATTCATGTACATAGAGGCTGAATGCCCGAAGTTTAAGCACTATCACCTCTGCGAAGAAAACATCAATCAGCAGCCACGAGAACATACCGACTGCATACAAAATCTAATCTCCCACCAAAATTTAGATAAATCATGCCAGCCGACGAAAGTAACTCTCACTAAGGAAGCCATGGAGCAGTTGGCCGATCAACACTACACTCTCTTCTTCCCAAGACCCACAAAGGCGGAGCTACACTGCGGACGTTTGGAGTACGTTACTCTATCAGGAAGCTATTTAGCCACCTTACCACACAAATGTTCCCTGCACACAGACGAATTCACCATCATCAATATTAATGATCAGATTAGAGGACAACGGCTTAAAATTACGGAAATTCCTAAACACAACACCACTGAAAATTAAGACAGCATCCCACATCTCAAACTCGCTACTGTCAATCTCCAGGGACTTCACCATATAGAGGATAAGATACTGGTACAGCAACCAATAGAAGTACCTTTTGATGGAACACTTTACCACACAACCTTACCATTATACGCATTACTATTCGGTGCAACTGTACTTAACTATCATTATCATCGTGCGAAGATACAAAGGTGCCCATTGACGATGCGGCCATCAATCCAAATGGAGTGGACGTCTTCCAAAATCGTTTCGTGAATGTGAAAAACGTATGCCAATTGAATGGACGTCGTCCAGGTCTGGATTTCCAAACGGATTGAAATCCATGCGTCCAGGCCAAATGGACGTCATCCGCGGCCGTCCGTCAATGTCAGAAACGTGTGCCACGCCATATGGAAGCAGTCCGAATTGTCCGTGAATGGGCGAAACGGCGTCCATTTTTTTGAGTTTATTGTTTCAGTTTATGTTTTGATGTCGATGGTGGTGCATGTGCTGTGCATTTGTCAAGCGTTATAATTTATTTATTTTATTATGTCTTTGTCCGCGCGTGACTTTGTGTTGGAAGTAATAGAAAAATATAAATCATATCCATGTTTATGGCAAGTAAAACATCCTGATTATCACAACAGAGAAAAGAGAAATGCAGCGATGAATGCTTTGTTGGAATTGTTTAAAACAAAGGATCCAGAAGCTAACCTAGATACGGTTAAAAAAAAGATTACCACTTTAAGAAATTGTTTTAAAAAGGAATTAAATAAGGTATGTGTTGTAAATTTATAGAAAATTATTCGTTTCGGTAGTTATTTGTAATATGTGTAGACAAATAAAATAACACAATAAAATAGAATATTTATTTCAAGTCTTCGATCATTAATATAGGTACATTAAAATTAGGAGTTTATGTTAACATGGTTAACGAATTGCTTAATTACTTATTTATTATATTTGAACCGACTTTATATTGTGTTACAGGTTAAGGCATCAGAAAGATCTGGTGCAGGAACAGCAGAAATTCACGTCCCTAAGTTGTGGTACTACAGTGAAATGTTTTTCTTAGCAGATGTGGATGTACCAAGGGTCACAAGATCAGTGAATTCCATCCTCGATGACATGCCATTTGAAGATAGTGCTGAGGTACATGCATACGTTATACTATTTTATCATCTTGCCAACTGACACTACCTTCCCCATTAAAATATTGCACAAAGGCTTCCCTTACATTTTTTGCATTACTGCTGGCATTCCTATTTGTAATATTTAATGAAGTAAAACCGATTGCAGAAGTTGAATCATTAGTATTGATGTCAATATCGAATACATTATCCGTTGCATAAGGGGAGCTAGATTTTCTAAGAAAATTGTGAAGGAGACAGCAAGTTAAAACAACTAGATCTATTCTATCTAAACGTAAGTTTATAGCAGTATGAAAGATTCTGAAACGGTGTGACATAATACCGAATACATTTTCTATTATTCGCCTAGCTCTTGACAACCTATAATTGAAAATTTTTCTTTCTTTTGTCAGAGCTGCTCTGCTAAATGGCTTCATAAAATCACTTCGTAGAGCAAAAGCTTCATCTCCTACAAATACAAAAGGTAGTTTAGTGTGGCTGTTTTGACACCTCATTGGGGAGTCATCATTGGGGATGTTAAGTTCCTTTCTCAGTAATTTTTCATAAAAAATTGTATTCTGTATGGCTCCTCCATCTGAAACTCGACCATTTGTACCAACTTCACACCATATAAATTCATAGTTGGCATTTGCACAAGCCATTAACACAATGCTATTGAAATTCTTGTAATTCCAAAAATAGGAACCACTACCTGGAGGTGGTATTATCCTTATATGCTTTCCGTCTATAGCCCCTAAACAATTAGGAAACTGCCATCTTTCTTCAAAGTCCTTTGCGATTTTCCTCCATTCTTCTTCAGTATCTGGCATCTGTAACAAAAACATTTTTTTTTTTCAGATGAACGATGATGAAACTGAAACCAGTGTATCAATGAATGTGCCATCGCCACTTTCACAAAGTAGTGTGGCTTCATCGTCAAGGACTCAAACAAGAAAAACCAAAGCCCAAGCTGACTATGTTCTAACAAAGATAGCAAAAAAATTGGAAGAACCTCCACAAGTGAAACAGCAATATGACTCATTTGGTGAACATATTGCAGAAAAATTAAGAAATTTGCCGGCAATGATGGCTACATACTGCCAAAAAATAATTAATGATGCGATATTCATGGCTGAGACCAACAATTTAACTATTCATTCGCACATTGTAGATACCCATTTGAACCAGAACAATGCAAATAATTCGCAAATATATATGAATCTGCCAAACCAGAATAATGACAATTCTGTTTTTGTGAATAATTCAGTGAATGAGCCTGGATCTTCACAACAGCACCATAATTTATTGTATGAAGCATTTGTTACCGCTGTAGGCGACACAGATTCAGACAACACTAAATAATTACTTTTAAATATGTTACTTTTACTCTAATAAATGATTGTAATACTCGATAATAAAAATACTAAATACACATTGTATTATTTACTTACCTTCATATAACTCTTCAAAACCGTTATGATTGCCTTGCAAGTTTCTGGAATAATGGTTCCCAGGCACTGTGCAGAAATTGCAGTTTCAAATTTCAGATTTTCATATGTCGTTCCTGAGGCTAAAAAACGAAGTGTAGCACATAGCCTTTCGTGAGCAGTTATGGCTTGCCTCATATTAGTATCTTGTTTTATTATTATTGGCGTCACAAGTCCAAGTAATTTGAAATACGTCTGTTCGTCCATTCTTAAGAAGTTTCTCCAATCAGTGGGCTCTAGAGACAATTCAGACAATAAGTTGGTATGTGTAAAAGTATTTCTTTGTTTCAACCAATCCTTCATCCACTTTCTCTTAGGTTTTTTTTGTCTTTTTAATAAAATACACACAGCTGCTGCTACCAGTAAAGTATTGTTATCCATAGTATTATTTATTTCCGTTCCGTACGATTGCAAAGTTCGAAGTGACGCCATGCATCCAAATGGAAGTATTGTGAATGGTACCGTATCTGGATAAATTTCCATTTGGAGTGCATCCAAAAGGAAGTCTACTAAATGGACGTATCGTCAATGGTAGCCTCAAGGGACGAACTGAAGTCATCAATGCAGAAAGCAAAGACAACCTGAAGGACCACCCCTATGCTGTTCCCGAGGCATCCCGGACCAGGAAACCTATCCCAGCAACATTTTCGCTAAACGTTCTCAAATAGTTGCTGTTCTGAAGGGGGAGGTGTTATATACCTAGCCTGTATGAAGACCGCCGACAACGATTGCAAGGTTGCAATATAGTTGTTGTTCGTGAAGTACAGTGCGACCGCCGAGTCAGCAACCTGATTACCGGAATCGTGTGAATTACTGTGAACGTCATTCTACTCCTTCATTCTATTTCGCGGTACCAAATCGACCGGACATAGTTTCGATAGTTTTAATTATCTTATAACTAAATTGTACAAGTTTATTAATAAAGTACTTTAAAATCTTTTGGTCTTTTTTAAAACCATCGGTCGCGGCTTCCGTTATTCGCTTATAAACAATCTAACTGGACGAAGTCGCAACTCGTCTCAAGAACACCTTGAAGAACATCGTCATCAAACTGGTCAGGTTTCTCAAACTTCACACAGTGAAGACTCATTTCAAGAATACCTTCATGAAAATAATCAGGTTTCTGCTCGTCCCACACGTGCTGCTAAAGTAAGATGCTTGCAAAACATGACTAACATTGCACGAGCAGAAAGGTCTTATGACTTAGATGTTTCACGAGAGCGTGCGGCACAACGTGAGGTAGAGTACTTACGTAGCATAATCTAGTAATTCAATTATTGTATCTTAGTTATAATCAGACAGTAATAAATGAGATGTGATCAAGAGCTCTCGTTTCTTATTTACTAAAGCCATCCTTTCATGGCGACCCTGCCAGCGCGTATCGGGTATCGTGCCGTGCATTCCGTTACCCAAATATGAGCCGGTGGATTTTGTACTACGTTCGATTGTGATAATCTGATTAACAAACGGCAAAATGGGGAAAACAAATTCTAAAGAAGAAAAGACAGAAGAAATTATAATAGCTCAGAATGCGGCTGGAGGAGACAACAACGCCAAAGCAGACCAGCTGATGGTCCAGATGAACACGACGAACGTGTTGCTTACGGTTGTGTGCGTGTTTCTAATATTGGGAGCCCTGTACATCATATATAAGGCATACAAAAATTGGCATAAGGAGACCGTGCAGAGGGCAATTGCCAATTATTCTATTCGAAATTCTCTGCGTCGTTTCCAGCAGAGACCAGTTCCAGCATCAGAGACAGTCTAACTGCGGAAAAGTGTAAAAGTGAGTGTGAAAGTGTGTAAAAACTTATTTTCTTGCGTGCGTAAATAACAGTGTTTAAAAATTAGGTGAGTGCGGAATTAAAAAAAAAAAAAAAAGTTTATACAGGGTTACAGGAAAAGTCGTGCTAGATCCGTTAAGGGCGTGGAGTACCCATCATTTCTGACTTATTTCACTATGAAACACCCTACCCTAAACTTAACCCTTTTCGAGATATTCGACTTTTAATTTTTTATTGAATAATGCCGATTTTTAGGCTACGAAATTTATTTTTGTTTATTTTGTGTATCTTATTATTATTATTATTGCATTTTTACATGTGTAATAAGATGCTTTAGGACATCAATCATTAAAATAGTGCATAAGTTAATTGAATAGACCGTAGTAGACAAGTGAAAGTAAAAAAATAAAAAATATATTAGCAAGCTTATTTTTCTCTAAGGGATATCTAAAAAAAATATTATGACACTTGTTCGGCAGATATTTTTTAAAATATCTACGTTTCATCAGCTATCTAACGAGGTCTAACAATCTAGGGTTTGTATTACATTTCGTGGAAAAAAGTAGTTGTGTCTGCGCAAGCTCGTAACGAATACATAACTCGCTACCCCGGTCGTCGAGTGCCGGATGTGGCCTGTTTTGACAGAGTTTATCGAAGACTTAAAGAAACTGGCTCTGTTTTGAGACGAAATACAGACATGGGAAGACCACGAATTGACGACGAAGAACAGGACAATGAGATAGTGCAACGCTTTCGAGCGGATCCGACTACTTCCACTAATATTGTTGCCCGTGATCTGGGACTTTCGCAATGGAGAGTGTGGTTTACAGTGCATACTGCTGGCCTATACCCGTACCATTACACGCCGGTACACGTTATTGAAGAAGGAGACCCCGCGAGAAGATTGGACTTTTGCAGATTTATGCTAAATGCTGACGTAGAAGACCCAGATTTTCTAAGAAATATCTTGTGGACGGATGAGTCCAAATTTGATAAAGATGGCATAACCAACTATCACAACGTCCATTACTGGGCCCCAAAAGAACTAAGGAATCCCAATAAGAAAAGAGTGAAAGGGTCCCAACGAAGATTCAGCGTGAATGTGTGGATGGGCATTATCTCTAATCATTTGATTGGACCTTACTTTCTCCCGGATAATCTAAATGGGGAAAGCTACGAAAATTTCCTGAGAGCAGACTTGAGTGATTTGCTGGATGATCTGCCACTCAACCTGATCAGGGACATGTGGTTCCAACACGATGGCTGCCCTGCCCATTTCAGGAGAAGTGTCAGAGACTGGCTGGACACAAATTATCCAAACAAATGGATAGGACGAGGTGGGCCGTTGCCATGGCCAGCAAGAAGTCCGGACCTAACTCCCATGGATTTTCATGTATGGGGGTGCATGAAAAGTCTTGTGTACAGCGAGCCGAATCCAGTTTTGTCTGTGGAAGACTTAAGAGAAAGGATTGTGGATGCAGCAAATAAAATGAGGACCACGTTGACCACTGGAGTAGTGAAGACTGGTCTCCGTAGAAGGATGCGACAATGTTTCAGAAATAGAGGCGGCCATGTTGAACATGAACTGTAGAATAAGAAAAAGTTGTGTGAAAACCTTTAATAAATGACATTTCATGCATACCTAATGTTTTATTTTACTTTTTAGGGCTAAGTATAAATTTTCTTCTCCACTGTCGCCTATGAAACTAATTTTTTTCCAATGCATTTGAATAAAACCCTAGATTATTATACCTCGTTAGATAGCTGATGAAACGTAGATATTTTAAAAAATATCTGCCGAACAAGTGTCATAATATTTTTTTTAGATATCCCTTAGAGAAAAATAAGCTTGCTAATATATTTTTTATTTTTTTACTTTCACTTGTCTACTACGGTCTATTCAATTAACTTATGCACTATTTTAATGATTGATGTCCTAAAGCATCTTATTACACATGTAAAAATGCAATAATAATAATAATAAGATACACAAAATAAACAAAAATAAATTTCGTAGCCTAAAAATCGGCATTATTCAATAAAAAATTAAAAGTCGAATATCTCGAAAAGGGTTAAGTTTAGGGTAGGGTGTTTCATAGTGAAATAAGTCAGAAATGATGGGTACTCCACGCCCTTAACGGATCTAGCACGACTTTTCCTGTAACCCTGTATACAAAAAATAAACTATCTTAGAGACCATATACCAAAAAAAAAAATCGTAGCTAAAAACTATTAGTTTATTATTAAATGAACTCTAAAAAATTATTTTATAATCAGCTACAAATATTAAATAAAAGTGTTGTTACCAAGTGATAGATAGTTAGGTACGTGAGTCACTATGTAACTTATAAGGAAAGTGGCCGCATTCCAATGTATGCGCGTATGTATCTCTTACTATGACAACTCGAATCTCGAATGGATAATGGTATGTATTTGTAATAAATTAATTTCTATCAAATTATTTTGTTTAATTTTATGTAATGGGAACAGAATTAAGAGAATGTTACGAACAGTTAAAATTGATTAGAAAATATTTAATTAAGAAAGGAAAATCTAGATTTCAAGGTAATATTATAAAAAACAAATTAAATGACACGGAAATAGCATATATAAAATGTAATCAGTTAATTGAAAATTTAAGTAATGAACAGGACATAAAGCCAGAAATCTTGGAAAAATTGTCTTTATTAGCAACAGAAATAAAAAGTTGTTATTTACAAATAATCGATTTGTGTACTGAAACAAAAGAGAAGAGTAACTCAGATTCTGAAAATAGTTATAGTTCTTTAACAGAAGAAAAAATGGAGTTTGATTTAAAAACAGCATGTGAGTTTATCTCAGTAATGAACACTAACGGAACTAACATTAAAAATATCATTGACTCTGTAGAAATGTATTCGGACATGCTCTCAGATGCAGGTAAGGAATTACTAATTAAATTTGTGTTGAAAAGTAGGTTGAGCAAAAATGCAAAATTACGAATGTCAAATACTTACTCGACAACAGGTGAGCTTATAAAAGCTATGCGAGATTTACTATTGACCAAAAAATCATTCACTGCTATACATACTCAACTACAAAACACTACTCAAGGTTGGCGAACAGTCGATCAATTATTCGGAACAGAAATTGAAAAATTATTCACAAGCTTAACAATATCGCAAGCTAATGGTGATTCGAGTAAATATTCAGTACTCAAACCCATAAATGAAAAAGTGGCTATAAAACAATTTGCAGATGAACTACGTGACTCCAGGCTCAGTACCATCATAGTTTCCAGGAACTACGACAGCTTGCAACAGGCGATCCAGGCAGCCAAGGACGAGGAGAAATCAATGCCATTGACCAGTAGTAGTGCTGACGAGGTGATGTACTTCTCACGGCGTGGTCGAGGTAACGTACAATTTAATTCTTATCAAAGGCAATTTAATAACAGCAACATGCGTCGAGGAGGCAACCAGCGAGGATCCTACCAAGGTTCACAACATGGAAACTACAGAGGAAGAAGGTCAAATAATTTCGGAAATCATTTTTATACAGGGAACAACGGAGGTACTCGAGGAAATTATAATAATTTTCGTAACCAACAACCAAATTATTTTTGTGGTAATAGTCGAATTTCATACCAAAATACAAGTCGTGGACGCGGTTATCAAAATATGTCGAACGAAAATCGATCGAGTTATCGAACAAATGGTAGTGGTAATAATCATAGGATATTTTGTACAGAACAATCAGAACAGAACCAGACAAATAATTTAGAATCAAACGAAATGCAGTTTTTTCGATCTGAAGCATAATATTTTAGCATTAAACGGCAAAGCAAAATTTTTATCTTTTTACATCGGTAACAAAAAATATTTTTGGTTATTAGATACCGGTGCGTCATTATCTGTAATTAAGAGTCAAACATTACCAAACAGTTCTTGTATAAATAGGCATGATTTAGTCATAAACGGTATTGGGGGTCAGATTCAATCGACTGGATATGTACATGTCACTTTGACTCATCAAAATAATGAACATTACGTAGAATTTAATACTAAGTTTCATGTTTTCGATAACATACCTTTGAAGGCGGATGGCATATTAGGTTTGGACTTTCTGTGTCGCTATGCGTCAAATATCAACTTACAAGCTAACATAATAACGCTATCCAAATGTGGAATGGAATATTCCTTACAACTTTATGACACTATAGATTACTCATCCGAAATCTTACACATTCCTGCTCGAAGCGAATCTATACATTATTTATTTTTAGATACAGGGTTAGAAAAAGATTGCGTTATACACAACAAACAGTTAACGGAGAATGTTTTTCTTGCGGGATGTATAGGAAAGATAAAAAATCAGAGAATACCAGTTAAAATTTTGAACACAAGCGAACATGACGTCACGTTACCCATGATTAAGCCAGATTTGACATTATTACAGGATTATAATATATGCGAATTTAAATTAAACACACACGACTATCAGCGAGCAAAAACTTTACTAGATACTCTAAAATTAGATCATTTAAACTCAGAAGAGCGAAAATCAATTGAAGATCTATGTGCCAAATATTGCGATGTTTTCTTTCTACCAGGTGATAAACTAAACACAACAAATGTTTATGAACAGTCAATAACGCTTAAGCCCAATGTAAGCCCAGTTTATATAAAGCCATACAGAATGCCTCATGCTTTAAAAAATGAAATGAATACACAAATCCGTAAAATGTTAGATAGCGATATAATAGAAGAAGCCAAAAGTGAGTGGTCAAGTCCTATACTATTAGTACCAAAGAAAAGCACAGATAACGAAAGGAAATGGCGTTTAGTCGTCGATTATCGCAAACTTAATGATTGCATAGTCGATGACAAATTCCCGTTACCAAATATAACGGAGATACTAGACTCACTTGCGGGTTCTGTTTATTTTACGCATCTTGATTTAAATCAAGGATATTACCAAGTAGCTTTAAATAAACAATCTAGGGAATATACAGCATTCTGTACCAACTCAGGTCAATATCAGATGAAAAGGCTACCGATGGGACTAAAAACAAGCCCAAGTGCTTTTAGTAGAGTAATGTCAGTAGCAATGTCTGGACTAGCGTTTGATAAATGTTTTATTTATCTAGACGATTTAGTGATTTTTGGACGTAATTTGAGCATACATAACAAAAATTTGACCGATGTACTAGAAAAACTGAGAACAGTAAATTTGAAATTGAATCCAGAAAAATGTAACTTTTTAAGGAAAGAGATATTATATTTAGGTCATGTTGTATCAGAAAACGGAGTTGTACCCGATCCAAAAAAGGTCGAAATCTTGCAAAAATACCTGAAACCGACTAATACAGATGAAGTTAAGAGATTTGTAGCTTTTTGTAATTACTATAGGAAATTCATTAAAGATTTTGCGGAAATAACGTATCCACTTAATAAATTAACCAGGAAAAATGAACCCTTTATTTGGACAACTAACTGTCAACGATCATTTGAGAAACTAAAAGAAATTTTGACCACACCACCAATTTTAGAATATCCAGATTTATCAAAAAATAACGAATTTGTGATACAAACAGATGCATCAAGTACAGCAGTAGGTGCAGTGTTATGCAACAAAAATATGAAACCAGTAGCTTACGCCAGTCGACCACTTAACAGAGCAGAATTAAATTACCCAACCATACAAAAAGAATTAGTAGCTATTGTATGGGCTGTGAAATATTTTAGACCGTATGTATTTGGAAGAACATTTACCATAATGACAGATCATAGACCATTAGTATATTTATTTTCAATAAAAGACCCATCAAGTAGATTATTAAAATTCAGATTACAATTAGAAGAATATGATTTCAAGATAGTATATTTAAAAGGAAAAGAAAATAGTGTAGCAGACGCGTTATCTAGGATAAATTTAACATCTAATGAATTAAAGCAAATAAATGAGGAAATTGTATCGGTAATAACGAGAGCACAGAGAAGGCGATTAGCAGATAACAAGGACATGACAAATAACAGTACAACTGCAAACAAGTGGCCTGATCAACCACAAGTTATAGAAGTACTAAAAATACCAAACAAGACAGTAGAGTTAGTTTTTATAGGTCAAGACGAAATAAATAACCTAAAGAGACAAAATAAAGTAGACAAAGAGCAAGAATGCTATATCTACAGCAAGAATAAAATGACATTATTTATAAACCTTAACTTTAGGGCACAATTTACGCGAGCCGAATTTGTGACTAAGTTAGGTAAATTTTGTGAAGCAAATAATATAAATGAACTATGCATAGTAAAAAATAAAGAATACGAGTCGTTTATAAAAGATGTATTAAAATAAATAAAAAGTAGAAAGGATTGGACCGGTCCACGAATTTATGTATTAAGAGGTGTTAAGAGAATTGAAAGTGAACAAGAAAAAACCTATATATTACAAGATTTTCATTTATTACCCACAGCAGGACATGCGGGAATACGTAGAATGACAAATAATATTAAGCGAAAATTTTACTGGCCAGGTATAGATAATGATATAAAAGATTTTGTACGAAAGTGTAGTAAATGTCAAACTATGAAACATTGTAGATATGTCAAGGCGCCCATGGAGATATCTACGACTGCTTCATATGCTTTTGAAAAAATATTTCTTGATGTGGTAGGACCTTTAGAAAGAGACATCGAAGATAACAGCTACATATTAACCTTGCAGTGCGAGTTAACCAAATTTGTGGAGGCATATCCTCTACAAAACAAGGAGACGGTAAGTGTAGCCAAGACTTTAGTCAATAATTTTATATTAAGGTATGGTGTACCCCAGTCAATAGCAACAGACCGAGGAACAGAGTTCGTGTCTACAGTAATGCAACAGGTATGTAAATTATTAGGAATCACAAAATTAACATCAACATCTTACCATCACCAATCCATAGGAGCATTAGAAAATTCACATAAAAATTTGGGAGCATTTCTACGAATTTATTGTAATAGTCAAAAAGAGACATGGAGCCATTGGTTACCATTTTGGTGTTATAGTTTCAATAATACTGTTCATACTGAGACAAAGTACACGCCATTCGAACTAGTATTTGGTAGACCTAGTATAATACCTAGTAGAGTAAGCCAAAATATTGAACCACTGTATAATCCAGACAATTATCCTTTAGAACTTAAGTATAGGTTACAAGTAGCACATGAAGATGCACGCAATAATTTACTATTAAGTAAAGAAAAACGTAAAGGTAACTACGACAAAAATGAAAACGATGTGACGTATCAAAACGGACAATTATTGTTAATTAAAAATGAAACAGGCGGAAAGCTTGATGTAAAATGGGAAGGTCCATTCGTAGTTGCTGAAGATTTAGGAGTTAATGTTAAAATAACTAAAGATAATAAAACCTATATTCTACATAAAAATAGGACAAAACCATATATAACCTAAATTAAGTACTTACGTTATTATATTATACACTATGATTAAGAATATATTTAAAGGACTATAACGGTAAAAAAAAAAAAAAAAAAAAAAAAAATTTTTTTTTTTCTCTTGCACCCCCGTGGTGAGGTATAGAGTACTTACGTAGCATAATCTAGTAATTCAATTATTGTATCTTAGTTATAATCAGACAGTAATAAATGAGATGTGATCAAGAGCTCTCGTTTCTTATTTACTAAAGCCATCCTTTCAAACGTGTGGCTACTGAAAATGACGAACAACGAGAGCGACGTCTGCGAGATTTGCGGCAGAGTGCGGCACAACGTATAGCTACATAAAAAAACTAGTTCATATTTTTTTATTATTCTGTCGGTAAGATCGAAAAAATCTCCCTCACAAATGTTCACAGATTGCATTTACTACCTTCGTATGCACGACCGAACCGCCGCGCCGGCACGAGCAGGTGGCGTGATCTTGTTGTTCGCCTCCCGCCGCGGTTCACGCGGTGTTGACGTGATCCGTGCTGCACCCCCCTGTCGTCTCGCCCGCGCCGCACACCCGCAACGCGCCCGCGCCGCTCCGCTCACCTGTGCTGGTTCCCCGCGCCCCACACCTTTCCGCCCCTTGGACTGCACCGCATCGCTCGGCCGTCGCGTATTAACTTCTTTCAATTCCTATATATTCTACCTGTACAATTATCTATTTTCGTTGTACAATATATCTATTGTAAAACTACACCCCCTTGTTAAATGAAGTGGCTACTGGCTTCCTTAGTCCACCTCCTGCTTGTGCATCTATATTCACCTCTGACGCACTGGGAACATTTGGGGCACTACGTACATAGACAGGTCTTCTAATCTCACTAACCTGGTTCCCCTGTGTGTTCCTTGCCTAGTGATCCTTCAACTCCAAGTATTAGCTGGGCCAGAGAGTAGGTCTACCATTGGTGGAGGGCACTGGGCAATGATCTAGTCGGCGGGGAAGGGGGTCCCTCTGATTCATTGGTGGGGAACAGGCCTGTGTTCAATAGCTTCTGTTCAGTTCTGGCAGTTAGGAGAGTTAGATAAACAAAGAGCTTATATAAATTCGTGTATGGTCGACGTGCAACCAAAGTACAAATACACTAATGCAGAAAAACCTAGGCGTCCCAACAAAGCTTACTACTTCACTGTGGACAATCAGAAAATAAGAGTGTGCAAAATGTATTTCAAGAGCACTCTGGATGTTTCTGATAGAATAATTTATACAATACAGACTAAGAAAAATGATAATGGTTTTTTGCTTGAGGATTTGCGAGGAAAACATGGAAAACATAAAAAACTTAGTACCCAGTTACTAGACGATATAAAAAATCATATAGATTCGATTCCTCGAATAGAATCTCATTATGTGAGGGCCACTACTACTAGGCAATATATCGACGGCGGAAAAACAATCAAGGATCTATATGATGACTTTGCAAAAGAGCAAATAAAGAAGAATAAAGAAACAGGTAATTACATTGCCTACTATAAGGTGTTTACTACAGAGTTCAATTTGAGTTTTTTCCAACCAAAGAAGGATCAATGTGACGTATGTGTTGCCTATACTAACTCTAACGAAAAACAAAGAGCAGAAATGGAAGAAAAGTATCAGATTCATTTGAAAGAGAAGGAACTAAGCAGAAAGGAAAAACTGGCAGATCGGAAAAAAGTAAACGGATGTAATGTAGTCGTTATTTATGATTTAGAAGCGGTACTACAATGTCCTCGAGGTGACACGTCAGCTTTCTACTACAAATCTAAATTAAATAGCTATAACCTGACGCTGACTGAACTAACTAATAAAGATGACAGAAAGGAGGCTTACGACAAAGTTCATTGCTATTTTTGGACTGAGGCAGATGCAAAACGAGGTGCTATTGAGATCGGAACTTGTGTTTGGGATTATCTCGAAGAACTATGTAAGCCTTGCGAGGATAATAGTACTGAAGCCAAAAATGTCATTTTCTATTCTGACAATTGCTGTGGACAAAATAAAAATAAATACATAGCTACGATATACATGTACGCCGTGAATTATTTGAATATAAACAGCATAACCCATAAATTCCTCATTAGGGGGCATACTCAAAATGAAGCAGATAGCGTACATAGTTTAATAGAGAGAGAAGTAAAGAAGAACTTGAAGTCAGGCCCTATTTATAGTCCGGACCAATACATAGCTCTGATCAAGAATGCAAAAAAAAGTAAACCGCCGATCAATGTCCACGAGTTAACTTTTGATTCCTTTAAGGATCTTAAAGCCTTGCAAGAAGATTGGGGATACAATTTTAACACAAACACAAACGGACAAAACGTTAATTGGAACGAAATAAAACAATTAAAAATGACTAAAGGGAACCCGTTTACCTTTTGGTATAAAACATCATACGAACAAGATGAATACAATGAGATAGATGTTAGAAATAAAAGAAAGAAAATGAAACCGATAACTGAAATTACACTTAAAAATATTTATATACAAAAACAAGAGCTGAGTGCTAACAAGAAGAAAGACCTAAAAGAGCTCATTACGAAAGGATTAATTCCTTCGTATTATGCCAATTTCTACAATTCTATCATTTAATTAGAAATGATTGTTTGTTTACTATTGATGATTGTTCTGATGTTCCTTGTTTGATAAAACTTAAGTTATATACATACTTCATAACTTCTGTTGATCTCGCTTTACGTACCTAAGTTATGAATATTTTGTATTATGTAGGAGCAAGTGAAACGGACCAAAAATGACTATTCGTTTTAAGTTTTGATATTTTCTATTAATTGTATCCTATGACCTATGTCCTAATTAAGTTATGTTTAATTTTGATCTCATTATTTCCTATTGAAAAAAAAAAACACAATTAGTCTAAGAGAAGCGTTTAGTACACATACACAAAGTTCCTACACTTATTTAGACTTTTTGAAATGTATATGTTTATAAAACAGTTTTAGAGTTTGCTTTATTGTGTTCCACATTTCTAATAAAACATTTTGTAGATTAATAATTCCATGTTTCATTTATTTACCAAACAAATCCATCTAAAAAATTACCGATTTTCATAAAAAAACGTAACATTAAAATATACTGGAGTGTAGTCACATTTTCATTAAAAAAAAAAAAAGTGTATTTCATAATAAGGCCAACTAATTTAATTTTCATTAAAAGGAAAGTGTATTATTTCATTTTGTGTCATGTGTAAATTTACAGAAGATAACAAGTTTTACTAATAAAACGAAATAACTTAGTAATATTTTTTTTCAGCGTCCTTTATTTAAATAACTGTACATAAATAAATATTTTGACTTTAAAATATTAAAGAAGAATCTATTGGCTATGCTATAAATTCATTACAGTAATTAAAATAGTTGAATAAAATTAAATTTTTCATAAATTTAGTAATGGTATCGAGACCGGAAAACTTTAAATGCGATTTACCAAAATTCTTGTTTTTAGAATTATGCCTCTTTATTTTTAAGCGTGCGAGACGTGTCTTCAATTATATTAAAATAAACAAATAATCACTCGCTGACTCGTGACCTCGTTTACCTACCGGTAGTAACAAAAACTGTGTCATACGTTCGGTATGCGATTTTGTGTTTTGTGTAATAAACTAAAAATGAACAATAATTAATAAAAGTGAACCCGATTAACAAAATGGACAACAGTCCCTTCAGCCGGAGCGCTAGAATAGCTCGCTCGCCGCCCCCTACTTGCCTACCGCGCTACTTGCTTGCACTTCAAAAAGCCAGGTAACCACAAGACAGGTGCTGAGGATTGTCCGGCAAAAAATATGGCAGAAAAAAGGTACATTAATTCAATAGATTATGAAGGCGCCTAAGAGCGCCGTTAACCTATAGTGTTTAGACCTTTATTTTATTTGTAACAATGATTAATAATTTTATTAATAGTTTAGATAATTTCTCTGTATCAGAGTGTAAACTCTGCGAAGTTGAAAATTGTAAACAATATCTATCCTCTTACAAAAATCCTCTAACTATACTAACACAAAACATACGCAGTGTACATAAAAACTTTGATAATTTTAGTATTTTTCAGCAAAGATTAAACATAAATTGCGACATTATAGTCCTTACTGAATGTTCGCTTGCCAAACAATATAATGTGCCTGTGGAATGGATAAAACAAACTCTTGACAAGAACATTCCCACAGATAGACCTTTGTTGAAAGAAAAATCAAAAGAGTTTGCTACAAAACTGGGAACCCAGAACTTTTCTGCTAGAAACGGCTGGTTAGAGGGTTTTAAAAGGCGTCATGATATAGCTTTCAAAAAAGCAGCTGGGGAAAGTAAATCTGTGGACCAAGGTGTGTGCAATCACTGGACTGAAGATCTGCCAAATCTTTTAGAAGGGTATGAACCAGACGATATTTACAACGCGGATGATACTGCTTTGTTTTTCAAGTGCCTTCCGAATAAAACATTTACGTTTAAAGGCGAAAAATGCCATGGAGGAAAACAAAGCAAGGAACGCCTTACACTTCTCCAGTGTGTAAACATGAGTGGTACGGACAAACTCCCACTTCTCATCATCGGGAAATCAAAGCGACCTAGATGTTTTAAAGGTGTCAAGACTCTACCCGTTGATTATGCCAATAATACAAAAGCTTGGATGACCAAGATATTATTTTAAAGATTGGTTGAAAAAAGTTGATAAATAAATGAAGATAAACCGAAAAAAATAATCTGCTATTCATTGACAACTGTGCTGCCCATACGGATTTAGCAACACTTGCAAACGTAAAAGTAATGTTTTTACCTGCTAACACCACTAGTAGACTTCAACCATTAGATCAAGGCATCATTCACACTTCAAACGCTTTTATCGCAGAGAAGTCGTTAAACATATTCTTACGAGTCTGGAAGAAAACAGTAGCCCTGACATTAACGTACTTCTAGCTATGAAATTTGCTAGAAAAGCATGGTACTTCGTCAGTGACGTTACTGTCAAAAACTGCTTCAAGAAAGCTGGGTTTTGGAAAAGTACAGATGAGCAAGACCTGCCAGAGGAAAATGATGTTGAAGTTGGACCTAGCAACGAGGAATGGACTAAGCTTGTGTCTCACGAATCCAATTTGTTAATGCCGAGCTTCGAAGATTTTGTTCAAATTGACGACGACGTAACTACCGCTGGAGAACTAACTGACGACGATATTGTTAAGAATTGTGTGAACACCTGTATTGCTGGAAATGACAGTGTAGACGAGGCACAGATTCCGGAAACAGAAATAAAGATCATTCCAATGAAGCTAGCTTTAAATGCGTTGGAGACGGTCCATCAGTACTTTGAATACGCGGCGGTTGTTGATCAAGCAATATTCGACAACATTTATGAGTTAGAGAAAAACATTCAAAATACAAAAACAGAAACCCAAACGAAATTGACGGTTTTTTTAAGTGTAAACAACAATTCAACAGGATACTTATACCAGTTTGATTTATATACAGGAAAGAAAACTAATAGAGAAATTGGTTTAGGTGAATCAGTAGTACTCTGTCTGACGGAACAACTAAAGGGTCTTGGTTGTGAAGTATACTTTGACAATTTTTTCAACTCGCCTGCTTTGCAACATAAACTTATGATGCAGAACACCAAAGCCTGCGGCACACACCGACAATCAGGTTTCATCACACTAACACGTACAAGAACTTCAATGGAAAGTCGAATTATTCCATGAAATCAACCGTATTGAACGGCAATAAGGAGTAAACCGGAACATTCTTTACTGCATTAGCAAAATGACCTTTGTGTGAAGGCGATCATGTTTTAATGCAATGCTCACAATTCTGCTGAAACTCTGCAAAAACTGTTTATACAGCCACGGAAATGCCACTTGTAACTCATCAAAGTATTGCAAAGAATGTAATATGAAACACCACACGTTGTTGCACATGGCAAAAAAGGCGTATGAATCAACAACTCACACGGAAAAAACAACTTTAACCCCACAACCTTCTAATCAACACGTTTCTCATCATTTATCTTCCTACGCCATGGAAGTACTACTAACTACTGTACAAATAAAGTTCCAATTCAGTAATGGTACCTTTGTAACTCTACGAGCTTTACTCGACCTGGGGTCTCAAGTGAACCTCATAACTGAAAATGCTGCTCAACAACTGCGGCTGCCACGAAACAAACACCGTGGTACGGTATCTGGAGTTAGGTCGTGGTATAGATATCGCGGGCTTCAAGCCATAGAGACGTATACGCAAAATTGTGTATTTTTTTTATTACGTCTATCTTCTCTAATTTTATCGATACACTTACCAAAATTTTTTTGTAATAATTGGTACATTACTTTAAAAGATATAAATCAAATACTTTTCGACGTATGACTGACACTCAGATATTATTTTCAAACCAGAAAGACGTACAGCGGTCGTAACCACGAGAGACGAATTGTGTGCCGTACCATAAAAACGTATGAGCATACGACTATCGTTTTTTTATGACCTACGAATATAATGTTACGCCATATAGACGTATGTGCATACGACTATCGAAGTTTATTTAATTGCCGGTAAAATGTCATGCCAAAAAGACGTATACGCATACGACTTTACACTGTAAATGATTATATAAATGATAAATCCCCATGGTCTGATGTCGCTCTGCTCAACGACACACAAAACATCCTGTAATAGTATATTATGTAGTCATAAATGTAACATAGACCTAAGTACTCAATTGTTACAAGGATCGTGCTCGCGAAAAGAAAGGAATCCCTCCATTAGGGGTTTCTTGTCTGTTCTTCCCCATGGAGGGTCGGATAGGGTTTGAACAGGCGTCAAACTTATCGATAAGTACGCGTGACCTTATGTTTTGAATATTGACGTTTCCAAGCCATTTCTTTATGAATTCTATGGAAATAAAGTTTTTGACTTTGACTTTTGACTTTGACCTTGACTTCGCGCCGCCGAGCGCTCGCTCCGCCCGCACAGTGTGCAATAGTCGGCCGTATATAGTGGACGGATGGAACGTTTTTATAGTGATAAAAACATAAAACACACAAAAACATACACGGCAATGAATCGAAGCAAACATATTCTTGGTTTAGCACTACACGGTGAGTATCATTATATTATTATTATCGTAACTAGTAAGTATTGTTATTGTGGTTGTTAATTAATGTGTTTTAGGTTAGGTACTTAAACAAAATTTCATCCGAAACTGTTGAGCCATTTGGGTGTGATGCTCTGACAAACAAACAAACTTTCACATTTATACTATTAGTACAATTTGAGTTATCACCACATGCGTCTAGGTAGTTCTTGACACAAGTCACACGACAGTAGTAGCGACATATCTCTTAACTACTTTAGGTCCTAAGATATTCAGCCGAGAATCAAAATCGAAGTTACTTACGCATAAATCGTAGAATAACAAAGATTGTTATTTTGCTGTCCTCAAAACTTGTCAAATCTGTGTTACTGTAGGTAGATATAATAGATAGTAATAGGCACTTGTTTTAGCCTTCTTTAATTGTTTAGTATCTTTTAAGTCAGATTAATTTCTTTCTGCTGAAACTTATATTATTAGGTGCAGGTGATTTTAAAACCTCCTGCAATTTTGAAATGGTGCAATCAGTTAATAATGTGCAACAACATTCTCACAAAAAAATATTTAAGCACTATTTCAAAATGGCAGGCTATTTCAAAATCTTATATACATAGGTACCTCTCATATACTCATACAGGTTGTTACAAAGAATATGTTAACCCCGCAAAGGATTGGTCATATGCTACTTTTATGGGACTTTACTTTTACTTTTTATTCTATGGTACTCATATCGAATTCACATAGAAAAATTACTTAGGTACTGGACTACTTCTTCAGGGAACTTGAACTATACCAAACTTATTTTTTTATAGGGACTCTATCAAATCATGAGAATTGGCCGGTTTCGGTCGAAGAGCAGATGGAGAATTTGCATTCGGAGCATTCGTCACGTACGGGATCACCAATGACTGTCTCACATATGGAGGTACACAGAGAATCGCCACTTACAGCTGAACAACGAATGGTAATAGCTGAAATGGAAAATTTAGGCTTTACTGGTAATGAAATTGACAATGATATCCCAATATATTCAAATAAATCCCCTTTGTCAGTATTTACAACAAATAAAGATTTCGAAGTACAAGAATCAAACGTTCCATCAATTGAAAAACAACTGACACCGCTTTTTACACCAATAGCATCAGTAAATTCACTGGGAAGCCCTAGTATTATAGAAGCAAGTATTATAGAAAATTCTGAAAACACATCAAATGTAAATCCGAATCGCTCTATAGAAACATTCATTGCAGACAGTGATGACTCTGTAGCAGACCCTATGTACCAACCTGAAGAAGAGGAAAATCAATGCTCACCAATGAGCATTGCGTCTTCATCTTTACGTCAAATTGAACCACCAGTCAGTAGTACTAACTCACCCCAAATAGAAGAATTGTCCACACTTGAAAGTAACCTTAGTTGTCAAGTAGTGAAAAGATATAAAAGAAAAGCACCGGAAAATTGGAAGAAAAGTATAAGGAAAAAGAAAAAAAATAACGGGGAAACATACACATCAAGTCAAGGAAAAAATGTACCAGCAAAGAAGTGTGGCAATGAAAATTGTAAGTATCAACGAGCTTGTCATACAAAAATTGATAATAACACAAGAGAGAGTCTTCATTTGTCATTTTGGGGCTTGGGGAGTTCTGACAGACAAAGGGATTTTATAGTCTCGAACGTGTCTTCAACTGAAGCAAAAGGATCACGAGTGATCAATTCGAGAAGGAAATTTACATTGAATTACAGTTTCAAGATTAATTCGAAGACGATTAATGTGTGTCAACCTTTTTTTCTTCGTACCCTGGATATCAGTGACAAGATGATCCATACTGCTATGAAGAAATCGCGCCGAGGAGTGGGTAATATTCCTTCTCCTGACAAAAGAGGTCATCACACACCATCAAACAAATTGGACACAGACGACATAAAATTCGCAAATGATCACATAGATTCATTTCCAAAAGTGCCTTCCCATTGGTGCCGTAAAGACACAAAAAAGATTTACTTGGAGACAGCTCTTAACAAAGAAAAAATGTACGATTTATACAAGCAGTATTGTTTTGAGAACAATAAGAATCCAATTGGCAAGACTTCCTATAAAGAACTAATTTTAGAAAAGAATATAGGTTTTCACAAACCAAGAAAAGACCAGTGCTGGTGTAACAAATATGAACAATTAACTGAAGAAGAACAAAAGGAGAAACAAGAAGAATACGAAGAGCATGTTAACAGAAAATACTATGCACAGGAAGAAAAGAAATCTGATAAAATGAAAGCAATAGTCGACAGTCGCTTGCATGTTTGTACTTTTGACTTTGAAGCCGTGCTGTATTGTCCTTTGGTTTTAGGAAAGCCTGTATTTTATAAACGGAAGTTAGGTAGCATGAATTTTACAATTCACAATGCAGCGACTAAACAAGGTTATTGTTATTTTTGGCCGGAATATGAAGGAAACCGCGGATCAAACGAAGTATCAACATGTCTCTATAATTACATAACAAATCTTTACGACGTTGACCACCTTGTGTTATTTTCTGATTGCTGTCCAGGACAAAATAGAAATTCTGTGCTTTTTACTATGCTCAATTACATCATTTCATCTCCTGATAATGACATTAAAGTCATCGACTATAAATTTCTTGAACCAGGACACACCTATATGGAGTGTGACAACATGCATTCTACAATTGAACGAGCATCTGAGTATGCCAAAATCTACATTCCTGATGACTGGCAAAACGTCTTACGACTAGCCCGTAAAGACAATCCATACAGTGTACAAGTTATGGAACACACAGATTTTTTGGATTTCAAAGCACAGTGTAATAATATTTTTCCAAATAAAATCAAAGCCACTGATGGAACTGTTTTGCACTGGGCTAATGTAAGATGGTTACGATTGAAAAAAGACCTTCCCAATTCCTTGTTTTTCAAATTTGATTACTGGGAAGAATTCAAGGAGGTAAAGTTAAAGGGGAGGGTGACAAGATCGGAACGTAATTCGTGTCTTGCGAAACTGTACCCTGAACAAATATTGTTAAAAAAAGAAAAACATACAGATCTGATGGAAATGTGTAAGGATGGGACGATACCCAAGATTCATCACTTCTTCTACGAAAATTTGCCGGTGGGATCAGGACCTTTGCCTAAGACCAAGCATCATAAAGATGATGACGAATTGGAACTATCTGCAACAAGAGCCTCCTATATAAGACGTCGTAGGTCAGGGAAAAATAACTGATAGGAATCTACTTAGTTTTTTACTTTTTACATTTATCCACCTCAGGGTTGGATTTGTTTTCTGTACTATAACTTTAATTGCATTTCATGTAACCAAAAGGGGAGGGAAAACCACTAGAAATTATGTCGTTTATGTTATTGATCTCAAAATAATATTTTTATAGCAGTTTATGTCGTCGGTAGGTATTTATTTATGTAAACTACTAACTAACATAGAACTTCTTTAAGAGGACTTTGACAGTCCACTAGCGATACCCCTGGAAAATAATTAACTTATCTATTTTGATAACAATTCAAAAAAAAGAGCCATTCAAAATATACTTCAGTTTAAACAATTGAAACAAGCGGCTCTTATTGTTTGATTACTGTCATCAAATTAAAATATCAAATTATTCTCCATTGGCGTCGCTAGTGCACTTTCAAAGGGCTCTTAAAAATATTATTCTAAACGTTAAGATTATCAAGAATTCTGCAATTCGCGAATGCTGATTAGGCACCAAAGAAAAAGTTGCACTCTACCTAGCTATAAGAATATTAATTAAGCTGTTTTTTTTTGTAAAAGTTTATTTGATACATTTTAAAATTGTATAATTTGTGTAATTTGTCTAATTTTGAAGTTCCTTGTTAAATAATACCATTTAAAACTATTTTAGAGTATAGTTTTTTTTTCACCATCATATAAATTAACCCTAAATAGATTTATACGTCCGTCTTGGAACAAAAATTATTTTCTAATTTTGACAAGCCAAATGGACGTAAATCATTGAAAATGGTAGAAATAGTGGATTTAGTTAAATAAAAATTAACTTTAATATAATATTTCATGATACTTGTACTAAGTTCATATGTTTTTTTAATATCGCATTGCATACAAAAGTTTTGTATCATACGTCCATCCCCTAATAGAATTTTCTGAGAAAACATAACATACGTTTTGTCTAATATTGTCGAGCCAAACGGAAGTAAGTGCATTATTGCGGGTTTTAAAATATTTACAAAAAAATAAGCATTTCACATAAATATGGGAGCACTTTCATAGACACATGAAAATTTTTAATTATATATGTGCATGGAAAAAAAAGTTATTAAGTTTTTTTTGTCTCCTGAAAAGTAGGGGTATTGCTTATACGTCCCTATGGCTTGAAGCCCGCGATATATATTATAGATGAACTTAAACGCAGCAAAAACTAGGGCTGCACCTCTCACATAAAATACTACTTTATCACATCTAGAATTCCGTGGCGCCTTGCTGTTATCTCAACTAATGGAAAAAGCAAGGAACTCGCCGAATGAAAATGACGTTACTATATGGACTTGGTCCGACCCCAAGGTTGTACTGGCATGGCTGCAAGGCGAATCTACTAGATGGGAGAGAAACATACAAAACTGTATGAAGAAAATAAAAGCAGTAATTCCTGCTAATCAATGGTCGAAGAGCAACCCGGCAGACTGTACAACCAGAGGAATTAATCCAAAGAAAATGTTGGACTTGGATCTATGGTGGAATGGCCCAGACTTAAAACATTTACGGGAACATATGAAACAGAAAATAGAAGCTGCCATTTTACAACGAACATCGACGAGAAACTAAAAGTGACAATCCTACGACAACACAATCATAATAACTTTGTTACCGACTTAATACAACGGCCCGGGACAGCATGAAACTTGACGCTGCTAGTGGCGATAACACGGCCTCTACCTACTTGACAACACGTGAACTACTTGCGGCTAATACAGTCATTACGCGATTAATGCAAAGATGCGAATTCGAAACTGAATACACTCTACTAACTAAAAACCGAACATGGAATAATAAGAGCCCAATCTACAAACTAAATCCATATTTAGATAAAGATGGAATCATGCGTATCCAAGACCACACAAATACTCCCACTAACTTAACCACTCAAGGTGATAGTAAACCTGCAATATCTCCAACATCAGCTAGAAATCATAAAAGAAAACATAAAAGGCTTACTACGTCACGACTGCATAAAACGCAAAACCTGAGACAGGAATCGAACTGCGGTCTATTGAAACGATACCCGATAAAACTTGGAACGTGCAAAGATCGCGCTCGCTAGGAGAACGCCCGCGCATGGATGAGTCACGCGCGGCGGCGCTATGTTATGTATATATATGCTATGTTTTTCTGGTGATATTCTCTTACTTTACACCCACAATAGCTAAAATATTGTGTTGTATTGGCATATTTAGTTTTGGACATCTTATGGTCCTGGTAAGGGTTAATATGTTTATCTACCAAATATTTTGAAATTATATTATCATGCATGCAATGTCATCACGAACTCTGTGTAAGTAGCATGTTTATGGTGCCGAGTGCGGAGAGTACCTGCTTTTATTTCATTTGATATTAGTCATTATGTTTTGCCACTACCCGCATTTTTTCTAATGATAAATTATCGCAGTACTTGATTGTTTGTTTAGTTTTATCAGAAGTTCAAGTTTTGTTATATATTGTTTATTTTCTTATGTTTATAAAGTACTGTGTCCTTTGGCGGGCGGCATATTGTAGTTATTTGTATGGTTTTTAGTTTACCGCCGTCTGTGGCTAATTTCCGAGCAATCTACCATAGTTAACTTCATGTCAAAGCAGTCACAAATAAATCACAATACGAACGGACGTGAAAAAATAAGCTCCAAGCCAAATTATACCTTAATATCTTGAACAATTGTATTGCACCACGTTCTTATGTATATGTACAAATTTACAATACCTTACCTATTTCCTCAGTGTGCACTCACAACCATATAATCAGCATACACACGAAAGCAAAAAACACACAACATAACAAAAAAGCTGTCAAAAGACAGGCGCATCGAAACTCTCGCCTACCCCTTCGGATGAAAAGCCGCGTCTTCGTATCTGTACTAAACGACAATGACTTTTTTATGTTAGTAAGTTACGGAACGCGCAGATGGCCCCCCTCGATGTTAAGTAGCCCATAAAAGCAATACAACTCGGTTCCTGCCGCACATATATGTATGGGAAGCCCAAAATCGCATTGCGACCGTCACACTGAAATGTTAAGACAGAATCTCCCGCGTGCCTGTAATTTCACCGGCACCCACATCCTCCAGACAAAGCAACGCGAGTGAACCGCACATTTCACCGGACGAACTCCGCTCGAGTTAGTTCACGAAAGACTAAGAGATAAATTAATAAAGACATTGCTTACTTCTAAATTTTCATCACATTGTGCGTACTTAACGAATGCTAAGATGTATATATTATATAATGTATATTATCAATCAGATAGTGAGAAGTGTTGGAAGCTGTTGAGCCAGGGCTGGCGGTGGTACGAGGGCGGGCTGTCTTCCGGACTCGACTGCAACGCGCCGCCCAGCTCCGAGATCATGTTCGCTGCGTACAAATGTTTATACATTAGTATTATTCGTCTGTAACCCAACTGACAATTTTAACTGGCCTTATACCTCAGGTGGTGGTAACGTTGCCTTTTGCGCTGTAAGTCGTGCGTTCGATTCCCACCCAGGACAAACATTTGTGTGACGAACATAGATGTTTGTTCTGTGTTTGGGTGTTATATATATAAATATATATGTATTTACAAAAAAGTATATAGGTATTATATCAGTGGTCTGGTTCCCATGACAGAAGCTATGATTAGCTTACTCTTTTTTTTTATGTCATATTACTGACAGAACGAGCTGACGGCCCACCTGATGTTAAGTGGTATCCGCCGCCACAGACAACAGCAATACGACTCGAGTCCTCTCCACTAAAGTATGAGATGACTCAAGCCGCATTGCGTTGCGTCCGTCACCCCGAGACGG
Organism: Chesias legatella; assembly: GCA_947359385.1. NCBI lineage: Eukaryota > Metazoa > Arthropoda > Insecta > Lepidoptera > Geometridae > Chesias > Chesias legatella. The sequence continues at coordinate 8,473,630 of OX375781.1, read as the reverse complement.
GGATGTTACGTCTCACGCGCCCGCAATTTCACCGGCACCCACACCCTTCCGTCGGAACGCAGCAATCGAGTGCATCACTGCTTGGTGAAAGATTACCAGTTGTGGTGGCAGTACTTCTCCGGGCGAACTTAGCACAAGTTCTACTGCTACTTTGGGTTGCTCCTCTCGCACCACCCGGGGGACACGTGTAGGAATTCAAAGGGGGGTTAATATCTACGGACGCGAGCAATAGGCCCCAAAAAATACTCTGGGGCTAGATGACGATGTGTGAAATGTCCACCAATATTATTATTATTATAGTAACACGCATTCAGATTGTTCAATAAACAATGGAACTATTGTATCTATATGAAAGACCCTTATGAAAAATATATCAAATGTTCTCTCAATTATACAATTGAGAAGTGAGTTGAGTTTGCTACGTATACAGCGGTGTACACTACCGTAGACGTCGTGCAGCGCGTGGTGTCGCAGCGCGCGGCAGGCGTGGTGCGCGTGCCCCGCGTTGTGCGCCAGCCGCGCGCACGCCTCGTCCCCGCCGCCGCTACGTAACCCCCTCCCTCCCCCCGCAGCGGTGTACACTACCGTAGACGTCGTGCAGCGCGTGGTGTCGCAGCGCGCGGCAGGCGTGGTGCGCGTGCCCCGCGTTGTGCGCCAGCCGCGCGCACGCCTCGTCCCCGCCGCCGCTACGTAACCCCCTCCCTCCCCCCGCAGCGGTGTACACTACCGTAGACGTCGTGCAGCGCGTGGTGTCGCAGCGCGCGGCAGGCGTGGTGCGCGTGCCCCGCGTTGTGCGCCAGCCGCGCGCACGCCTCGTCCCCGCCGCCGCTACGGAACACGAGCGCCACGCCGCACAAGCAGATCGGCAACAGGTCTTCCTTATGAGATGCCGCTAGAGAACAAAAAACTAATTTCACACCTACAATGGTGTCAGAGCCCTATGGACGGATATGGTAAAAGGAGTTAATTGCGCCCCAACGAGGCTCCTTTCGTGCACTTCATACAAGTCTCCGAATTTTTATTTCTAGAACCTGACGATTTCCTCCCGATACACAGATTTTAAGTGAAAAAACTAAACACATTTTAACGGCGGTTCTTTACACCGGGGCAGCTCCTTAATCTGTATCAAGCTTAGGTCCGATCGTGTGTGGAGTACTGCTCCCACCTATGGGATGGCTCTGCCAAATGTCATCTCGCTGCCTTGGACTCTCTTGAAAGGCGAGCTAAAAGGCTTATTGGGGACGATAAACTGGTTGAGTCTAGACTACAAAGTCTCGAACACCGACGCAAAGTAGCCAGTCTATCGGTTTTCTATAGGTTACATTACGGGGAGTGCGCGGCTGAGTTGCACGATCTAATTCCCCCATCTCCATTCTACCACTTTACATCCAGACGTACAGCATCGCGTCACCCTTTCTTGGTCCAATTACCTCACTTCCGTACGAAGCGTTTTGCTTCCACTTTCATAATGCGGACAGCCCAAGAGTGGAACTCCTTGCCTGCGTCTGTATTTCCCGAGAACTATAATCTGGAGATCTTCAAGAGGAGAGTGAATAGGTATTTTCTAGGCGCACATGCTACATCGTAGACCGCATCGTCACTTAACATCAGGTGAGATTGCGGTCAAATGTGAGCCTATTATATTTCGGATTTGAAAAACCGGTCACCGGAATGAATCTCATGGTTTGGACCAGAGCCACAATGCCCTTAATTATATAATGCTATGATCGCCGGAGTGGCTTTACGTATTAAGGTGTCTGAAAGTGTGATATCTAGACCCAGGTATGGACGGACCGAACGCAGGAACCTTAGTTAAGTCTATCGTGCCGAACCGTGTCAAAGGCCTTCGAGAAACCGAAATATCTTCACCGCGCTTCTCGCTCCCCAGTGGAGCGGTTTCGGCGAAATCAGTATTGCCTGTCACTGGGGAGATCATACGCTGCAAGGTATGCCAAGAGTCTGTTGTTCAATACACGTTCCATACACTTTCAGAGCATGGACGTCATTGATATTGGCCTGTAGTTTGAGGGTGTGGGATCAGCCACGACGCCCTGATTTGGACATTTTCCTTCAGCGGAAGTTAAGAGCTTATTGTAGGATTCGAACCAACGACCTACAGATTGTTAGCTGACGTCGCTACCAACAGAGTTGTCACCGCCTAAAAACGTTCCAATCAATATTTCCAAAATTGATATCGTCAAATCATAATTGAGCTCTTGTAATACGTTTATTTCAATAACCGTTCACTTGAAGAGTTCACTTGAGAGCGTGGTGCTCTAACGGTACTGACCCCCGAGTTTCAATCCAGAGGTCGCCGGTTCAAATCCCGACGTGCACCTATGAGTTTTTCGATTGAAAGATTCATGTGCGCAATACCACGTTCTCAAAACGATGAAGGAAAACATCGTGAGGAAACCGACATGTCCTAGAACTAAAAAAAATTCGAAGACATGTGTCGAGTGCACGAAAGGAGCCTCTTTGAGGCGCACTTACAATCCTTTCACGACACTGGTTCGACAGAACCGGTGACTCGAAGAAGAAGAAGAAGGAGAAGAAGACCGTTCACTTTTTCCAAGCTTTTATTTAACTTGCAATGTTTGTATGTATGTATGTAAGTCTAATATGCAATATTATAATGAGCTGCAGCTGGGTATTGCCGGCAGGGCCACCTGCAGATCTGCACGCGACTGCTCAATAGCAGTTGAGCAGTCACATCGTGTTTAGGCGAGTTACATATGTCTGGACCAGTAAAAAGGTAAAGATAAGTCAAAAGATTGCTTTCTATATTATTTTTACTATTTTATCATCTAAGAACTATAGCTAGTTAATCACGTTTATAGGGTCATTTATATTGCCATAAAGAAAAATGCTCTAACTCTGTTTCTTTAATGAACAGTATGGGGAAAATTGATAGTATTTGACTGTGTAAGGCAACAATAGTGATGTCCCCCGTTCATGTTGGTAATACTCACGGTGTAGTTGACGCGTACACGTGTCCGTGATGACGGCGCATATCCGCAGAGCGTACACGATCGTTTGCAGCAGTACAAGCTGACACTCACACCTGTCACAAATGTATTTCCTTACTATAACCTGTGCACACTTCCGTTTTCTATGATAAGTCCTTCACTGTCCAGGCAGTTCGACTCTGGAACGAACTGCCTGTAGACATTAGACACGCCAAGTCCCTGCCCATCTTTAAGAATATGGTAACGAAGCATTATTTATCAATTAGCGCCTAGTTAATAACATTATAGTTGTTTTTATTGCATTTTATCTTATTATATATTATTTTTATTTTCACATTGTCATTTCTTTCTTAATGAGCTCATTTGATTGTATCATATACAGGGTTACAGGAAAAGTCGTGCTAGATCCGTTAAGGGCGTGGAGTACCCATCATTTCTGACTTATTTCACTATGAAACACCCTACCCTAAACTTAACCCTTTTCGAGATATTCGACTTTTAATTTTTTATTGAATAATGCCGATTTTTAGGCTACGAAATTTATTTTTGTTTATTTTGTGTATCTTATTATTATTATTATTGCATTTTTACATGTGTAATAAGATGCTTTAGGACATCAATCATTAAAATAGTGCATAAGTTAATTGAATAGACCGTAGTAGACAAGTGAAAGTAAAAAAATAAAAAATATATTAGCAAGCTTATTTTTCTCTAAGGGATATCTAAAAAAAATATTATGACACTTGTTCGGCAGATATTTTTTAAAATATCTACGTTTCATCAGCTATCTAACGAGGTCTAACAATCTAGGGTTTGTATTACATTTCGTGGAAAAAAGTAGTTGGGACGCTCCAGGTAGCAGTTCTAACGGTCCCGCGCCTATTTTCCTTCAAGTTAAGACGCACCGAGAGAGCGAGACAAGTGACGATTTATGTAGGTGCGAATGAAAGAAAAAGTGTAGAGACCGGTTAGAGCTGGGAATACAACAGGGGGTATTGTTTTGGTTGTCAGTCTGCTTTTGTGCTTCGTACATAGTAGATGTGATATCGTTTTGCTCTTTTTCTCGACTTGGCTGTGATTCTGGACTATTTCTTCTGATTTGTGACTACTGTGCTTGTTAACCGGACTCTGATTTGTACCTGTGATACTGTGATATATGTGTTGAAGATGACGTCCTACACACCTGAGGAATATGCTGATATGCTTATTTGTTACGGATACTGCGATTGTGTGTCTGCGCAAGCTCGTAACGAATACATAACTCGCTACCCCGGTCGTCGAGTGCCGGATGTGGCCTGTTTTGACAGAGTTTATCGAAGACTTAAAGAAACTGGCTCTGTTTTGAGACGAAATACAGACATGGGAAGACCACGAATTGACGACGAAGAACAGGACAATGAGATAGTGCAACGCTTTCGAGCGGATCCGACTACTTCCACTAATATTGTTGCCCGTGATCTGGGACTTTCGCAATGGAGAGTGTGGTTTACAGTGCATACTGCTGGCCTATACCCGTACCATTACACGCCGGTACACGTTATTGAAGAAGGAGACCCCGCGAGAAGATTGGACTTTTGCAGATTTATGCTAAATGCTGACGTAGAAGACCCAGATTTTCTAAGAAATATCTTGTGGACGGATGAGTCCAAATTTGATAAAGATGGCATAACCAACTATCACAACGTCCATTACTGGGCCCCAAAAGAACTAAGGAATCCCAATAAGAAAAGAGTGAAAGGGTCCCAACGAAGATTCAGCGTGAATGTGTGGATGGGCATTATCTCTAATCATTTGATTGGACCTTACTTTCTCCCGGATAATCTAAATGGGGAAAGCTACGAAAATTTCCTGAGAGCAGACTTGAGTGATTTGCTGGATGATCTGCCACTCAACCTGATCAGGGACATGTGGTTCCAACACGATGGCTGCCCTGCCCATTTCAGGAGAAGTGTCAGAGACTGGCTGGACACAAATTATCCAAACAAATGGATAGGACGAGGTGGGCCGTTGCCATGGCCAGCAAGAAGTCCGGACCTAACTCCCATGGATTTTCATGTATGGGGGTGCATGAAAAGTCTTGTGTACAGCGAGCCGAATCCAGTTTTGTCTGTGGAAGACTTAAGAGAAAGGATTGTGGATGCAGCAAATAAAATGAGGACCACGTTGACCACTGGAGTAGTGAAGACTGGTCTCCGTAGAAGGATGCGACAATGTTTCAGAAATAGAGGCGGCCATGTTGAACATGAACTGTAGAATAAGAAAAAGTTGTGTGAAAACCTTTAATAAATGACATTTCATGCATACCTAATGTTTTATTTTACTTTTTACTAATTTTTTTCCAATGCATTTGAATAAAACCCTAGATTATTATACCTCGTTAGATAGCTGATGAAACGTAGATATTTTAAAAAATATCTGCCGAACAAGTGTCATAATATTTTTTTTAGATATCCCTTAGAGAAAAATAAGCTTGCTAATATATTTTTTATTTTTTTACTTTCACTTGTCTACTACGGTCTATTCAATTAACTTATGCACTATTTTAATGATTGATGTCCTAAAGCATCTTATTACACATGTAAAAATGCAATAATAATAATAATAAGATACACAAAATAAACAAAAATAAATTTCGTAGCCTAAAAATCGGCATTATTCAATAAAAAATTAAAAGTCGAATATCTCGAAAAGGGTTAAGTTTAGGGTAGGGTGTTTCATAGTGAAATAAGTCAGAAATGATGGGTACTCCACGCCCTTAACGGATCTAGCACGACTTTTCCTGTAACCCTGTATATACCAAAACAACATTTTTTACAATTTTTGTCTGTCTGTCTGTTCTGGTTAATCTCTGAAATCGCTGGACCTATTTTGACGGGACTTTCACTGGCAGATAGCTGATGTAACATGGAGTAACTTAGGCTACTTTTCCGTGGGGTGAAATAGGGGTGCGTGATAAAACAGAATTCCACGCGGACGATGTCGCGGGCAACAGCTAGTGTATATAATATAACCGCTGTGTTATAGATAGATAGATAGATAGATAGATAGATAATACTTTATTGACCACCATACATGGAAATTTCATAAAGATTAATATTTAAGCTAAGGTAATACAATGGGCGGCCTTATCGCTAACAGCGATTTCTTCCAGGCAACCTTTGGATGGACCAGATATGTAACAGTAATAGAAGGGGTTGTTGGTATATATACAGGGTTACAGGAAAAGTCGTGCTAGATCCGTTAAGGGCGTGGAGTACCCATCATTTCTGACTTATTTCACTATGAAACACCCTACCCTAAACTTAACCCTTTTCGAGATATTCGACTTTTAATTTTTTATTGAATAATGCCGATTTTTAGGCTACGAAATTTATTTTTGTTTATTTTGTGTATCTTATTATTATTATTATTGCATTTTTACATGTGTAATAAGATGCTTTAGGACATCAATCATTAAAATAGTGCATAAGTTAATTGAATAGACCGTAGTAGACAAGTGAAAGTAAAAAAATAAAAAATATATTAGCAAGCTTATTTTTCTCTAAGGGATATCTAAAAAAAATATTATGACACTTGTTCGGCAGATATTTTTTAAAATATCTACGTTTCATCAGCTATCTAACGAGGTATAATAATCTAGGGTTTTATTCAAATGCATTGGAAAAAAATTAGTAAAAAGTAAAATAAAACATTAGGTATGCATGAAATGTCATTTATTAAAGGTTTTCACACAACTTTTTCTTATTCTACAGTTCATGTTCAACATGGCCGCCTCTATTTCTGAAACATTGTCGCATCCTTCTACGGAGACCAGTCTTCACTACTCCAGTGGTCAACGTGGTCCTCATTTTATTTGCTGCATCCACAATCCTTTCTCTTAAGTCTTCCACAGACAAAACTGGATTCGGCTCGCTGTACACAAGACTTTTCATGCACCCCCATACATGAAAATCCATGGGAGTTAGGTCCGGACTTCTTGCTGGCCATGGCAACGGCCCACCTCGTCCTATCCATTTGTTTGGATAATTTGTGTCCAGCCAGTCTCTGACACTTCTCCTGAAATGGGCAGGGCAGCCATCGTGTTGGAACCACATGTCCCTGATCAGGTTGAGTGGCAGATCATCCAGCAAATCACTCAAGTCTGCTCTCAGGAAATTTTCGTAGCTTTCCCCATTTAGATTATCCGGGAGAAAGTAAGGTCCAATCAAATGATTAGAGATAATGCCCATCCACACATTCACGCTGAATCTTCGTTGGGACCCTTTCACTCTTTTCTTATTGGGATTCCTTAGTTCTTTTGGGGCCCAGTAATGGACGTTGTGATAGTTGGTTATGCCATCTTTATCAAATTTGGACTCATCCGTCCACAAGATATTTCTTAGAAAATCTGGGTCTTCTACGTCAGCATTTAGCATAAATCTGCAAAAGTCCAATCTTCTCGCGGGGTCTCCTTCTTCAATAACGTGTACCGGCGTGTAATGGTACGGGTATAGGCCAGCAGTATGCACTGTAAACCACACTCTCCATTGCGAAAGTCCCAGATCACGGGCAACAATATTAGTGGAAGTAGTCGGATCCGCTCGAAAGCGTTGCACTATCTCATTGTCCTGTTCTTCGTCGTCAATTCGTGGTCTTCCCATGTCTGTATTTCGTCTCAAAACAGAGCCAGTTTCTTTAAGTCTTCGATAAACTCTGTCAAAACAGGCCACATCCGGCACTCGACGACCGGGGTAGCGAGTTATGTATTCGTTACGAGCTTGCGCAGACACACAATCGCAGTATCCGTAACAAATAAGCATATCAGCATATTCCTCAGGTGTGTAGGACGTCATCTTCAACACATATATCACAGTATCACAGGTACAAATCAGAGTCCGGTTAACAAGCACAGTAGTCACAAATCAGAAGAAATAGTCCAGAATCACAGCCAAGTCGAGAAAAAGAGCAAAACGATATCACATCTACTATGTACGAAGCACAAAAGCAGACTGACAACCAAAACAATACCCCCTGTTGTATTCCCAGCTCTAACCGGTCTCTACACTTTTTCTTTCATTCGCACCTACATAAATCGTCACTTGTCTCGCTCTCTCGGTGCGTCTTAACTTGAAGGAAAATAGGCGCGGGACCGTTAGAACTGCTACCTGGAGCGTCCCAACTACTTTTTTCCACGAAATGTAATACAAACCCTAGATTGTTAGACCTCGTTAGATAGCTGATGAAACGTAGATATTTTAAAAAATATCTGCCGAACAAGTGTCATAATATTTTTTTTAGATATCCCTTAGAGAAAAATAAGCTTGCTAATATATTTTTTATTTTTTTACTTTCACTTGTCTACTACGGTCTATTCAATTAACTTATGCACTATTTTAATGATTGATGTCCTAAAGCATCTTATTACACATGTAAAAATGCAATAATAATAATAATAAGATACACAAAATAAACAAAAATAAATTTCGTAGCCTAAAAATCGGCATTATTCAATAAAAAATTAAAAGTCGAATATCTCGAAAAGGGTTAAGTTTAGGGTAGGGTGTTTCATAGTGAAATAAGTCAGAAATGATGGGTACTCCACGCCCTTAACGGATCTAGCACGACTTTTCCTGTAACCCTGTATACTGTATATACATCCATATGCACTTAGTAAAAAGCGGTTATTTTAATATTACAAACAGACTCCAATTTTATTTATTTGTATAGACAATTTAAACTAAATATTAGTAACAGTACTGCTATCACACCTGGTAATCTGCCGGCAAGCAGTGATGCACTCGTGTTGCTGTGTTCCAGAGGAAGGGAGTGGGTGCCGGTGAAATTGCAGACGCATGAGACGTAACATCCCCGTCTCGAGGTGATGGACGCAACGCAATGCGACTTAGGTCACTCGTACTTTGGTGGAGAAGACTTGAGACGTATTGTTGTTGTATATGGGTAGCGGTTACCACTAACAACAGGTGGGACGTCGGCTCGTTCCACCCGAATCATTAAAAAAATATTGTGGATATTACACACAGCGCTGCCTGGAACTAAACACAGCTTGTACTACGGGAACTAGAGAAGTGATATCATACTTTTTGTAATTACAATACGTATTAACACCCGAACACAACAAAAATCTAGTGTCCTGGATGGGATTCGTACCTACGTCCGCAGAAGGCAGAGTCCAACCGACTGAGCTGTGATACCAGTCAAATCGCCTCTCGACGTTTAAAGGTGACCTCTGCCCACAACAACAGCAATAACGTCTTATCCGTACCTTACTTACGGGAAGACCCAAGTCCCACAATCAAAGGCAAAAATCTGTTGTCCTCGTAGCCATTCCGCACTATTCAGTGCGAGTATATTTTGCATGGCATCGCGTGTTTATAACCATTTGCCTTCTCATATTATTGATATTTGCTCAGTTGACTTATTTAAATTTAAGATTAAGAAACTGTTGGTAGAAAAAGCATATTACAGTGTATCCGAATTTTTACAAGACAAATTTATATAAATGTATTATTAACTAGCTGTGCCCGCGACTTCGTTCGCGTGGAATAGTGACTTTTCGGGCAGCATATTTTGAATAACTGAATCCTTATGGCAGCGGCGCGCCGGCTCTCAGCGCGCTTTATATAGCCACGGACGCTCAGGCGCGAGGCGTGTAGTACGTACTCTGTACGTTAAAAATGTTCGCCGTGATTCTTTAAATTGACATAACTTTTTTATTTATGAACCGATTGACATGAAATAAACACTAAATGTTAAGTGAAGCTTACTACAATATATTAGTGAAAACCGTATCTAAATCGAATAAGCCGTTTCTGATATTAGCGTGCACAAACACACAGACAAACAGACAAACAGACAAAAAAAATATTAATTACAATTTCGGGTTCGGCATCGATATAATAACAACCCCTACTACTTCTTTTTTATATATTTCCATTGTAGACACCACTTTTCTACAATTTTATTATATGTATAGATTAAACTAAACTAAATGTGTATAACTTTTGCCTAATCATATTATGACAATTCGGATCATTATTTAATTTTAATTTTTGACATTAACATTTTGACATTTTTGAAACTGTATCGTTGTGTTTAGTTTTAAGTTAAATAATTTGCATGCTGTTAGCAGAAACATGGCTGTACCACAATCTATTTGAATATCTATTTTATATACTTATATTTCGCAAATATATGAATTTGAATCAAAGTATTGTAGTACCTTGTGTTAAGGTTGGGCTGGTTGGTATCACAGTTGAGGTGACTGTACAAGATAATTAATTCCCTGGTGATGTCAGCGGCCGTGGCCGGGAGGCGCTGACCCTCAACACATTTGAGACACATCTCCACTTGCTTCAGCAGTACTTGCAAGTAGCACGAATCTGTAAGTTTAACGTTTTTTATGTGATTATAGGCAAACAAGCAGACGGCCCACCTGATGTTACGTAGTAACCTCTCTAACAACTGTCTTGATGATTTGTCAACATAAAATTGCGTAGATAATAATTTATGTTTATATCCGATTGCTCTCTCTAAAAGATTAAAATGAATATAAAATAATAATAATAATAATAATAAATCTTTATTCATTGACTTAGTGCTAAGATTAACATAGTGATTTAGTATCTAATAAAAGGTAATAATTACTATGCCTGAACTAGGTAATCCTGTATCTCAGGCGATAAAGGCTAACACATTACAATAAAGTACCAAATTAATAAACTTACAATCAATGTACATAAATGATGTCTTATCGCTATTTAAACTATTGTATATTTAGGGTTCATATCTGACAGGCCTTATATAATCAGTGAGTTGGATGGATAGAGTAAGGGAAGAAAAGTGGATACCTCTTTGCGCTAATTCTACTCTTTCTACCATAAGTCATTTATACTAGCCGACTATACTATACTTTAGTCAGTAGCATGTTATTATTATGTGGAGTGAGCCAGCATTCCGGTAAAATTATTGTTACAATCAACATTAAGCCTGTATAAAAATTGCTGAAATTGTATTGTGAATACCGCGAGTGTTTTGGTTTGACATAGTTATTGCGCTTATGTAAGCAGTTTCTGCTATATTGTTTACATTTTTTAAAATCACACGACTTTGACTCGAAAACAGAGAAATTATCAAGGCCGTTATTTATGCTATCAATTACAATTTTCTAAGGTTATGGCCTAGATTAAAACTATACTGTGGCGCTCTTAGGCGCCTTCATAATCTATGGAGTTAATATATCTCTGTTCGGCTAACTTTTTGGCTGGGCAATCTGCGTCCCCTGTTTTGTGGTTGCTTGGTTTTTTGTAGCGCAAGCAAGTTGCACATTTAGCTGACTCCGATCTCTTTGGGCACTCGTTTATTTGGTGACCTAGGTCACCGCAATGTCCGCACGTGTAGGCATCCGCTCTGCACGATTTAGCCGCATGCCCAAACTGTTGGCACTTGAAACACCTGGTCACCAAAGTAAAATCCCTGACAGGACAGGACGACCAATTCACGAATACTCTGTCTTGTGTTATAAGGGCCTTACGGATAGTTGCTGAGACCTCTATTACGTAGTTACAGGTCTCCGCATCCTTCTTTCCTGATTTATGACTCAGTTTGATAGAGGCCATGAAATTGTCTCTGGTCATGTCCGTGATCTTATCACACAGATTCTGCTCGTAAATACACTGAAAGACCTCTTGTTCCCGGATGTCTGAGGGCACTCCGACTATCACTATTCTTGGTCTGCGTTTGTGTGGTTCATCAAGAGTTACGTCACATCTAGTCAGGTTAACTGAGTTCTTCAGCTTCTCGATGTCACCTTTGGTGTCTGTGCTGATGATAACACCCCCATTTATCGTCTTACGTAGTCCTCTCACGTGTAGCTTCATCTCCTCAGGGCTGATAATTTTTTGCACCAATTTTTTAGTGTCGTCACTGGTTTTCAATTTATCCTTGGGATAAATAGCTACAGAGCTAAGGTTAGTAGGGCGGATATAACTGTTGGTGCTATTTTTAACCATGTCTGCAAATGAGACTTTATCCGTCGGTTGGGACGACTTTTCGATGAGCTGTTGTAGGTCTTGTATTCTTTCCGATAGGTCTTGTTTGTGTTCTAGGACACTTAGGTACATTTGTGATTGACAGGCCTTCTGCTTGAGGGATTGGTACTCCACAGCCATTTTGGATGCGCCTTGAGCTACCTTTCTGCACAAATTACTCACTCTTAATTTTTGGTCCGTATTTAATTTTCCTTCCGAAGAAAATAAATCCTTTATTAGATGTAAGTATTAATATTTAAGATATTTTATGTATATGTTAGTTTAAGATCTGTTGATTTTGTGATATTAAATAAATAAAATAAATAAACAAGCAATACGACTTAGGCACAAGAACCAAATCGCATCGTAAGCGTATGACGTAAAGGTGTAATGTCCCATGTGCCTGTAATTTCACCGCAACGACATATTGTCATTATCATTATAAGACATAACGCTTTTTACTAACGTCTGTTTTTATTACGTGTCTTTTCATACCGGGGGCTTTAAATGAAATCGATTCTCAGACCGATATACTCTTTATTGTGCATAATTAACACCGTACCTAAACAGTTACAATCTTAACCTAAAATAAATCTAACAAAAAAAAAACACAATGGGCAGTCTTACCGCTTAAAGAGATTTCATCCAGCCTCTTAGTATAAACTCCAAAAATAGTTACCTTTATTATAGAGTAGGACGCCCTGGTCGTAATCCACCTTGAGGTTGCCGGCGCCCCCCCGCGGGCAGAAGGCGGCGAGGGCGTCCGCCCCTGCGCCCCCCGCGGCGCGGCGCACCGCCCGCAGCGCTTCCGTCACCACGAAGGGCATAGCGCGGGACGCTATCACAGTTTTTATGATATCCACTAGCGCTGTATCGCGAGCAGCGACCACGTGTCGCGTCGCGTGCATTATAGACAACATCAGTCCGCTGTACAGTGTTGCGCACGACTGGAATATACAACATTTTGGAAATGCAACGTTTTATGCAACAAACACTATGACAGGCCTCACAGCTCAGTCGGTAGTTACTCTGCCTTCTGAGCTACAGGTAAGGCTACGGGAAAGTACTGCCACCATGCCCTTTTCTGCCGCCAAGCAGTGACGCATTCGCGTTACTGTGTTCCAATTTGAAAGGTGTGGTTGCCGGTGAAATTACAGGCACACGAGACATTCCACCTTCACGTCCACGGTTACGGGCGCATACGATGCGACTTGAGTCTTGTCGTACCTAGTATGGGAGGACCCAAGTCGCATCGGCTGTTATGGGCCGAGGTTACCACTTACCACCAGGTGGGCTATCGGCTCGTAAAGGAATTACATAAAAAAAAGGTCGGGTTTCGATCCCACCCAGAACAAACATTTGTGTGACGAGCATTGACGTTTGTTCTGTGTTTGGGTGTTAATATGTATTTATATGTAGTTTACAAATATATATACAGTCATCTGGTCCCCTTAGTACAAGCTTTGTTTAGTTTGGGGCTAGATGGCGCTGTGTGGAGTGTCCACCAATATTTATTTAGCACAAACCGCCGCGCATTAAAATATGGTTACAATACCAGACACTGACAGCATTGTCAATAGCGCTGCACACTTTGGAGGCTGTCTGCAGGAAGCGCGCGGCGGGGGACACCTCGCATCCGCCCCTGCCGACGCACGCGCACGCGCACGCGTCGACGCACGCGCACGCGCACACGAGCCGGCGGCACGCGATCTCTTGCTCCTCCGGGTACAGCGCCCTGCAATATGTTGCATTATTTATGTGGGTCATTAGGTTAGTTTACTTTTTTCCTTTTCCTTTTGTGATATTGTTGTACTAACTAGAATTAAAAGTTTTCATTGTCGCATTGGTATATAGACTGTAAGGACAATGTAAAAATATAATAATAAATAATGTTGTAACAACGTATAGGTAATATAGGGGTACCGAAGGGTACACTCTACCGTAGTAGGGTGGAAACAGCCTCGTTCCATCTCCTCAGTCAAATCAAAGCACGTATTAAGTAAGTCAAAGTCAAAAACATTATATCCATAGAATTCATAAAGGCTTGGAAACGTCAATATTCAAAACATAAGGTCACGCGTACCATGTAAGTAACTAATGGTTATACAAAATTGAATTAATAATAATAATGGTGGACATTTCACACAGCGCCATCTAGCCCCAAAGTAAGCTAAGCATAGCTTGTATCATGGGAACCAGACAACTGATATACATACATATATACTTTTCTTTTGTAAATACATACATATAATACATATTAACACCCAGACACAGAACAAACATCAATGTTACAAATGTCACATAAATGTTTGTCCTGAGTGGGGATCGAACCCACGACCTACAGCGCAGAAGGTAGGGTTACTAACCAACTGAGCTATGAGGCCAGTCAAATTGAAAAAAATGTTTTTGTTGTTATCTAATTATTTGACTAACCTCACAGCTCAGTTGGCCGTGGATTCGATTCCCACCCGGGACATTTGTTTGACCAACATAGATGTTTGTTCTGTGTCCGAGTGTTATTATTAAGCTATTGCATAGCTTCTATCGCGGGCCTTGAGCGTGGAGACCGAATCCAGAAATTCCGTAACGAAAAAAACCTAACACCCCCCCACTCCGACCGGCACAGCGGTGATACTTTTTAGTTCCATCTATCGATAAATACCAGAACTTTTAATGACTTTTTGAAATATCACGCGCAATAGCTTTACCGCGGCAGTCTCAGAGTGCCACACGTCTTTTTTTATATATTTTAATTAAGTGTAGCAATCCGAGTGGACTATATCTCAGCGTCAAAATGATTAGGTGCAAGAAACTAACCTTCCCATGAGCAAATCATGTTTCGTAACATCCATATACAGTGAAGTGGCTTCTATATATTTCTCGTCCATTTTCTTCTGGAAGGCGGCGGTCATCCGCTGTGATATAACCTCCAGCCTCCCGCAAACCTCCTCCATAGCCGACACGGCTGCTTCCATCACCTGACAATATATTCACGGAATAAAGTTACGGTACGAGCTGACGGCCCACCCGGTGTCCACTCCTAACCACTGCTTATAACAAGCAATACTAAAGCCCTCCTAAAATACAAGTTAGCTCTTAGCTTGGGTCTCAGTAGTCACAATTGTCAATTTCCCTATAATCAGGTACAAGACCCAAGTAGTCGTATGCGACTCTCTGAGACGTGAAGGTGGAATGTCTCATGTCTGTAATTTTACAAACTTTTTTCAATTTAACTAATAAACTCAACCACTATAATAATATGAGTCGCAGGTGGGCCATATGCTCGTCCCGAACCATTATCACATAAAAACTATATGATAAATGATTTTATCCTGGCGGTAACAATAATAATTTATACGCCAAGCAATGGTGCACTTGCAATATTTTATTAGTTTTCTGCCTGTTCTTCTCTAGGGAGTGTCGGATAGTGTTTGAACAGATGTCAACACAAATATAAATAATGTATACTCAATGTAAATAATATATACCGTAATGTAATACTTTTTAAAATGTATGATTTGTAAACGAATATTTCTTTCATGGGTTTCTTGCCTGTTCTTCCCATGGAGGGTCGGGTATGGTTTGAGCAGGCGTCAAACGTAGCTATGATCATAAGTTTCGAATATAACTCATCTATGAATTTTAAGAAAATAAAGTAGTAGTGGGTTCGAATCCCGGAAGACTCACATTATGGTGGTTGTCGTGGCGGGCGGTACCGGTCGCGATGGCGGTGAGGTCCGCGCGCACGGCGCCGAGCTGCCGCCGACACTTGTCCCCCTCGAGCCTGGGGGCGGACGGAATCCTGGGGGACTGTTCATTATCGGTGTACTGCACGCGTATACAGGGTGTCCGGTAATGAATGGATAACCTTGAAATGGGTCTTAGAACTATTGGTCATTCGGAAAAAAATATCAAATAAAAAAAAACAAGTAGTATCAAAGATATGTATTTTTTAAATAATATCGATGTTTTGTTTTTTTTTGATACTACTTGTTTTTTTTTTATTTGATATTTTTTTCCGAATACCCAATAGTTCTACTAAGACCCATTTCATGGTTATCCATTCATTACCGGACACCCTGTATACATTGGCACCTCCGTGCTGCTACAGAATTGTTCGGAGGCCAGTGTAAACCTCCAATTGTCTACCTCCGTGCTCCAGAACATAGTTCTTGCATTAGTATTAAGTTATATTTATTTAAGTTTTAGTTTAAGGTAGTCTGGAAGAGATCGCATACTAAGGCCGCTTATTGGATCCACATCAATTAATAATATAATAATAATAATATTTTATTGTCATATTTAAACAGTACAAAAACAAGATTCATTTTTTGCAAATCGTGACCACTGAGACCTAAACTAAGCGCGACCTTGTATTTTAGGTAACAGTGCCTTATCCATCGGACGTCAAAATGATCCAGCAAACAGAATAAACTAAAATAGAACTAAATACAATTTAGTTCTATTTTTATGTATGCGCACGTCGGTATTTGAACCGGCGACCTCCTGATTGTACCACCACGCTGTAAGCTATAATAATGATTGTTATGATGTAACCTTTGGAACGTGGTGAAGACGCGGCACTGTTGTCGCGCGACGTCCCGCGACAACTTGTCGTTGAGCTCCAGCAGCGAGTGCGACGTGTCGCGCGACTTACACACAATCAGCGGCACCAGAGTGGAGAGAGATGACTTCTCTGAAAATTGTTATGCAAACACAATCTATAGATAGTCTTTCCATAAAATAAATAGATACTGGTGGACATTTCACACAGCGCCATCTAGCCCCAAAGTGAGCTAAACACAGCTTGTATAACCAGACAAGTGTTATATACTCATATACTTTTTTGTAGATACATATATTTAACACATATTGTCACCCAGACACAACAAACATCTATATTCGTCATACACATATTTGTCCTGGTTGGGAATCGAACCGAAGACCTACAGTCCAGAAGGCAGGGCACCAACTGAGCTGTGAGGCCAGTTTGAATGGATTTGTTACTCAATCACACTGAATTGGCTGAACGGAACTGGATGAAAGGCACAGAGATAGATTACAGTCTGTAATAGCACAGGTTGGTATCCCGGAAAGCGAATGTTTCCCGTGTAATTACTAATTCACCGCAGTTAACACCGCAGGCCGCCCATAGTTTTTTTTTTTTTATGTGATGCAGTTACGGAACTAGCCGATGGCCCACCTGGTGTTAAGTGGTAACCTCGGCCCATAACAACCGATGTGACTTGGGTCCTCCCTTACTAGGTACGACAAGACCAAGTCGCAACATATGCGCCCGTAACCCTGAGACGTGTAGGTGGAATGTCTCATGTGCCTGTAATTTCACCGGTAACCACACCTTTCAAACCGGAACACAGTAACGCGAACGCGTCACTGCTTGGCGGCAGAAATGGGCATGGTGGCAGTACTTCCTTGACGAACTTGGCGAGAGTTCTAATGCTCTTAATAAGTTAATTATTAAAAGTTACCTTTTGTAACAGTTTTAATAAGGATCATAAACCGAGCTTTGTCCTCAGTTTGCACACCACTCGTCGCCACATTCAGTTTCACTCGTCTGCTCTGATACACAGACTCATTAAGGAATGCACCACTTTTTCTATGACTGAAAACAAATATAAATTGTAGAGTAAAAATAAATAAATAAATAACTCTCTTCTAATAAGAGTTATTTAAAGTACAAAAATGTATATCTAAATTTAATCATCATTGCTTATCGTAACTTAATCCAACTTAACTGATGGCAGGTAGCTTCTACAACATTTCATTGCAAACCAGTTAACATAACTAAGCACATAAATGGGTACATTGATCACAGGAAAGTCTTAAATGCCAAAATAAACTGAATAATTTTTGACTACTGAATTTATATGTCTCTGATAGTCATTTAAAACCCATATTAACTAACTAATACTAATTTATACCATATTATATCTATCAAAACATTATATCATCAACAGTAGTAGGAATTGGGCATTTTGATAAATTTTATTTGTCATTCCTAATATTCAAACTGTAGTGTCTCAGTGTCTTTTTATTCTCTCAGAAGAGAGAGATTAGTAAATAAGTGTACAAAAAGCATATAACGCTCTAAATTTTTATCAAACTAACATAACTTACTGCTACTACTTTCTACCATACGGGTTGCGGGCTTATACTATTAGCTAACGCTTTATCTTTCTCCATTTCATAAATATATCACAAGTACCTGGATGGCCGAGCTTTGCTCGGTATATTTTTTTATTTTGATAAATTGTGTTTTTTAGAAATTATATTTAAGTACGAAGTACATACTGATAAAATGATGAAATATGAATAATATTTTTCGATCTTACCGACAGAATAAACGCCACCTTTTTGTTATTTTCTTTCAATAAAAAAAAAATAGTTTATGTTTAAGTTGATTTTCTGAAAGTGAATCCTAGCTAGATCGATTTATCTCCCCCGAAATCCCCTGTATAATAAATTTTATGAAATCGTTGGAGCCGTTTCCGAGATTCAGATTATATATATAATTTATTAAACATTTAATTTATTAAAAAAAAATTTATTAAACATAAACTTATTTTTTTTTATTGAAAGAAAATAACAAAAAGGTGGCGTTTCTTCTGTCGGTAAGATCGAAAAATATTATTCATATTTCATCATTTTATCAGTATGTACTTCGTACTTAAATTTAATTTCTACAAATTACAATTTATCAAAAAAAAAAATATACCGAGCAAAGCTCGGCCATCCAGGTACTAAGATACAATGTGTGAAACAATCATCGTACTCAAAATGTTATATTCCGAAGGTGAAACATATTATGTTAAAGGTATGATATTGAAATGATGCATGAAAAAATGTATCTAATGAATAGCCAAAGGTTTAGAATATCTCATTTTAAAGATCCATCAGTTCAGTAGTGAGACTGCAAGCCGCGAAATTTCCAGAATTCACGGGTTTTTAGGTAGAGTTTACGTTCAAGCAGTTACGCTACTCGACAAGAGATGGCGTTGCAGTCGTTAAGTTGATTATTGAAAACACGAATAAAACAACATTTTCTGAAAATGAATCCTAGCTAGATCGATTTATCGCCCCCGAAAACCCCTGTATACAAAATTTTATGAAAATCGTTGGAGCCGTTTCCGAGATTCAGATTATACAGGGTTACAGGAAAAGTCGTGCTAGATCCGTTAAGGGCGTGGAGTACCCATCATTTCTGACTTATTTCACTATGAAACACCCTACCCTAAACTTAACCCTTTTCGAGATATTCGACTTTTAATTTTTTATTGAATAATGCCGATTTTTAGGCTACGAAATTTATTTTTGTTTATTTTGTGTATCTTATTATTATTATTATTGCATTTTTACATGTGTAATAAGATGCTTTAGGACATCAATCATTAAAATAGTGCATAAGTTAATTGAATAGACCGTAGTAGACAAGTGAAAGTAAAAAAATAAAAAATATATTAGCAAGCTTATTTTTCTCTAAGGGATATCTAAAAAAAATATTATGACACTTGTTCGGCAGATATTTTTTAAAATATCTACGTTTCATCAGCTATCTAACGAGGTATAACAATCTAGGGTTTGTATTACATTTCGTGGAAAAAAGTAGTTGTGTCTGCGCAAGCTCGTAACGAATACATAACTCGCTACCCCGGTCGTCGAGTGCCGGATGTGGCCTGTTTTGACAGAGTTTATCGAAGACTTAAAGAAACTGGCTCTGTTTTGAGACGAAATACAGACATGGGAAGACCACGAATTGACGACGAAGAACAGGACAATGAGATAGTGCAACGCTTTCGAGCGGATCCGACTACTTCCACTAATATTGTTGCCCGTGATCTGGGACTTTCGCAATGGAGAGTGTGGTTTACAGTGCATACTGCTGGCCTATACCCGTACCATTACACGCCGGTACACGTTATTGAAGAAGGAGACCCCGCGAGAAGATTGGACTTTTGCAGATTTATGCTAAATGCTGACGTAGAAGACCCAGATTTTCTAAGAAATATCTTGTGGACGGATGAGTCCAAATTTGATAAAGATGGCATAACCAACTATCACAACGTCCATTACTGGGCCCCAAAAGAACTAAGGAATCCCAATAAGAAAAGAGTGAAAGGGTCCCAACGAAGATTCAGCGTGAATGTGTGGATGGGCATTATCTCTAATCATTTGATTGGACCTTACTTTCTCCCGGATAATCTAAATGGGGAAAGCTACGAAAATTTCCTGAGAGCAGACTTGAGTGATTTGCTGGATGATCTGCCACTCAACCTGATCAGGGACATGTGGTTCCAACACGATGGCTGCCCTGCCCATTTCAGGAGAAGTGTCAGAGACTGGCTGGACACAAATTATCCAAACAAATGGATAGGACGAGGTGGGCCGTTGCCATGGCCAGCAAGAAGTCCGGACCTAACTCCCATGGATTTTCATGTATGGGGGTGCATGAAAAGTCTTGTGTACAGCGAGCCGAATCCAGTTTTGTCTGTGGAAGACTTAAGAGAAAGGATTGTGGATGCAGCAAATAAAATGAGGACCACGTTGACCACTGGAGTAGTGAAGACTGGTCTCCGTAGAAGGATGCGACAATGTTTCAGAAATAGAGGCGGCCATGTTGAACATGAACTGTAGAATAAGAAAAAGTTGTGTGAAAACCTTTAATAAATGACATTTCATGCATACCTAATGTTTTATTTTACTTTTTAGGGCTAAGTATAAATTTTCTTCTCCACTGTCGCCTATGAAACTAATTTTTTTCCAATGCATTTGAATAAAACCCTAGATTATTATACCTCGTTAGATAGCTGATGAAACGTAGATATTTTAAAAAATATCTGCCGAACAAGTGTCATAATATTTTTTTTAGATATCCCTTAGAGAAAAATAAGCTTGCTAATATATTTTTTATTTTTTTACTTTCACTTGTCTACTACGGTCTATTCAATTAACTTATGCACTATTTTAATGATTGATGTCCTAAAGCATCTTATTACACATGTAAAAATGCAATAATAATAATAATAAGATACACAAAATAAACAAAAATAAATTTCGTAGCCTAAAAATCGGCATTATTCAATAAAAAATTAAAAGTCGAATATCTCGAAAAGGGTTAAGTTTAGGGTAGGGTGTTTCATAGTGAAATAAGTCAGAAATGATGGGTACTCCACGCCCTTAACGGATCTAGCACGACTTTTCCTGTAACCCTGTATATATATATACAAGAATTGCTCGTTTAAATAAGTAAGATATATCCTCAGAGTTGTTTACAATTCGAAAGCTATTTCAGCAATGATACAAAGATACGCGCAAAAGCACGACTTCTGAACAGCAAGACGACTTGTAACAGAATAATAATAATGGTGGACATTTCACACAGCGCCATCTAGCCCCAAAGTATGGACATTTCACACAGCGCCATCTAGCCCCAAAGTATGGACATTTCACACAGCGCCATCTAGCCCCAAAGTATGGACATTTCACACAGCGCCATCTAGCCCCAAAGTAAGCTAAGCATAGCTTGTATCATGGGAACCAGACAACTGATATACTTACATAGTTTTCTTTTGTAAATACATACATATAATACATATTAAAACCTAGACACAGAACAAACATCAATGTTACAAATGTCACATAAATGTTTGTTCTGAGTGGGGATCGAACCCATGACCTACAGCGCAGAAGGTAGGGTTATTAACCAACTGAGCGATGAGGCCAGTCAAATAAGTATTTTAAGTACGTATTAATAAAGTGTAAGCTAACACTACAATGAGTTTTAATTGGTTGGCAAATACAAACCTTGTATTAATGTCATTATTGGCAACGGTCACTTGTGTGAGTCTCACTTTAGTAGACTCAAGTTTTTTACATTTCTCCTTTATACTGATTATTTCAAGATTCTGGAAAAGACAAATCATTATTTGTAGAGTATATATCAGTAGAACTGTATACTAGTATATACGAGGGGAGTTCAAAGTATTCTCGGTATGGATATGAAAGAAAAGGCAGAATAATCTGAAATAATTTTATTTTTCTATATAGTCTCCTGCAATCTCAATACACTTTTTACAACGCGAAATCTTCTTTTCAATACCCTCCAAAAAATTACTTTCATCCTTCTCTAAAAAATGATCGTTTATGGCTGCCTTGAGCTCTTTATCGTCAGAAAATCGCTTTCCTCGAATTTCTTTTTTAAGCTTCGGGAACAAAAAATAGTCACTGGGTGCCAGGTCTGGGCTGTAAGGTTGATGATTGACTTCTTGGAAATCACACTCCTGAATAGCAGCCTTGGCAACGCGCGCCGTGTGAACCGGCGCGTTGTCGTGGAGGAACAACACACCAGCGGTCAGTTTTCCGCGCCTTTTTTCTTTAATTGCTTCCTTCAAATTACGCATAGTGGTTGCATAAGCCGCTGCGGTTATACTTTGGCCTTTTTTGGTATATTCAATAAGCAAACTCCCTTTCGAGTCCCAGAATACTGTGGCCATGAGCTTTCTGACCGATTGCGTGACTTTGAACTTCTTCGGAGGTGCTGCACCCTTCTTGACCCACTGCATCGACTCGTGTTTGCTCTCCGGGTCGTAGTGACGAACCCAGGTTTTGTCTCTGGTAACGATTCGATCGAAAACACTGGTAGGATTTTCACCACACAGCTCCAAAAACTCTTTACAACATTCAATTCGCGCTTGTTTCTGAGGTGGTGTGAGCATTCGTGGCACCCATCTTGCACTGACTTTTGAGAGGTTCAAAAAGTTATGAAGTATTGAATGTATGGTACCCACGGATAGTTTGGTCATCTCTGCTAACGACTTGATTTTTATTCGAGCATCTTCGAGTACAAGTTTCTCGACTTTTTCCACGTTTTCTTCCGTGGTGGCAGAAACAGGACCTCCTGATCGAGGGTCATCTATAATGCTTTCTCTGCCCCTTTTAAATTCACTTGACCATTTTTGCATAGTAGACAACGAAGGAGCGAAATACTTGTAAACGGCCACCATCTCTTCCTGGATGTTTTTTTTGAGGTTTTCCTTGCTTCGTGAGGAATTTAATCACAGCGCGGTGCTCAATTTTGGTCAACATTTCCGCGTCGTACATTTTTTTGCGCTCGAAGCACGATTGTGAAAAAACTAATAATGGTAAACCGCCAAAATTTTGTAGTTGTCACCTTGGATAATGTCATAAGAGAACCATAGACAAAAACTACCCTCATAACTAACAAAAAAGTTCCAATACCGAGAATACTTTGAACTCCCAGCGTATTTCAGTAGTATATAAATTATACTAGTATACTATATGGTCCAGACAAACTTAATTCAAGGATATATTATACCCATTTTTCCTGCTAAGCAGTCACTGTTGTGACAGGCATACCATCTTTGTTTCGGTTTCCGGTGAAATTACAGGCACATGAGACATTCCACCTGCACATCTCAGAGTTACGGGCGCATACGATGCGACTTGGGCCTTCTCATACCTTGTAGGGGAGGACCGAAGTAGCATCTTTTGTTATGGGCCGAGGTTACCACTTAACACCAGGTGGGTTGTCGGCTCGTTCCGTAACTGAATAACATAAAAAAAAACTACATAACCCTGGCTGACGGGTGATGCTATGGATGTCACATCCCAGCGTCTGTCTTCCCACATTTAGGAAAACGCAATATATCTAAGGTATTCCACCTTAGATATAATACTGTTGTTATGGGCTGATACAATTTAATACAGGCCATTTGTTGTTCCAACACAAGTCGTAACAAAAAAGTTGGCTCATTCAAAGCTACTTTTAATGCAATGTACAGCTTATAAAATATTATGACATGTCTCACAGCTCAGTAGTAACTCTGCCTTCTGCACTGTAGCTTGTGGGTTCGATACCCATCTAGGACAAAGATTTGTGTGACAAACATAGATATTTATTCGGCATCTGGGTGTTAATATATTTATATGTATATGCTTATAAAAAGTATATAAGTATTGTATCAGTTATATAGTTTTTATTGCCATGCACAGTTCGTATGTTAAAAAAAAATATTACCTTAAAATCTAACTGTGTCCTCAAATCTCTCATCTGGTTATTAACAGCTGACAGTTTATCCGTCCACTCCATCTCTACCTTTTCTTGTGCTTTCATCTTCTCCATCCTCACATTATCCACCGATACCTGACAAGACTTGAGCTGGGTTCTCAGTATGGAGGCCTCGCCTTCTTTAGTGACACACTTCTCTAACATTTTACCATTTTCTGATTTCAGTTTAGCATTTTCTTCTTGTAATTGAAGTAACTGCCGGTATGAGTGTTGGGAATCCTGCCCGTTGTATATCTTATCGCTGTAACTTAACTCTTCGTCTGATATCTGAGGTTGACTGTTGGATTGTTGCATTACTTTTGTTATTATACCAGATAATGGTGAGGATATTCTGTTGCATTTCATTTTGAGATGAGTTGATATTGCAGCACTGGGTGGGTTGGCCGTGGGCATTTTAAATGCAAACTCAGTTTTGGATGTACTAGGTGCGGGGTTGAGCTGAGTACTGGTAGAGCCCGGTGGCATGAACCCGCTATAGTCCGGGAGGAGGCTGTGGTCGCTCGAGCGGTACTCCTGTTCGCACGCCTGGCTGACCAGCAACAAAATCTCATCGTCATTGTCGTCACCCCAATTATCAACTGTGAAAAAAACCATGAAATATAAATACTAATAATGTAACTTGTGAGTGAAAAACTTTTTAATATGGCTAATTTAAGGCTTTTGGATATTAAACATATAAATACATGCAACAATATTGTAGTTTTGTTAGAAAATCAGGTAAGGTGAAGTTCTGTTTACCTTGATTTATATCGCTGTTTTGACTTAGTGGAAAATTGTGTTCCGATCTACTGACATCAAGCTTTGCTCTTTTGGAGTCTCCGTGGTGTTCAGGAAAATATCGTTTGGACATTTTATTAGTTAGTTATGAACAAACATCGTATACTACTCCGCCAGACCGGGATCACCGGGAAAGAAAAGCAAAGCACAGTAAAATGAAGCATAGCTTGATAATGTACAGCTTATAAATCAACGCTATATTATATTCTATTTTAGCCTAAGTTAAGCCGTTTGTTACCCAGAGTTCATCCATTTGTCACTCAAAACAACCTTCGGAATATTGAGCTCAGAAAGAACACGTTAAAAATTCGCCAGACTTGGATTGCTAAGTTCCATTATGAAAGGATGGGACACTCAGCATACCATGTTACGCTTGCTGTTCAGAAAAAAGTTCATCACAAGAGATGGATTTATAATTTAAAATAGATATAGAGCGTGGTGGAACACCATCCGCATAATAGGTAATACCTATGGGAGGCTTGCTGGTATAGCGGTTCCGCAGTTGCAGGTGGTAGATGATGAAAGGAGTGAAACGCTCGTTCAAGTGTAGAGTTGGAGTGATTTAATCGGAACATAGTTCATTTCACTCTCTAATCATGTTACTATGTTCATCACAATACTCACTCTATCACTTAGTCGGCATATTTTTAATTTATATTTTCACGTTTTCAGTTCTGTAGCATTTATCTCACTAATGCTTATGCTTCAGTTTCATTCTTTAGTCGGGACCAGTAAAGCATTGTGCATGGCCATCTACGTTACCTTAGTGATTGAAGCTAATTAATTTTATCCATATACAAGAACAAAAAAAATGTGAGCCGTCACGAGACGCCTGGCAGATGTGAAACATCGACATTATTTTGTAAGAAACTAAGTACCCCATCACTAATAATGTTTATGATTTGTCGTAACCTTGAACGGACCAATCAGCGCTCATGCCGTGGCGACGCGTCGCCAAGCCAGAAATCGGTTTTACGTGCGGCTATAGATGTTTCACATCAATAAGTGTCATAAATCGATTATTTTGGTTTACCTGTGTATTAATATAACATACAAGTTTATGGGCGTACATTAGTTATCATATCGATATGAATGAAGTTGCCTATAAGTAAAAACTGTTGCCCAGAGGAAAAAACTGTCATTGCTTTGACACGCTGTGTTTTTCGGAACTATCCGGTTTTTTAAACTTATATCATAGAGTACACGAGGCGCATTTCTATCGTGTCTGTTAATTTACATCGTCTTTGGCAGCCTCAGTTTCTCGTGGAAATTAACTGCGATAGGACGTGTACAATGACTGATCCTTATAAAATTGGTGATTTAGTCTGGTATGTATGCAAAAGTAGAGCTAAACTGTGTTATTTGTGCCTTAAGTTCTAATTCAGTGTCTGTAATGAGTGTAATGTGTTTGTTTCAGGGCTAAAATGAAGGGTTTCAGCCCGTGGCCCGGCCGGGTAAGACGCTTCTGAATTCTTTTATTTGCTTCTCATAAAGAATAATTACTGTTTATAACGACGATCTACAATCATAAAAGTTATCCGGGAACTTATTTTTCGTATTGAAAACAATGTATTCAAAACAGTTATGGGCGGGAAAATTATTATTTACTGCGCGTTTGAGGGCAATGACGCTACCCAGAAACTGTTATCATCTAAAAGAAACTGTTTAAGGGTCAGAAACTTTAAATTTGTCCATTAATCCAACTTTCAGAAGTTTGAAAAGTTAGTCACCAAAGTTATGATATTTGCTTAGGTATTCATAAAATAATAACCTAATTAGATCCTATCTGCTGTTTTCAGGTAGCCATCCCCACTGCTGAGCTGAGGCCGCCAAAGAAAGCAACTAATATTCAATGTATTTACTTCTTTGGGACAAATAATTAGTGAGTAAAGTTAGTTTGGGAACTAAGTAAAAACTATTTTAAGCTACTAGCTTTAAACTTAACCATTAGTCTGTTGAACGTGATCCAGCAGAAAGAGACAGGATGCTCATACTCAGTACACATATTGTTGCACAATAAGTTTTGTTTTGTTGATCTTATAGCTCATAGAGGCTGGCCTTATAGCTCAGTTGGTTAGTAACCCTACCTTCTGCGCTGTAGGTTGTGGGTTCGATCCCCATCAGGACAAACATTTATGTAACATAGATGTTTGTTCTGTGTCTGGGTGTTAATATGTATTACATGTATGTATTTACAAAAGAAAAGTATATAAGTATTATATCAGTTGTCTGGTTTCCATGACACAAGCTATGCTTAGTTTGGGTCTTGATTGCGCTGTGTGAATTGTCCACCAATATAATTGTTATTATTATTTTAAAGTTTAAATATACATAACACATTATCTGCCGACGAGCTATTATAGTTAAAAAAAATAACTGTTTAGGGCTGGACAGATAGACAGCATATCTGGACAGATGTCGGGTGGCATCCTTTGAGTTTAGAACTCTAACTCCAAAACTTACTTAGCCGACCTAAATAAAACTCAGAAACATCTTAGAAGGCTTTGTGCATAAATTAGATTATTTAAATGGTATGAAGAAGAATTTTATATATCAGCCTTAATTAGGTTACAAAATTTTCCAAAACAGATACATTCATTTATGGCATGTATATTTTTTTTATTATATTTGTATGTATTTGGTTGATACATAACTAGTTAATATTACTAATAGTATCATAAAAAAAAAATTAAAACAAATTTATGACTATAAATAAAAAAAAAAACAAAAATCAAAAAAAGGTCAAAAAATTTGTATATATACTGATTAAATTAAGCACAAGTTATCTCTTTGGCAACCTGTATAAGGTATAACCGAACTCAATACCGGCCTAACAGCGCTGTTGGTAACTCTGCCTTATGCGCGTAGGTTGCGGGTTTGGTTCCACACAGGACAAATATTTGTGGTGGACCTAAATGTGTTGCGTGTTCATAAGTATTATATGTGTGAATGTACATCAATATTATAAGGATGTTATCAGGTATACTTAGTTAAGTAAGGTGCTGAATAATTAATAACTAAAAAGACAGGTCAGTTAAGTCTTCCTAATAATTTTAAAGTGTTATGCTAAATTAGATTTATTTCTTATTAAAATTATACCAGCATATCTATTACAATAAGTTCAGTTAGTTGAGTTTTGATGATCATTTCCTCAGTTAACTCTTTGAATGAAATAACAAAAAACAATATAAAAAAGAAAAATAAATAACATACCAACCGCCAATCCATTCAATTTGAAACGAAGCGCTTCGCTCGCTCGCTGTAACATAATTATGCAGCGCGAATCTGAAGTTGTAGGCGCATGAGACGTAACATCCCCGTCTCGGGGTGATGGATGCAACGCAATGGGACTTGACTCATCTCGTACTTTGGTGGAGAGGACTCGAGTCGTATTGCTGTTGTCCATGGGCAGCGATTACCACTTAACATCAGGTGGGCCGTCAGCTGTTTCTATCACCTTACATGACAATAATTCATACATAAATTTTTATTTCGTATTATATTTGGTTAATTTTAGACTCTTTATAGCATTGTCCCCAACCTTAGTGGTTAATTATGCAATTTTTACTATAACTTTATAATAATAGAAGAGCAGTAGAACTCTCGCCAAGTTCGTCCGGGGAAGTACTGCCACCACACCCATTTCTGCTGCCAAGCAGTAACTCGTTCGCGTTACTGTGTTCCGGTTTGAAAGTTGTAGTTGCCGGTGAAATTACAGGCACAAGAGACATTCCACCTACACGTCTCACAGTTACAGGCGCATACGTTGCGACTCGGGTCTAGTCGTACCTAGTAAGGGCGGACCCAAGTCGCATCGGTTGTTATGGGCAGAGGTTACCACTTAACACCAGGTGGGCCGTCGGCTCGTGCCGTAACTGTATCACATTAAAAAAAAAAAAAATGCAAAGGTTTGATTGTCCGTGTAACCAACAGCGCTTGGATAGAAGAAAACAACATCAAGCCGTACCAGGAGCATAAGGAGCATCTGATCAAGTCTTGCAAGACTGTCGCGTTCAAGGAGGCCGTCGCTCAGATCGAGGAGTTCATCCAACATCCTGAAGTGAGTGCTCGTCTCCCATCCAGGGTCCAACTCATCACAGAGAGAGGAACAAGCATTAGAGTATTGAGACTTTCGACTGGCCTCAAAGCTCATTTGGTTGTAACCCTGCCTTCAAAGTCAAAGTCAAAATCTTTATTTCCATATAATTCATTTTTATTATCCAATCTTAGATGAACCACAAAGCCCCATATAAAGTCCAGTATTTCTTGTCCATCCAAATGTTGTCTGTCAGAGATCGCCCATTGTTTCGCTTTTTTTTGTACTTTGTATCTGATTGTTGTTATTTTGATTTTGTGAGCAATAAAGTGTCATCTATCTATCTATCATTGGCATCAAATGGCTTTGAAACTTCAATAATATTAAAAACATAAGGTCACGCGTACTTATCGCTTAGTTTGACGCCTGTTCAAACCCTATCCGACCCTCCATGGGGAGCACAGACAAGAAAACCCTAAGTTTTCTTGTCTATTCTGAGGAGGGCTTCCTTTTTTTTTTTCATTTTTCTTCTGCGCTATTGGTCGTGGGTTCCTTCCAGCCCTAGACCATTTTTTGCCGGGTTTATCGAACCATCGGGCTGGTGGTCTGTCCCGTGTCCGACTATAGTTCATTTAACAAAGTGTCATATTTCAATCAAAATATGAAACTGCAACCCTTCTGCTTGTAACGTATAAGAGTGTAGAATTTGTCCGTCAATCAGAAATTCGGTGACCTGGACGATCATCAGCTCAACGCCGAAGAGGAATTCGACAAACTCAAAGATGTCATCGATGAGGAAGAGAATCCAGGCACTGCGGAGGGGGCAGGGGAGAAACGCGAGGGTAGCACCTCCCCTGAGGTCATCAAGAAGAAAGCGTCTACTCCTAAGGTTTGTTATTCAATGTCTTTTATATCGGATCATGTTCAACCTGATGACTGTTTCCACAGAATTCACAGAGAAATGGCTTGGAAACGTCAATAAGTAATATTAAAAACGTAAGTTCAAGCTCTGCGCACTCCTGAAGCCATGAACAAGTATTGACCCCCTAAGTTTTGTTGTTTCAATGTCTTAGTGGATTAAGGCTTTTTAACAGGCAGGCTAGATTTGTGCCATAATCGTCCGTGAAAGCGCTGCCACCATACCTATTTCTGCAGCCAAGCAGGAACGCATTACTTTTTCGGTTTGTAAGGTATGGATGCCGGTGAAATTACAGGCACGTGAGATTTTTCATCTTAAATGTTACGGCGGTCCTATACCTAAGTAGGTGATTGCCTCGAAATATATTGTTTTTGATATAATAATGATAATAATAGTTTATTGTCATATTAGAAACAGTAGAAAGTAAAAGTAGAACATAGAAGTAGAAAACCAGAAGATTGTGATCACTGAGATCTACACTAACAGCAAACTTGTATTTTGGGTAACAGTACTCATCCATCGGACGTCACATAAACAGCCAGCAAACAGAATAAACTAATTATAGGCGTACGTAACCGCTTAGCATCAAAAATACAAAAATATTTATTAATACAAAGTAAGGGTACAAATAACTGTTGAAGCTCTGCCTCCTGTTTTAGTTTACAGAAACTGTGTTACAGGAAGCAGTGACTACCTAAATATAGGAACATCCATAATCACTCTTACGTTGTAGACAAGAAAGTAAAAAAAAATACTTAACATAATTGAGAAAAACTTATATATTATAAATAACATCAGAGGTGATCATTTTGCTGGTTCCGTAACTTATGGGTCGGTTCCGATAAGCGCCGGACTGACTCTCCGTAAACTGTACATAATAACATAACTCTGTCCGTCCCAGATCCGGCTGACCAAAGTGAAGGCGGTGAAGCGCGCCTCCTCGGCGGGCGCGAAGGGGACGCCTCGCAAGAAGCGCAAGGGCTCGCACACCGACTCGGACCTCGACAAGGGCTCCATGCTCAACCACTCTTTTTCCAAGAAGTCCAGCCTGCTGAACCGACCCTCCAACATACTCAGACCTGTAAGTGTACTATGAATCTTATATGACCAAGTTTTTTTTATGTAATGTAAGATATAGAACGAGCTGACGGCCCACCTGATGTTAAGTGGTAACCGCCGCCCATAGACAACAGCAATACGACTCAACTCCTCTCCACTAAAGCACGAGATGACTCAAGTCGCATTGCGTTGCGTCCATCACCCCGAGACGGGGATGTTACGTCTCTTGCGCCTGCAATTTCACCGGCACCCACTCCCTTCCACTGGAACGCAGCAATCGAGTGCATCACTGCTTGGTGGCAGATTACCAGGTGTGGTGGCAGTACTTCTCCGGGCGAACTTAGCACATTTTCTACTGCTATTTTGGGTTGCTCCTTTAGCACCACCCGGGGGACACGTGTAGGGATTCAATGGGTTATCACCTACGGACGGAGCAACGTGGGCCCCAATCTCGTGGAACATGTAACAAACATTTTAAAGAAAATACATTTATTGTACCACACACTAATAAGAGAAAACATGTACATATATTTGTATATATGTTACCGACATTCTGTATAATCAGTTATTCTATAGAACGCCTGACACGGTTAGGCAATATATATATGAGACCTAAAACAATGCCTAAGCCAGTATTTAATAAAGTATACTTTGTAAATAGTACACTTACAGTCGGCAAACTGTATAATAGAAGCTGTTAGGTTAGTTTAGTATGTAATAATTCTCATATATTGCCCAACAACT
Organism: Chesias legatella; assembly: GCA_947359385.1. Lineage (NCBI taxonomy): Eukaryota > Metazoa > Arthropoda > Insecta > Lepidoptera > Geometridae > Chesias > Chesias legatella. The sequence goes on along the minus strand of OX375781.1, from coordinate 8,441,994 downwards.
CCGGATATTATATACAATGCCCAGGCATTCTGTAGTACGCCGGTTAACTTGCCGGTGACATATATATGGGTATCTAAGTTTGTCGTGTGGTAAGTGATATGTAATTATATGGAATATACGAAGATTTTGTCATGTAATGTCATGTGAATTACTTATTATGATGAATAGGTTTTGAGGAGGATGAGCAAATGTATGGTTCCATTGAAATATGTACTACTGTGATGTCAAACTTCACTATTAGTGACATGACAGTACTCTGATGCCAAATTTCACCTCAAATCGCACAATGTAAGGCTAGAAACCACGCATAAAAAAAAAACAATGCTGTTATAGGTTTAAAGTACTGCCGCCATACCCTTTTCTGCCGCCAAGCATTAATGCATTCGCGTCACTGTTCCGGGCTCGAAGGTGTGGTTGCTGGTAAAATAACAGCCGCATAAGACATTCTACCTTCACATCTCGGAATTACGGGCGTTGTGCGACTTGGGGTAGTTGGGTTGGAAGTGCCTAAGACCTTCAATATACTGTTATTAGTTGGATGTAAAGTGGGAAGGATGAATCAGTGAGTGAGTGGTGGTGTGGTGTTCCAGGACACGCCGCCGCTAGACCTGGAGAACGTGTCGGAGACGCTGCTCGAGAAGAACATAAAGGCGAGCGGCATGAAGTTCGGCTTCCTCGGGCTCGGCATCATGGGCGGCGGCATCGTCAAGAACCTGCTCAACTCCGGGCACAAGGTCGTCGTGTGGAACCGCACCCAGGCCAAGGTCAGTCACTGTTCATTCATTTGTGTCACTGCGGGGGGGGGGGGGGGGTTGCACTAGGGGGGAGTCCATGTGTAAGCAAGTCAAGCGAATGGACTTTGGTTGCGTCCAGTGTGTAAGCAAGTCAAGTGAATGGACTTTGTTGCGTCCAGTGTGTAAGCAAGTCAAGCGAATGGACTTTGGTTGCGTCCAGTGTGTAAGCAAGTCAAGCGAATGGACTTTGGTTGCGTCCAGTGTGTAAGCAAGTCAAGTGAATGGACTTTGTTGCGTCCAGTGTGTAAGCTAGTCAAGAGAATGGACTTTGTTGCGTCCAGTGTGTAAGCAAGTCAAGCGAATGGACTTTGGTTGCGTCCAGTGTGTAAGCAAGTCAAGTGAATGGACTTTGTTGCGTCCAGTGTGTAAGCTAGTCAAGAGAATGGACTTTGTTGCGTCCAGTGTGTAAGCAAGTCAAGCGAATGGACTTTGGTTTCGTCCAGTGTGTAAGCAAGTCAAGTGAATGGACTTTGTTGCGTCCAGTGTGTAAGCTAGTCAAGAGAATGGACTTTGTTGCGTCCAGTGTGTAAGCAAGTCAGGTGAAAGGACTTTGGTTTCGTCCAGTGTGTAAGCTAGTCAAGAGAATGGACTTTGTTGCGTCCAGTGTGTAAGCAAGTCAGGTGAAAGGACTTTGGTTTCGTCCAGTGTGTAAGCTAGTCAAGAGAATGGACTTTGTTGCGTCCAGTGTGTAAGCAAGTCAGGTGAAAGGACTTTGGTTTCGTCCAGTGTGTAAGCTAGTCAAGAGAATGGACTTTGTTGCGTCCAGTGTGTAAGCAAGTCAGGTGAAAGGACTTTGGTTTCGTCCAGTGTGTAAGCTAGTCAAGAGAATGGACTTTGTTGCGTCCAGTGTGTAAGCAAGTCAGGTGAATGGACTTTGGTTTCGTCCACTGTGTAAGCAAGTCAAGTGAATGGACTTTGGTTGCGTCCAGTGTGTAAGCAAGTCAAGCGAATGGACTTTGGGTGGGTCCAGTGTGTAAGCAAGTCAAGTGAATGGACTTTGTGTGTGTCCAGTGTGTAAGCAAGTCAAGCGAATGGACTTTGTGTGCGTCCAGTGTGTAAGCAAGTCAAGTGAATGGACTTTGTGTGTGTCCAGTGTGTAAGCAAGTCAAGCGAATGGACTTTGTGTGCGTCCAGTGTGTAAGCAAGTCAAGTGAATGGACTTTGTGTGCGTCCAGTGTGTAAGCAAGTCAAGAGAATGTACTTTGGTTGCATCCAGTGTGTAAGCAAGTCAAGTGAATGGACTTTGTGTGCGTCCAGTGTGTAAGCAAGTCAAGAGAATGTACTTTGGTTGCATCCAGTGTGTAAGCAAGTCAAGTGAATGGACTTGGTTGCTTTGCATTGGGCCACATTGCCCCCCCCTCCCCCCCTCCCCTCCCCCGGCGACACCATTGCGTTGATCTACAATTTTTTGCAATAATTATAATAATATTATCTTTATTTCGGACATCATAAATTTACAAATTAGGTCCATAGGAAAAACGTCTTAAAAAACTAACATACAGAAAACTACAATAAAAGCGTCAACACCCTGGCTTCGTATAAATTAAATTAAACAAATAATTGAAAAGAAATGTAATTAAAAATGAAAATGAAATTGAAAAGAATATGAAATTACTTAAAAACAAAAATTGCAATGATCTATCGTTCGTCTATACGTTGACATTACGCCACATTTCACGTTGTGGATTACCCCTTTCGCGGGACGAGGGGTGAATTTGTCACCGCCATTTCAACACACTATCTTTGTACATTGGTTAGTGTCCGGCAGCAGGCCCTCAGGCCTCTCTGATACGGGGGTTGGTAAGTCTTACAGTGTGAAGTTGTGTTTTGAAGGTTGAGTCACTACCTTAAGAGCCTACACTACCTTTTTCGAGACCTTAAATCTTTTTTTAATTTAAGGTCTCGAAAATTAGTATTATTATATCTGCGTGGAGCTGATTTGTTATTGAGAAGTAAAAAGTAGATTTTTTTTATTATAAACTTAAATATATTCAAAATATTGATTTCAGTAACAAATTTTTCAGGGTGTTAATATATTAGTTATCACCTAATCGATTACATTGATTATTTCCCGATGTGTTTTAACATTTGTGGCGTCTTCTAGCGACTCAAATAGATCACTACAAACATAATGCTTCCTGCTTACTACCTGACTACATTTGCAAAATAATTTCTAATTGGATATCTGGTAAATTCAGTGAATAAGTAAAAAGTGACCTCTCTGTGTGTCCAGTCTATAACTTATCCCAATTTATCTTCGCGGTACAGTCAGCCACATGTGTCATATGGACTGGCCTCATAGCTCAGTTGGTTAGTAACCCTACCTTCTGCGCTGTAGGTCGTGGGTTCGATCTCTACTCAAGAAAAACATTTATGTGACATTTGTAACATTGATGTTTGTTCTGTGTCTGTGTGTTAATATGTATTATATGTATGTATTTACAAAAGAAAAGTATATAAGTATTATATCAGTTGTCTGGTACCCATGATACAAGCTATACTTAGCTTACTTTGGGGCTAGATGGTGCTGTGTGAAATGTCCACCAATATTCATTTATTTATTTATTTATTTATTATTATCATATACTGTTTGTTGCTGACCGTAGTACAGTAGTGGAAGTTTCCGCCAATTAGTCTCAATTCTGGTATCGTACGACAATATCTCGCTTCCTGCGCTCACGTTACTATGGTCATCGCGAAAGCCGCCGATTGATGGTCGGCGGTTTAATTTATCTTTATTATGTACACATCCTACCTTTATAAAATCGCCTCTCTCTAGCCTCAAAGGTTTGCTGGAAGAGAACTCTTTGTAGGGGTTAAGCTCGCCTTTGTACATGTATCACTTATGACTTTTTTGTATATTTTCTATTCTGTGTACAATAAAGAATAAAGAGGATGGTTCCACTCTGCCCGTATTGATAGTACCTGTGTGGGGTTTCCAGCTCTACTATAAAATATTATTCTTTAAGATCATAAGTTGGTAATTTGTTATAAACCCATATGTTATATACACATAATTACACTTATCAAAGACTCTGTCAATTATGTGAATTATTTCATAGAAAACTAATCGAAATAACGTGCTGTCCACTTGTAAACTTTATAAGTAAATAAGTACGTGCTAAAATTAATGTTATAACTTCAAAATTTACGAATCTCATTTTCACTTATTTTGCGTAAATTGGCAAAAACGTTGGTGCAGGTTTGACGACTATTAGTTTCCTCTTACGTAGTTATCGGAGTATTTTCGTTTATTATTTTTTATTTAAATTTTTATTATAGGGACGAATTTCGCGTAGTAAGCATTATGTTGCGCCGCGGCGCCGTTTGCCTTTTACTTGCTGTGTGTGTGAATATGCACGAAGCCATGCGTTCATAGCTTTTTTTTTATGTGATCCAGTTATGGAACGAACGCATGCGCGTACCGTTAAAGCAACTGACACTGCGTCCCCATGAACTGAAGTCTTTAACTTAGTCTAGATAACTATTTACGATACTTCCACTTCCACTACTCTCTTATATACAAGAAAAAAAGAAAAATATTTTTATTTGTGACAGTACATGCAAAGAGCACAAGACATTGAAAATAATGAAAAGCTAAAAATAAACATAAAAGCATAACAAATGATTAGTATATCATATTTTTTTGTCTATACCTATCGTGTGTCTCAGAGACTGCTATACCTTTCTAAAGCAGTAGAACTCACGCTAAGTTCGTCCGAGGAAGTACTGCCACCATGCCCATTTCTCCCGCCAAACAGTAACGCATTCGCCTTGCTGTGTTCCGGTTGGAAAGGTGTGGTTGCCGGTGAAATTATAGGCACATGAGATATTACCTACACGTCTCAGAGTTACGGGCGCTTACGATGCAACTTGGTACCTATTAGGGGAGGACCCAAGTCGTATCAGTTATGGGCAGAGGTTACCACTTAACATCTGTATCTCGAAGAGCCATTGTCAGCCAAAGTACAAATAAAAATTTCAATTCTGAACCCCCAAAGTCGTAATAAACGACACTTTAAAGTTAAAAAATTCAAAGTATCTACTATCTCTAACATAAATATTGCGGTCACTTATTGTACTTCACACTAAATAATGTGCTTACCGGGATAGTTTCGAGTTACATTTTTACGTCGGGCACATGTAGCGCGCCGGTGGAATTACTCAATCTGATACCCGATAGACTTACGTGTTTTCATATACAGCCCTGGACCGTTTATCAACAGAACTGTGCCAGCTTCGCCTGGGCGGCATTCAGTAGATAACGCCGTCCTATTCTATTCGAGTCACTGTCTCTCCAGTGTGGTGAAAGGATTATAAGTGCGCCTCAAAGAGGCTCTATTAGTGCATTTTTTCGAATTAGTTCTAGGACATGTTTTCCTCACGATGTTTTCCTTCACCGTTTTGAGAAGGTATTGCGCACATAAATCTTTCAGTCGAAAAACTCAAAGGTGCACGTCGGGATTTGAACCGGCGATCTCCGGATTGAAACTCTGGGTCAGTGCTACTAAACCACCACGCTCTCATATAACGCCTTACGTATGATAGTATTTTAGTTTTATCAAGTCAAAGTAACTCATACAATTTATATCCACAGAACTCATAAATTGCTTGTAAACTTCACTAAGTAATATCCAAAACATAAGGTCACGCGTACCTATCGATAGTTTGACGCGTGTTCAAACCCTATCCGACCCTCCATGGGGAAGAACAGCCAAGAAAGGAGGAATTACTTTCTCTTGAGCACGTACTCAAGTTGCTACAACAACTTAGTACATACTTCAATCTAAGTTACATTTAGGTTATTACTAGTTATTTTGTGTGTCAGCAGACATATCACATATGCGACTTCAATTATATCTACATAAGTAAAAGACTAAGTAAATAAATAAATATTCGTGGACACAGCTCCATATAGCCCCAAACTAAGCTAAGCATAGCTTGTACGATGGGAACCAGGTGACTGATAGAATACTTATATAATTTTTGTAAATACATATCAACACCCAGACATAGAACAAATATCAATGCTCGTCACAAGAATGTTTGTCCTGGGTGGGACTCGAACCCACGACCTACAGTGCAAAAGGCAGTACTACCAACTGAGCTATGTGGCCAGTCAAAAATATGCCATGATAATGTATAACATACAGGACAAATGCCATATTAAAAATGTCCAGAAAACAAGCTTCGCGAAATCTAAATGCAAATGTAATGGGTATGATACTGACAGCGCCAAATTTGCTCTGCTTGATTTCCTTTATTAAAAAAATGTGAGCCGTCACGGGACGCCTGGCAGATGTGAAACATCGACATTATTTTGTAAAAGTAATATGCAACGCATGCCGTGGCGAGGCGTCGCCACGCCAGAAATCGGTTTTACGTGCGGCTATAGATGTTTCACATGAATAATGCTTCTCGAAACTGATGATGCATATAAGTTAACTTTAAAGTTACATTGAAACGATCCAGAACTGTTGGTTCCATTGAGTTTACTTTTTTGTCCGTTAGATATCAAAAGGAATGGATGAATGGATTCTTAATCATTTATCCATGTATAGAATATGGTCGTTGGCTATTGTTTTTCATACTTTAAATTGGTGTTTTTAGTGTATTATTGTTTCGTCATCATAAATGCCAAATAAAGGTAATCTAATAAATATCTACTTGTTTTATTTATAGGGAGTTAAGAATTTAATGTAGTGTAGTTACACTCTCAGATACACAATACACCTTAGACATATATGTTACGTTACTCTCTCCCAGTGTTTATTATATATCACATAACGATTTACCAATAGTACAATTGATTAGATCAGTGCTGTGTGGCTTAAACTTAATGTGCCATGCTATTATCAGCACAAGTAACAGTTAACTTAACAGTCAGTTAACTGACAAAACTGTTTAGTGATCATGGAGATCATGTAATCAGTCTGTGTGTTAATGCAGGACTCTAAATAATGAACAGTAAAGTACATTGAAAAATAATTTATTTTTTTCTATGATTAGCAGTTTACTCTCGTTATATAATTTAGAAAACATTCAACAATATTTGTATATTTAATTATTTTTATGAAACATTATAAATAATCATTGCTGGTTTGTAGTATTTGGCATATCACTGCAAGACTCTTTTCAAATACTTGATACATTCATATGATACGAAAGTGACAAAAATATATTATATTTAATCTGTTTATCGAGATATATATTAAATATTTGTTAGAACACTAAGCGTATCCGGATCGGGATGCTGTTAGGAGAGATCACGAGAGATATATTAGGAGAGCATTGTACCGAGGATACACCAACTTACACCGCCCCGCAACAATTACAACAACATGACAGTAACAACTTCCTTATTCCACGTTATTTCTAAGATTTTAAGTCGAACAAATACAAAATGCCTATGACTACCCTAAAAATACATCAAAATGGAAAATATGATTTGAAACAAACAGACATTATTTACAAGTCTACAGTTCCCACAATATAACTTAAATACAAAACGCGATCATCCGATTCACTAGGCGAAGAACCGATCTCAGTACACTCCTTAGGGCCTACACCTAGAGACAGGAAAAACAATTTCACTAACACTACTGTTATATTCAAATCTAGTGTTATCACAGCTCACTCGGCGAGTACACACGTACGACCCGCACGCACGCACGTAGGTACCGCCCGCTTCGTGCGACCCGCGCACGCAACGTCCGCACACTGCACGCTCACTGACCACTCCTACACGAAGGACGGCGACGGTCCGCCGAAATCACAGAGGCGAATATCCGTCGTGGGTGTGTGGCGCGCGCGCGCGACGCTCCGCCCGGACACCGCGTACATGTTGAATACGCGCGTCAGAAGCCTGTACTACAAGGGCGTGTTCTCGCAGAGGGCGACGCACTCGCTGCACACGAGCTGGCCCTTGCGGTGCCGCGGCTGGCACGGCGGCGTGCTCAGCTCCACCGCGAGCAGCACGCGGGCGCGCGCGTGTCGCGAGTCGCGCGCCTCCGCCTCCGCCTCGTCCGTGTCCGCGCCCGCGCCGCCCGATAGCTCCGGCGAGCTGGCGCTGGCCGGCAGGCGGCTGCGGTTGCGCGTCCGGTCGCGACCCAGCAGGGGCTCGCTCGACGGCTTCGCGTGGTCCGCGTGGTACGCGCCGGTCCGCGCCGGCGACGCGGGCTTCGTTCCCGAAGTCGAGGGCTCCGGCTCGTAGGGCGCGCCGTCCTCGGAGGGCGGACTCATCTGCAGCGGGCGGATGAGCGCGAACAGCCGCGGCGGGTCGCGCTCGATCATGTTTATGTGGATGCCTTCGGGCAGCGGCTCGGGCGAGTTCCGCCGCGAGTTGAGACTCCGCTCCGTCGGCGTGTAGTACACCGATATCTTGGAGTCGTCGTCGCCCAACGTCGGCAGACGCGAGAGCATCTCGATCTTCGACTTGAGATACATGTCGATGACCTCGACGTCGGGGTCGAACGCCGTGGAGTCGCTCCGGCCGCACGACCCGCTCCGGCAGTTCTCGAAGTACAAGCTCGGCAGGTTCTCCAACACCTTGTTGAGCGTCTGCTGCTGGTACTTGTACGACTCGCGGAGTCGCAGGATCTGGTGTGCGCTGAATTTACGGATTTTGTTCCTTTGAAACACGTAATTCTCTCGCACCCAGTTCAGTTGACAGGTAGAATATTCTCGCACGCGTTTCACCTGCAAATACAACAGAATATTGTTAGCAAAGTGAAAAATAATTTCTTGTGAAATCAAGTTTGTAATTATTTGCTGGCAGATACAGACCTGATCGTGATAATTGTCCTTCATAGAGGTCAAGTGATTGGTTCCGATATCTCTGATGTTGCGAAGGTGACTCGCTTGCGTCGAATAACTGTTCTGTATCCAGTCCATTTGCTGCGTGCAATTCTCTTTTATCCGGTGCACCTGATAACAAGATACATATTGATAGGAACGCTTATTTTGCCCGGTATGTTCAATTGAATGGGGGTAGGTGAAGCTGTTTACCTGTACGGCGTAGTTTTCTCTCAGTTTCTCGAGTTGTTGTCTTTTGTACTGCTCGATATTGTCCAGCATGCTGGTTATTTGTCGCGATCGTGGCTGGGAACGAGCGACGCAGCCGCAACAGCTGCAACATGTCTCCAGAAGACGGAACCTGAAAAACGCACGACACTGAATAGTTTCTGCGACAAAAGTAAGTTTTAAATAATCGATTTATGTGTGTTACAAACCTGTAGAATATGTAGCGTAGAGCTTGCACCAATAGGGTAAGTCCAAGAAAGGCGGCGGCACATATCGCTCCGCACAGTAAGCTGTACATTTTAATCTCGAACATGGTCATCGGGTCTATATTGAGCACGACCTCGGCGGTGACATTAGCGGAAGGATTAGATGCAAAACATAAGTAAGTGCCACAATCTTCTCTGTGAATATCTGCTATGAAGAGCGAGCCGTCCTCCAACACTCTCACTCTAGAATTGGACAGGTCTATGTTTCGGTAGTATTGGTCGTGTGCGATGCCGTGCTTGTGGAAGATGTCCGGAGTCAACGGGTCCGGATTCCAGTGGAAGATGTTCCTGGTCGGGGTGATCCACGTCAGGGAAGGCGGGGGGTTCCCCGCGAACTTGCATTCCAGAAGTGCGTCCGTCCGCAATGTGTACAAGGTCAGCGGGCTGCTCCTGACCAGTTCCGGCGGTTTGCAATTGGTGTGATTTAAAATCATCAACATATCATTCGGGTAAGTGAGACGACAGCTCAGATCGGATACGATGATATTCTTCCTCATCTCTGCCCAGCTCGCGAACCACGCCATTCGGCAGTCGCAAGCCCACGGATTCTTGCTTATATTAAGTTTCTGCAACTTTTCGAGCACCTGGAGCGACAGTGGCAGGAAAGTGAGTACGTTGGCGCTTATGTCCAGTTCCGTTATCGATGGTGTGTCTTGGAACACGAACGGTTCTATTTCCCGTAAAAATTCGTTATTTCTTATGTAAAGTCGCTGCAGATTATTCAAGCCTTTGAAGTTAGTGTTCTGTATAACTGTGATTTCGGTGCGTTCGAGGTAGATGGTTTCAAGATATTCGTTATGCTGGAAGAGCGTCGGCGGTAGCGCCCTCAGTCTGTTGCCGCCCATGTTGAGCCACCTCAGGTTATTCAGCTTTTTGAACGATTCGTGAGTCAGATTCTGGAACTGGTTGAAGCTGATATTTAACTCACGCAGCTTATCAAAGTTGTCGAACAGTGATCGCGGTATGTAATCCAATTTATTACTAGATACATCCAGAATCTCCAATTCTTTTAGGTTGACTAGGGCGTTTGATGTTATTTTGACTAGGTTATTATCATTTAGGAACAACTTTTTCAATTGCCTATTAGGATTAAAATAGTAATCTAAGAAAGACGCTATCTGGTTATGTGATATATCTAGGTATTGCAGCTTGACCATCGGCCCGAACACCTGGAAGGGTATCGCGCGGAGGCGGTTGTGGGAGATATCGAGCACTTCCAGATTCTCCAGATCGGCGAACGTGAACCTGGGTATGTCGTCGATCTCGTTTCTGGATATGTTGAGGTACGCGAGGCGCGTCAGTCTCGCGAACAGGCCGTGTTCCGTTCGTATGATTCGGTTCCTGCTCAGGTCGATGTGTTCCAGGGTGTGGAGTCCGGCGAACAGGTCGATCTCGAGGACGGTGATGTGCGAGTCCCGCCAGGTGATCTGTGTGAGCTCACCGGCCCCGTGGCGGTGGAGCGCGCCGCGGGTGAGGGTCCCGCCGGGGGGCGACGCCCCGGGGCCGCTGCACTCCAGCAGCGTCGCGTCGCACCGGCATCCCGGCTGGCACTCCGTCTGGCACCTCACAGCTGCGCAAATTATTGCCAGCGACAATGTTTTGAGCAGCCACTGCATTATATTACAACCGTCATAGTCTTATTGCTGTAACAATAGAGAGCTAGTGTTCATAATGGGCAGACTCTTATCATTTTTAATGGAATTAGCATTAGCGGACGGTATAGTTAGGATCTATGTGTTCGTGGCACGCACGGCAGCGGCGGGGACAGACGGCCGCATTTGTATTAGTATCCGATGCAAACAATGATGTTTTGTTGTATCGTACGTACCAGTGCACCACACGATTTGCGATAACGTGTGGACGCCACATGACTGCAACTGGTCACTAGCCTAGACCTACTTCTAGGGTACTCGCTGCGCGCATACGTATATTATTATTATGTGTGTGTGTGTGTGTGTGTGACTATTGTTTTATGATAAACGTTTTCTACTCGCTAATACTTACACTTCAGGTTGAACTTTGCGTTTACTAAAAAGAATATGTTAATGTATCCGTGTTTATTATTCACGTTGATTAGCCACCCGTTTACTACAACAGGCGGGCCATTGTTTCGCAACGAGATACTAATTGTACGCAGTGTTCTCTGCTCCTCGTTGAAACAACTTTCAGACTGGGTTGGGGCACAGAGTCCGCGCCGTCGGCCGCTCGCCGCCCTGCCACATTCTCGGGGCACATTCCAACACAAACATCCGTGCACACACTATATTGTAACACAACACACGTTTACCCAGCACTCATCCGCATTTTATTCCAACTTGCATAATCCGAATTAATCTCTGTTGACAACGGACGCGACGAAGTCACACATACTTCGTCGCTTTCCTATCCCGCGTTCACCCAAACGACGTAGCCATTGCACATACACTAATTTAGCTCATCACCTAAATCGACTGTGCGATTTTATAAAAGAATTTCACTAAACGGATAAAGCTCTGCGCGAGTAATATGGTGCGCCGCGCCGTCACGACGACGGAGGTCGACCGACTAGAATGAAATAAATGGCGGCGCTTGGAGTTGCGCGGTGCGCTTTCTCGCTCAAACCCGTTAGATGTGCGCATGTGTGTCTCGCTCGCGGCCGGGTCGGTCAGCTGTGGGGCGCGAAGATGGCCGACGGCGGGCGAAAGTGCTTTCGGTACAGCCGTGTTCGCTCCGACGCGACGCGACGCATTCTTGTGTTTCACGACAGCGAGAGGAACTCCGGACGCCGTATTATTTAGGAACGTCTCCGCGATGGCGAATGGCGAAAATCCGCGGATAGTTACCGCTGCTCGTACCTACATCGTTGACCTTCTAACACTTATATCTATCTCACTATTTAAAGTGGGCCAACGTCTTCTTAGAGACACTAAATTGAGAAAAGAATCGATACTCGCTCGGAATTGCAAATGAATTAGAGGCTGTCTTATAAATTAAAATAATGAATTAGAGGCAGGCTTATAAATAAAAAATCGCTTGACGTACGTATTTAGGAACGTATCGTTTTCCGAATGAGTCACATGAAACGAAGCATCCGAGAGCCGTTTAGCGTTTTAGCCAAATTTGGGAAGCTCCGATATTTTGGTCACGTTTTTGTATTAATTTCGCTGTGACGCGCCAATATTTACTCTGTGATAACGAAAATAGATAAGATAAATGGGGTTAGGAGATTGATGAAAAAATATATCCCTATACATCGCTGGCACGTTTCAATAATCGTCTGAATATAAGTACTATATATCTATATTGTTAAAAATGATAAAGTATTGGGGAAATCGCTTAGGTACTTGTTATTTCTATGCCTCGCAAGCTATTATTAATTTCGAGTGTATAATTATGTGGCGGTTAAACATAAAAGGAGGGGTTTATCGATATTATCTGGGTTGTTTTCACTTTTATCAAAGGTCAGATATCCAGTAGATAGTTATGCGAGGAAGCGTTATGTAAGCTAACGCACACCACACAGATGTGGGCCTGTTCACTGCAAGCTGATTCCAGAGCTAGTCGATAATTGTATCAAAGACTAGCTGTTTCCCGCGACTTCGCGTGGAATTCGGTTTTATCACGCACCCCTATTTTACCCCTCGGAAAAGTAGTCTAAGTTACTCCTTGTTACATCAGCTATCTGCCAGTGAAAGTCGTGTTAAAATCGGTCTAGCCATTTCAGAGATTAGCCGGAACAAACAGACGGACAGATAAAAATTATAAAAAATGTTGTTTTGGTACTAATCCATATGCACTTAGTAAAAAGCGGTTATTTTAATATTACAAACAGACGCTCTAATTTTATTTATTTGTATAGATTTACTTACCGCCGGCAAATGACATAAAATAAATACAGAACTTATGCCAAGTACATCCGGGGAGTACGTACTGCCATAAACCTAGATATATAATAGATACCTAGATTTAAGAGCTGTAGATTCTGTTGAAAAAATAAAATAAAATAAAATAAACCATTTCTGCCGCCAAGCAGTTATACACTCGCTTACTATGTCGGTTTGAAAGGTTTGGTTGCCGGTGTAATTACAGGCACATGAGATATTCCACCTTCACGTATCAGATTCACGGGCGCATACGATGTGACTTGGGTCTTGTTGTACATAGTAGGGGAGGATACAAGATGTATTGTTTCTTATGGGCAGAGGGCCACTTAAGGTGGGCCATATGCTGGTTCCGCATTTTTATCGTCAACAGCACAGAATAAGTATGTATAAATAATAATAATAATTAATAATGGTGGACATTTCACACAGCGCCATCTAGCCCCAAAGTAAGGTAAGCATAGCTTGTATCATGGGAACTAGACAACTGATATAATACTTATATACTTTTCTTTTGTAAATACATACATATAATACATATTAACACCCAGACATAGAACAAACATCAATGTTACAAATGTCACATAAATATTTGTCCTGAGTGGGGATCGAAGCCACGACCTACAGCGCAGAAGGTAGGGTTACTAACCAACTGAGCTATGAGGCCAGTCATAGTATGAAGTAGTATCTGTATTATAATTATCATCAATCACTCGCACCCACGTTCGAGTTCATATTTTTTTCATCCCTTTCACGTTTGATTTATGATATGAAAAGTATCCCTTATATTCGGGTTTGCAGCTATTACTTACGTTGCTATTATAAAGTAGGATTTTTTTTACGACACGTATGGGGAGATATTATTCATTATCTCCCAATACGTAAAAAAATATTAAAGATAATGTAGTACATTATCTTTAGTTCTCTTACTGTATATGCTGTATATCTTTGATACTACTTGGTTTTTTTATTTGATATTTTTTTCCGAATGCCCAATAGTTCTACTAAGACCCATTTCAAGGTTATCCATTCATTACCGGACACTCTGTATAAATGTATTCGCTCGCCGTGTGTGTGGCTGGGTTTATATTGATAACGGCTATGTTGTTAATACAACGGCTCGTTCGTTTCATATCAATAACACACATGATATCATGTTTGTGTAATCTTGTGAGGTCTTGAGTCTTCGTTAGTCGTTAGCATATTTTCATATGTGATTCTCTTTAATGTATAACAAAATAAAATTAAATTCTTAATAAACATTTGATTAATTATGAAGAAAATAATAATTAACATAAAACAAAGAATTCCCTTCTAATCTATACATCTATACAAATAAATAAAATTGAAGTGTCTGTTTGTAATATTAAAATAACCGCTTTTTACTTAGTGCATATGGATGTATACACGGTACATATACCAAACAACATTTTTTTAATTTTTGTCTGTCTGTCTATAAAAAGTCAAATTGTTGTCACTTGCGGTATAAATAAATATTGATGGATATTTCACACAGCGCCATCTAGCCCAAGACTAAGCAAGGCTTGTATTATTGAGTACCTGATAACTGATAAAAGACATAATGTATATTCATATTGAAATAGACAACAGCGTAATTTTAACTTCCTTGCATGCATGTAACCCTGCCTTCATCGAACAAGCTATGCTTAGTTTGAAGCTAGACATCACTATGTGAAACATCCACCAGTATTCCTTATACATATATTTACCTCTTAGCACAGGTATTTAATACTTAAAAAGAGGTCTCAAACACATAAAAATATTGTATTAAGTTGATGAAATCAACATTTATGTATTATATTTTTATATAGCTAGCATGTTATAAAGTGTGTTCCTTTTAGAGTTATGTAATTGTACGTTCGTCTAACGTCTGAGGCCTTGCGGCATTAACTTTCGATTCGCAACCCACGCGGCCTTATGTTGCGCCCGCGGGCTTGGCTTTGTGCGAACTTTACCCGATGACTGTATTAAAGTCAAAACTTTTATTTCCATAGAATTCATAAAGAAATGGCTTGGAAACAAAAATTACCACTTGGCTTCTTAAACCCTACCCTACATTTTTTTTTTTTAACCGAGGGGAATCCTCGTTGGGTACCCACTGTTGCAGAAGAGGGCAACAAGATAGGTTATGCCGGACTCCTACCGGCTAAACCCCTCGGGCCACCATCTCGCCTGCTTACGGGGCTCCGGGTGCGGATGAATATTCCTCCGCAGCCCAAACCCTACCCTACCCTACCTATCTCGTAACAAGGAAACGTATGCAGTCATAACCGTTGATTGTTCTTACACGTATTATATAAATTTCTGAGATATTAAACTAGTAATTTTTAAAATTAATACTATTTAATTACTAGTGGTAATACTACAAAGGGAATAACTTGTTT
The DNA here is from genome assembly GCA_947359385.1 of Chesias legatella. Taxonomy (NCBI): domain Eukaryota; kingdom Metazoa; phylum Arthropoda; class Insecta; order Lepidoptera; family Geometridae; genus Chesias; species Chesias legatella. The sequence continues at coordinate 8,426,647 of OX375781.1, read as the reverse complement.
GACTTTGATTTTGATATCTTTTTATTTTGACAATTAATAAATCGATTTTATTACGAGTGGTACTCAATTTTGTGGGTAAAGAGATCTGTCGATGTAATTGTATTAAAATGCCACTGATATTATGCCCAGTAATGTTTTTTTAATACAGAATAACTCAGTACTCAATTTATTGCTTCACGTAAAGGGTTATAAAGTAAATGTTTGTCGCGTGGATTTCTCATCTTGGACCCTTGTTAGGGTATTGCAATACTTTCAAGGCAGTGGTGTTCTAAAATAGCATATAGTTAGGAAGTAACTAGACGGTGGATGTTTGAAATGTTAACTTAATTTTTTTATATACATATATACATGTTATACAAAATTACTAATATTTCTTAGTTTAATTATACATACTGAAGCTATGTTGAAACAGGTGTTTGTTATCATTTGCGTTTACGAGTACCTGCCTACATTATATGCAAATGCCACGTTTAGTGTTGCAAATAATTTTAAATTGATTTTATTGCTGTGTATTTTGATCCACAAAGTGTTCGTGTCTTCTGAACATTATATGAAGCTTAAAACCAGGTAAAAATGACTTGTTCGTGAAGCGTCCTTTGTCTGACACAAATCTTTCATATTTAATCCGTCTTCGGGCTTCAACGCAGTTATGAATTGGAACTGTTTTTGCTGATGCAATGTTTATTCTCTCGCGCCTTTAATATTTGACCAGACTGGCTAGCTAGCTACATCAATTCGTGTACAAAGATTTGTAATTGTATACTGTTTTTATTTTTATGCATTAGCACACACTATGCGCCCTAAGAGACCCTATGAATTTCAAGCTAGGTATATTATTTTTTAAATTTCTTTATGTCTTAAATGAAATATTTCTTCTGCATCTTTAACGAGATTTGTGACCTTATCCAAGGACGTATTGACTAAGAAATAATATTTTTACATAACGATCGAAGATTACAAATTAAAACTAGCGTGTCTTGTGTGTGATATATTGCGTTTCACACTAGTACTGTGGTGGTAGATATTACATTTGTCAATGTCGTAAGGCGGTATCGCACTGATGACTTTCTGTAACGTGCTAGTTTCGACACACGCCTATAAACTCACACGAGAATGCGTTTCGCAGCTTTATGTACGCATATACAATCATTGATTCTAATTGAAATGAACGTGTCGAGATAATTGTCGTCTGACAAGATCACTTTGTATTGTTTAGAGCGTGGTGGTCTAGCGGTACTGACCCCGAGTTTCAATCCGGAGGTCGCCGGTTCAAATCCCGACGTGCACCTATGAGTTTTTCGATTGAAAGATTTATGTGCGCAATACCACGTTCTCAAAACGGTGAAGGAAAACATCGTGAGGAAACCGACATGTCCTAGAACTAAAAGGCCAGTCAACAATAATACGAAGTGCCAGGATTATTCACACATTATTACAGAATATTAAATTAATAATAATAATATAATAATATTGGTGGACAATTCACCAAACTAATCATAGCTACTATACTATGGGAACCAGACAACTGATTGAATACATATATCCTTTTTTTTGTAAATACATACATATTAACCTACATATTCACGAAGGTGATGGGCGACCATCACGACGATGGATACGACCAAAAATACTAAGATTGTAAACGAAGATTGAACGTTATTTTCACTTAGCTATGTTATCATTTGTCCAATCACGGCCGGCCGGAAATTGCTTCGCCTTCAACGTGTTCATTTACTCCGAGAATCGTGTGTATTTCTGAAGTCACAAATGTTCGGGGTGAGTGGAAATGCAGTTTCATTAGAGAAGCTAGTCTCGTGTAGCGTGCCATGCCGCGAGTGCCCTCCTGATGGATTGCGTTTTTAGACGTCTATTTGTGGATTACGTGCCATATTGGTCTATTCCTTAGACACGTAGCTCGCGGGTGATATAAGCCGGGCTGTGCTCCGTACTACGTACTGCGGTGTAGTGTTCAGATTTTTCAACATATATCTCCATGGAGGGTCGGATAGGGTTTGAACAGGCATCAAACTTATCAATAAGTACGCGTGACCTTATGTTTTGAATAATATTGACGTTTCCAAGCCATTTCTTTATGAATTCTATGGAAATAAATGTTTTGACTTTGACTTCTATAGTGCACGAAAGGAGCCTCTTTTGATACGCACTTCAGTTCTTCCTCCACTCTTGTTCCTGAGGTCCGGTGAGGCATACGGTTTAATATAATAAAGGTTGGGGGACATTTCACACAGCGCCATCTAGCACCAAAGTGAGCTAAGCAAAGCCTCTATCATGGGATCCAGACAACTGATATAATATTTAAATACTTTGAAAGTACATACTACACCCAGACACAGAACAAACACCTATGTTCATCACACAAATGGTTATCCTGTGTGGGCATCGAACTCACGACCTACAGCACAGAAGACAAGGTTACTACCAACTGAGCTATGAGGCGAGTCAGCGATTAGCAGTAATGATGACTTTTTCGCTGTAAGTTTGACGCTACGCGCGAAGACTTTATTATCCTTTGCATGTAATTTCATTTTGATAAACATTTGAGCTGTTTTGAAAAACTTATATTTGTGTTCATACATCTAGTACCAGTAGTTGAGGCTACTATCGTTGTAACTTATCGGGCGAATCAAATCGATCACGAAGCATATATGAACCTCCTTTAAAACACACGATGGAAAGGAAAACATACAAATGTCCTACTTTCGAAATTTGCTGACGAGACTATTGCGGGGTTTCGTGTTGAACCAAATTAGCCAAACTAAAGAGCCGAACATTCTAGAGTTTAGGCCGACGCGGCTTACGATCCATTATTATAATTATATTCCTACTGAACAAATACTTTAAGCTATAGTATAGATAGAGTTTGCGTCTCGGAAATATATTTCGACCTTCCAATGATAGCGTGCGTGAGTCAGATTGCGTATTCCGTTCCATGGGTTGGCTTTGCATTAATTTTATTAAAATCATTAGCTTTAGTTCGCTTAGTTCCGCGCCTTTTCCCCCAAGCTCAGAACGTAGGCGAGGCAATTGCTGAGCTCATCACCGCTATTGTTTCCCTTTTAACACTTTCTTCCTGTAAATTATATGTAGAATAGAATAGAATAGAATAGTTTTTTTATTATTATTTATTTATGTACAATACAACAGTGGGACAAATCTAGTATTAACGAAATTATCAACAAGTCTGAGCGATTAAAACCTACTAATATTATAAACGAAAGTTTGTATGTATGGATGTTACTTTTTCACGCTCAAACGGATTTGGATGAAATTTGGTATCAAGACAGCTTATATCCTGGATTAACACATAGGCTACTTTGATCCCGAAAAAGTGCAGTGTTCCCGTGGGATTACTTATTCACCGCAGGTAACACCGCGGGGCGCAGCTAGTACGTAATAATATATATTCACACTGATAATCAATTTCACATTGATCCATTCGGAAAAACATATATAATACAGGCCCGGCTTACTTTAGGCATTACAGATTTTTCTATTCTTAGTCATATTATAACCTAATTTTTGTTTAAAACGGTGTACCAGTTTGTCAAATGTAAATTGATTAATATAAACGAAATGAAAAACTAATAATCAGGGGCGTATAATAATTTACGTTCAGTTTAGCGGTAAGCAATCGCCCACATGGATACGTCTCGCTCTTGTTATATAAATAAGACAGTGACAACGTGACGTTCTATAAATATATCGCACGTTTTTTACTAGTTCACGTGTCGTAGCGCTGAAGCGTGCGCTGACATTCGTTTAATTGAACCCGCCTTGCACCTTTCGCAGCTACCACGTCGGGGGGACGGAAGTTTTATGAAATACTTGAATAGAACCGGTGTATGGTCTTGGCCTTGTCAGCTGAAGGGTGCCACCGTGTACTGCTTCTAAGGGTATATTATGTCATGGACCAAATGATTAATCTCGGGCATTATTTGTAATGCACGACCAATATGAATAATGTCTCGGGCTACGTAATTATTTTAACTTCATTGCCATCTCCTACGTCTCCTACCAGTCACGTACTTTGAAAGTTTAATTCATCAATTAAATTATTTCCATTATTTTGTATCATATTACTTTGGGCATTTTCCAAACTGTATGGACGTAGGGAATAATTCCCTATGTGCTCCATTAATCACTTAGCCCATAACGTGGATTTGTTAGAGCTATGTTAATTTGTTGAGTGCATCAGAGAATGAATTTATCATTGCAGGTTGTCATCATTTATGTTTGTTTGCGTTGCATTACCTCCTGTTTTAGGAAACGAATTCGGTTCCTTCCTCCTACCTTCAGTGGCTCTACATAAACCTGCCAATAATTAATGTTACAGACTGTTATGTATTTGTTAGCGTTATAATGCGTTCGAGATGTTAGGCAAATTGGCTGATGAATGCGCTACCTTACACTTATATATAGGTACTCTTAGTATCTAAGAGAACATCAAATTCTATAATTTCTATTTTTAATGATTCCATCTCCTGATCTCTCTGATCTCCATGATCTGAGTGCCGTGATATGTCTGTGCGGATGCTGTGTTTATGTTGACCTGAAATACATTCTTCGATCTATTCATTTCAATAGCAATATTAATTTGCACATGAGTTCAATTAACTCTGGCCTCACAGTTCAGTTGCCACTTGGTAGCCTTCTGAGCTGTTGGTTGTGGGTTCGATTCCCACCCAAGACAAACATTTGTATGTCGAGTTTGTTCTTTTTCTGGGTAAAAAACAGTATATTATTTTTTTTTTTTTATGTAATACAGTTACGGAACGAGCCGACGGCCCACCTGGTGTTAAGTGGTAACCTCGGCCCATAACAGCCGATGCGACTTGGGTCCTCCCATACTAGGTATGACAAGACCAAAGTCGCATCGTATGCGCCCGTAACTGTGAGACGTGAAGGTGGAATGTCTCATGTGCCTGTAATTTCACCGGCAACCACACCTTTCAAACCGGAACACAGTAACGCGAATGCGTTACTGCTTGGCGGCAGAAAAGGGCATGGTGGCAGTACTTCCCCGGACGAACTTGGCGAGAGTTCTACTGCTCTTGAAGTTTAAGTATTAGTAAGCTATCAGTTATCTTGTTTCCATAGTACAAGGTATTCTTAGTTTGGGGCTAAATGGCCGATGTGTAGAATGTCCACCAATATTAATTTAAATATTATTTGTAATATTTAAGTTTAATTGTGATATGTAAGGAAGCATTTAAATAATTTCCCCAGCGTGTTAATTGTTTCAACGTGCTAAATATGAATTGGTTTGCCGCGTTTTTACATACTCGACGTGTAGCGACTAATTAACAACCTTTCATTTATTCTGATACTTAGCTTTGAATACTTTCTGGCAGTTTGCCAGTGTAGTTTTTAAATGTTCATTAAGTTTGCTGTTATTGTGTTACGCTTCTACAGTTTTAAATGTACACGTAGATCAATGATCGTCAATACTAAGGTTTTATTGGCTGAAAATCAGCGCTGGGTATTCTCAGCATATGCTGAGCCATCCCCTTTTTCAGCACAGGGCACATAGGGACTTTTTTGTGTTTTTATTGTATTGTTATTTCATGTAATTGTTGTTCCTATGTTTGTGCTGAATTAAATGTTTTTATCTATCTATCTATCTATCAATGAATAATGAGTAATGTAAATGTCTCAGATTAATTATTTATTTATCGATCTCTGATGCGTATTCATCGAATCTAATAGTTACAACACTAATGCTGCGCTAAAAGAAACTTTTGTGATTCAAATTGTTACGGAGTCAAGTGCCTGACTAAAAGGTGTTCACATTAAAATGTGAACACTTTTTGAGAACGTGGTGGTCTAGCGGTACTGACCCCCGAGTTTCAATCCGGAGGTCGCCGGTTCAAATCCCGACGTGCACCTATGAGTTTTTCGATTGAAAGATTTATGTGCGCAATACCACGTTCTCAAAACGGTGAAGGAAAACATCGTGAGGAAACCGACATGTCCTAGTACAAAAAATTCGAAGACATGTGTCGAGTGCACGAAAGGTGCCTCTTTGAGGCGCACTTACAATCCTTTCACCACACTGGTTCGACAGAACCGGTGACTCGAAGAAGAAAAATTAAAATGTTTATATTCCACCAAACAAGATCTCCCAAACATTTGTGTTTTATGCAACTGCCGACCCATTGAACGTCTGCACCAAACAAATACCGACCATGTAAATAGGAAAGGCTAATCGATGGATAACATTTTGTGGGCGACATTGTCGCCCCCCGCGCCCCCCGCCCCCCGCCCCGCGCCCCGCGCCCCGCGCCCGGCGTCCACATATCGTAGCGAATTTGTCAAGGTCACTCGTTTTTTGCGCTGATTACTGGAGACAGGTTATATTTCAATTCTACCCGCTGGTGGTTATGTTTGTTGTGTCTTGATGTTAACATGTATTATATGTATGTATTAACATAAAAGTATATACCTAACTATTATATCAGTTATCTGGTATGATACAAGATATGCTTAGTTTACTTTGGGACTAGATGACGCCGTGTTAAATGTCTACCCATATATAAAAAATACAGATTATGAGGAATGGATTTGTGACTAGTTTTTAAGTTAAAATGAACACGAGCAGATAACGACTTATCGCTATCGTTTGCTTGTATGGGAAATTTAATTGGGTGTGTAATTTCATTGGCCATCTTTGCATTTGAATGCTGACGTTATACCATCGTCCAACCCCCGAACTCTAGCAGACCATCGCGAAAGTATGCGTTCTCTACTTCTCTTTCTCTCCAACTCTGGCAAAACTTCGTATAAAATAAATGTACTTTATGGATGGTTAGTGAACCTGACCACTCATTTGCACTATCGGAGGTTTGACGAACGGTTCACGGATTGCATCTTATTCTAACCTAGCATAATGTGAGCGCACTACGCTGCAACTTCCCCGGGCGTTCTGCACGACACCAAGAGACCTTCCCTGATGGAATGGCGAAATTTTGACTGAGGACTAGACAATATTAAAAATACCTTTACCTAAGCACTTAAGCTTTGATGTTATTATGTTTTTTGTAACCAATAAAAATAGAATTATTATTATTATTATTATTAAATAAATATTAATAAATTAATTATTATTAATAAAAGAAGATGTAACTCAATTAACCCTAATATTAAAGAAACGCGCAAGACTATTAAACTAATTTCCGGTAACTCTGACAGTCATTAACACATTGAAAATTGCATAATAGTGAAGCAAGACGACCCAGAAATTTGTTATAATATTTAATCATTAAGTATTCATAAGCAGTTTCAATTCAGTACGTCATTGAATTAAGTAAATTAATAAATAATAATGGTGGACATTTCACACAGCGCCATCTAATCTTATCTAGCCCCAAAGTAAGCTAAGCATAGCTTGTATCATGAGAACCAGACAACTGATATAATACTTATATACTTTTTTTTTGTAAATACATACATATAATACATATTAACACCCAGACACAGAACAAACATCAATGTTACAAATGTCACAAAAATGTTTGTCCTGAGTGGGGATCGAACCCACGACCTACAGCGCAGAAGGTAGGGTTACTAACAAACTGAGCTATAGGGCCAGTCAAAAAAATCAAATATAAATTACGCATCTTAATGAGAAACTATCTCACGACTCACTACTTATGTCGTAAACAGGAAAGTATATCAAAGAATAGTGATGTCGCTCTGCTCAACGACACACAAAACATCCTGTAATATCTTATTTCAGTATTTTATGTAGTCATAATGGTAACTTGTACTGAGATTGTTATAAGGATCGTGCTCGAGAAAGTAAAGGAAGCCCTCCATTAGGGGTTTCCTGTTTGTTCTTCCCCATGGAGGGTCGGATAGGGTTTGAACACGGCGTCAATCTTAGCGATAATTACGCGTGACCTTATGTTTTGAATATTATTGACGTTTCCAAGCCATTTTTGTTTATGAATTCTATGGAAATAAAGTTTTTAACTTTGACTTTAGTAATAAATCCATTTTATACCGTTCACTTCATAAATTGAGCGGCCAAGAAGTAAAATCCCTTTCATTTGCTGTAGTCTTAACTTATTATGTATGTTAGTCACTAAGGTATCTATTTATATGGGCCAATTTAATTAATACTAAGTACCTAGCCTGAAATAAATAAATTATTATAAATTGGGTGTCAGTATATGGAACAAACAAAGACGCCAGATTGGTTCTATTTAAAAAAAAGTACGTTTTCATACATTTGCTAATGATATTAAAGTTGCGATATATGGGTGAACTTGACCTACATTGTTATTTGGCCGTGTACAATGATAAGTAGTGCTTCAATTGTTGCTCACAATTTATGATTTCCTCTATTGTAGCTCATTTGTAAGCAGCATTTTGAAAAAACTGCTTTTGGAGAAGTTGGTAGACGTATCAAGGTCGCATACTTTTCGAGCGACGAAGACTGAATGTCAACGTCAAAGTCAAGTCAAAAACTTTATTTCCATATAATTCATAATGTAATGGCTTGGAAAAGTGAATAATATTCAAAACATAAGGATGAATGGAAACATGAATTCCTTATTCCTAGAAATTTACTTAGAAGTAGACGTTTAGCAGTAAAAATAACTGTGGGGTGTTTTTTATGCTAATAAGTTGCGTAACGAGCAAGATGTCCCACCTTATGTTAACGTCTTGGGTTTTCCCTTACTTAGATATGGGAAAACACAAGTCGTAAATTTTTCAACTTTTACATTTCCAACTAGAAAACGTAGGTTACCCTCTGTTACCTAGAATGAAAATTTGCAGCAATGTACCGATTGTCAGTGTTAGGTACCAACTTGGTTTGACAATTTCCAGACCATCTAGGCTCCATTGATTTTCTAGATTCGACCTTGCGATCCAGAACACGCCGTGGTAACTGATGCTTTGCGCGACACACTTTAGTTCTGTGTCTTTTAGTTTAATTAACTATTCGAAGTACGCCTCCAATGTCACTTGTACTGAATGCAAATTGCAACCTAATTTAGGAATTCATATGTTTTGTTATTCTTTACGAGTAACATATGTAATATATGTAACCATAACATTTGCAGCTGGTAAAGGCAGTAACTTATGCTATTTTTTCATTCTGTGCGGATTTTTAATTTTCAAAATCATTATCAACCTCCCTGCGTTTTTGCTGTTTTCGTCGCAAAACGCAAACTTGATGATTGACTGTATGTATGTCTTTAAGAGGTATCGTCAAGCTGTGAAATATAGAAACTAGTCATATAATTTTAAATCTATCAAAAAAACTGGCTTTTTTCCCCCCGGTATATGGGTACGGACTCTTAACATTGGAGCGTCAATGACTAATTGCTGGCGTGGTAATTGTTCGCACTAATTACTTTTAAATTGATACGCGGAGTTAGCTAATCGCATGTGCTGTACTGAATGTTAAATTCATTGCGATGTATTTATTTAAATGTACGTACCATTGATAATTTTAGGACATGTGTAACTCATGCTTGTTATACCTAAATTAAAAGGTTCGTAAAAACTATTATGTGTGTGTAAAAGCCCTTCATAATACTGGGAAAAGACGGTTCAGCTTTTAAGCTTGAAATCAACAGTTAAAAGCCTAGACCCAACAATGTGACACTTTAAAATCACTCACCCAAACAATTACCGCAAATAGCAACCTTTTAACAAACTTAATAACTCGACCGTCCTATGAAATTAACAGCGTTGGTCAATAAGTAATTGTATGTATTTCTAGATTAAGCTCTAATCGCATTAATTAATACAGTATTTTCAATAGGAATTATGGAAAATATTTCATAATCGCAAAATACCACCACTAAATATTAATTGTACTGAATGTACCGCGTGCCCCGTTTACCTTACCACTTCGCCTGACTAGGCTTTTAGTGTTCAAAATGCAGTCACTAGCCTACTCCCAAAAATGTAGAAACCATATTTGGATTCGAACATGTTACTTATCAGAGGTGAAATTGCGACACGTAAATATATAATGTCATGTATGTAGTATTCATGTATCTATTGAACGATAGATACATGTTTTTTCGTCAACTTACACTACACTGATACAAATTCCAACTTAGTATCTGCTTGAGCTATTTATTATAAAGTATTATATAAGCGAACGCGCGTGTGCATTAGATATATATTCGTAATACAGTGCGTCAGATGTAATTGCAACCACATAATACGGACAGAGATAATCTTATTACAGCCGTAGAGCTGGTGGCTCAGCGGTCAAATCAAATCAAATCAAAAAGCCTTTTATTTCTACTACCTAAAATTACAAACAAAATTAAGCATTGGTAGAATCCGCCTCTTTGGCGTAGGCCTTCCCCAAGTCCCTCCACAGTTTTCTGTCTCGTGCTGCTTGCATCCAACTTGCTCCTACTCTCTCGTTAAATATGTCCCGCCATCTTTTCTTCTGTCTGCCTTGTCTCCTTTTCATCAGGCTCAGCGGTACCGAGTTTCTACGCGGAGGTCCCTGGTTCATATCTAGACTGACACAAATTAATTGTCTGCTTGAAACATATTTCAAGCAAACAAATTCATGTTGAAAATTTTCATCGTTTCACCACACACCAATTGAGATTTCCGGTGAAAATGAGCTTCGTGTAATTTCACCAGCTATATATTCAATCCAGTTCCTGTAGGTAACTAATAAACTTATCACTTATCACGTCTGCGTTCCCACGATGATGTAATCCACAAATTTAAACGTCCTTTTTTTATGTATTACATTTACGGAACGAGCCGACGGCCCACCTGGTGTTAAATGGTAACCTCGGCCCATAACAACTGATGCGACTTGGGTCCTCCCATACTAGGTATGACAAGACCCAAGTCGCATCGTATGCGCCCGTAGATGTGAGACGTGAAGGTGGAATGTCTCATGTGCCTGTAATTTCACCGGCAACCACACCTTTCAAACCGGAACACAGTAACGCGAATGCGTTACTGCTTGGCGGCAGAAAAGGGCATAGTGGCAGTACTTCCCCGGACGAACTTAGCGAGAGTTCTACTGCTCTTACTCCTACTCCTTCTGCGAAACAGGCATATGTATGATAAGTGTTGATGACACTAGCATTATTTTGTACTCAGCTTTTGAAACTAGGAAAAATCCGAAGCAAACTATTTCCTGCAATATTGCCCTGAAAACTGATATAGCTACGTGAAAACTTTCCTTTATCTTTTCTTCGGGGATTTAGAGAATAAAGGGAAGTGAAACAAAATACAGTTTCACGCTTTATTTCGGCTCTTTCATGTCCCATATAAACAGTTGACCTTGAACTTACCCAAAAAAAATTTACAAACGTTTGCCTCAGTAACAATGTATACTGGTATTTTTGAAACTGGAAATATTGGTGCTAATGTTACCAAGCTTGTTTTCTTATGTAAATCGATATAAAGTAGTCGTAGTCGAAGCAAATAATATTACTAAAAATATATCTATGCTGAAAAAAAAAACGTTAAATGTTTATTTGGCTGACTGGAGTAAGTTTTCTACGTTTTGGGTGACTTCTCTTGACTATTGGGACAACTATTAAAAGCCAAAGCCGCCTACCTCTGTTACGGTTTGCTTAACCCCCTGATTACTACTTGTTGAGAAGAATAGCTTTAACTCGCTATTGAGTTAAAAGCTAGTCATAAACAAACGTAAATCATATTCGTCATTGCAATCAATATGGCACGAACCAGAAATAAACGCATCCGTAGCTAATACAGACAGAAACCGCAGCTCCAAATACAGTGACAATGCCGTGAGTTATGCGCCGGGAATTCTCTGACGCAAATTGTGCCAACGATGTTTGTTGTCGCATCTGGCAAATCCGCGAGATAATAGTCGTTACGGTGTCGTCTTCATGTTATCTCGTGTAAATAGATAACGTTTTACGTAAGTGAAGAGCTGGGCATATTACGTGGCTTTAAGAGCTTAGTTCTGGGAGTCCCAAATTAGGTTAGGTTTTCCTGAAAGTAACGATTTATTTGCATGATTAATGGTTTTGTTAAACGAAATTCGTACAATAAATCATTCTAGAAATATAAACAGCTGGACAGTTACTATGGCGTTTGTTAAGAAGTATGATTAAATATATGCTTTGAAGTTATTTTTTCGAATGTACTTAATAGTTAATACCTCAATTGTGTTTAATGAGGAAGCAAGTTATAAAGTTAATATGCAAGGGACTTAAATCCCCATCGTCCTTAACTAGTTTGCTGCATCAGGCCAATGTACAACGGCAGACGTATCAATCATTATAATATTTATATTTTCCAAATATAATCAAAATGTATCTTATTGAAGTTTATCGGAATTCTCGTTATAAACAAAGTGAGGAAAACAACATTAAAACTCTTTAACTGCGACTTCTAAACTAATTAAAAGTTATGGAAAAGAAAAAAGTTATACTGTCTGGTACGAGTCGAAACCCACTTTAAAATATAACTCTGTAATATTTGGTGCTAATTTACTCCCGGAATAGTTAAATTTGTCCAAGTGGCGATGCTAAAGCATTAAGAAGTCTTAGGAAGAAATCTAGAATACTTATAAATGAACCGTATTACTAGTCTCGGTAACCGCAAAGCCGCGGCGCGTGCACACGCCTGCATTAAAATTCCTACACCGTAGCTTTGTTATAATCATTACGATGTGTAATGATACTATCTTGGAATCTACGAGTGTGTTGTGTCTGTAAATAATTCATACAGACGACTTTGTTCGTAAATTCTTTAAGCAAAGATATATCATCTGAACTCTAAAGCAATGGGATTTTGATATGCAACTTCTTCTTCTTCGAGTCACCGGTTCTGTCGAACCAGTGTGGTGAAAGGATTGTAAGTGCACCTCAAAGAGGCTCCTTTCGTGCACTTGACACATGTCTTCGAACTCTTAGTTCTAGGACATGTCGGTTTCCTCACGATGTTTTCCTACACCGTTTTGAGAACGTGGTATTGCGCACATAAATCTTTCAATCGAAAAACTCATAGGTGCACGTCGGGATTTGAACCGGCGACCTCCGGATTGAAACTCGGGGTCAGTACCCCTAGACCACCACGCTCCTCTCTATTTTGCACTATTGTGTACGTAATTTAGAACGTATTTAGATGATTTCAATGACTATTTAGCACACGGGTAGGTAGTTACTTGTGGTTCTCTATTGATCGATTTTGATTCTATTTATAATCGGATATTTCAATTTATAATAGCGCAATGTCATTGGTAGCTAATTAAGCTATCAGCTAATTGATTTTCGTTCCCAGTAAACGGAAACACTGTTATTATGCGTTTTCGTCTCAGCAAAACTGTCCATTTTGTTATACATACATAGATTATTTTGTGAGACTGTTGAGATTTTTTTGTGGTTGCCGGTGAAATTACAGGCAAACGAGATATTCCACCTACACGTCTCATAGTTACGGGCGCATACGTTGCGACTTGGGTTTTGTCTACCTAGTAGGGGAGGACCCAAGCCGCATCGCTTGTTATGGGCTGAGGTTAACACTTAACACTGGGTGGGCCGTCAGCTCGTTCTGTAACAGTATAACATAAAAAAAAAAAAAACTGGCGGGCAGAGAGTAAGGTGTTCCCACCTGCTGCGATCCTGACATACCTCCTTTGCTTCACATACTTCATGCATGCTCGTCGGCTTAGGGGAGGTACTCTTGGCCTTTTTCCAAAATATTTTTAGGTATAACCGTAGATATTAACGCGGTATCGTTTCGAGTGACCCGTTTGGTTGCATCTGCGATTTTCTCAGGTGCGTTCTATTTATACGTTCCCATCCTGTCTGAGAGATCATCCGGTAGTTTTTGTAGCGGATTTTGTGGGATGCTGTGTGTCGACTGGCACATGGCTCTTGCGTCACTATTGTATACACACACTGTTAGGGTAAATAATAGGTTTAAGAGCAGTAGAACTCTCGTCAAATTCGTCCGGGAAAGTACTGCCACCATGCCCTTTTCTGCCCGCCAAGCAGTAACGCATTCGCGTTACTGTGTTCCAGTTTGTAAAGGTGTGGTTGCCGGTGAAATTACAGGCACATGAGACATTCCACCTACACGTCTCACATCTACGGGCGCAAACGATGCGACTTGGGTCTTGTCGTACCTAGTATGGGAGGACCCAAGTCGCATCGGTTGTTATGGGCCGAGGTTACCACTTAACACCAGGGGGGCCGTCGGCTCGTTCCGTAAATGTATTACATAAAAAAAAATATCGTGCGGAACGATTACCGGATAGATGGTATATCAGGCTGTTAACGTTTTAGCTATATACAGCGATGTTTGTGCCGCGTGACCGTTTGTTTAATATTATAGACATAGACATAGACATAGACATACATTTATTCACTATTTAGCACACATATACATTACACACAAAGAAATATAAAAGAAAGATTTATTAAACGCAATGACATTCTATTATTATGTATGTGTCGGTGTGTCATGTTACAAGGCTTGATTAAATTAAGTGTTACATATTTTTCTGTATTTGTATATGATAGGAATGGATTCTTCCACATTAAGGGACGGATAGAGTTTGAACAGTCAGACTTAGCAATCAGCTTCGAAATTAGAAGACAAATTTAAAATAAATGGTCACGCGCCATTTATTTTGAATTTACCTACTAATTTGGAAGCCAGTTGTTTCTAAATTGTATGGAAATAAAGTTTCTGGCTTTAATGAAAAATCAATCTTGCTTTCGTCCGAAACCACACCTATACAATATTCTCGGAATCTATAGATTTCATAGAATGGTTGCGATGTAAATCTGCTGTATGAGCTAGTCCAAGAGTTAGGATCGCGGGTAATTGGCTCCTGCATACATGTCGTTTCTTATACATTGGCACAAGAAAATTAAGAATAGTTTTACTGCGTGTCTGTTGGAGGTTTTATATCAATGTATACATTAAAATATCTTAATAGCAGTCTTTTGTTAACTATTTGATAATGTCGTGCAATAATAATAATAGTAATAATGATTGTAGTAATAATAAATAATAATGATAAGAATTATCGACCACGCGCCGCGTCGCTTTTGCTCTGTGGGTTAACTGATAATAATTCAAACCAATAATAGGTTATTGGATTCGAATATTGGTAATATAATAATAATAATAAAAATAAATAATTGAAAATGTGCCGTCACATATTTCCTACTAATGTTAATGAAACCGTCATTGTTTATCCCCGCTCGAATGGAACATACCATTTAAAATAAGCCCGAATTGGATTATACGGTATATAATTAAAGTTAATTTTTCCTTAATAAATTAATGTGAAAAATCATATCTGTCCGCCATTACTCTTCCACAGTAGATCTTTTATATTATTTTATGGTTTATATTATACATATTTATATTTACAATGACGATATAACCAACTTGACTTTGCATTTAGTTTACCATCTCTTGCCAAACGAAAGCTAGTATATACCTTTATATAGGTATATATAAAGGTATGCCTTAGATACCTTTAGTTGTTCTTAAACGTAGTGTCACAGAACATTAGCCCGTTGGCCCATTCTTAACTTGAGCCGTACAAACAGTCGCTCAATCAATCAATCAATCATTCAAACATTTTATCCACATATAATAAAGTTAACATTTAAGTCTTGACTTCCTGCTGAATAATAGATAAGTTCCAGGATATTTTAACCACAGGGCGTGCAAACATATTCTCTTCTTTACGTCGAATGGGAGGATGAGTAGCCAAGTCGCCCAGAGTAGCATTTTATTAGTCATTTGGGACCACAAACCGCTCTATTGGTGTAATGCTTCATGTACAGACAAGTCGTTGGAGTAATTAGATACATAGTTGTTAATTTAGGACGCTGACGATAAAGGGAGCCACCTTGTGAGGTCTGATACTCTACAACAGTACAATATGTGAGTCTGTTTATGAGTCTTTGTTTTGCAATGGATTCTAATAATAGCCTTTATCAGTTGGAACAGGACATCGAAGCCAACTTGAACGCTAATAATTAATTGTACCTATCATTAACCCGTCCGCGTTATTCTCAGTAAACTATTGTAGTTGAACTGTATAACAATGGGAATTTTAGATAAAATGCGTGAAACTTTATAACCTTAAGAATGCTTCCTCATGAATGCACTTTCCCACGAACTCTGGAGATTATCTCTCATGAATTGAATTAACTCCCATTCTATTATTAGTTGCTACTGATGTTGTTCGTCAACACTTTCTCTAACTAGTGTGGTGAAAGGATTTAAGTGCGCCTCATAGGGGCTCCTTTCTTGCTTGTCCACAAATTTCCGGTTCTAGGACATAACGGTTTCTTCACGATGTTTTCCGTTTTTAGTGTTGTTGTGCACATAAGTTTCGAGATACAACTCATTAGTACACGTCTAGATGTGAACCAGGGACCTCCGAATTTTAACTACTGGATTTTTTAATATCCGCTGTGCAAAGCCATGCCCATTATGATATACGTTGCTTTCGCTGCTTTTTGATTTGTTTTTTCTAAAGTGATGCCTATGCAGGCAGCGCTTCAGTAGGCCATCATATATCTATTTGTGGGTTTCTGTATCGCGGGAACGTAGACGTAACAAGTGTTGAGCTCGTCGCTGCCATCGTTTCCTCAAGAATAAATCATCTAAGACTTTCTTAAAGAAACTCATTAGACTTTCCTTGACACTGTTAGGATAAATCTTACATCAATAAAATTGCCAGTCCCAACGAAGTGTGTAGCTAACTGTAGATAATGTAATATGAAATTCGAATTGCTCAGTATATGTTATATGAGGGTACTTTTTTGGAAATTTCCGAGCAAGCTGTGTACAATTTCTCAGGTAAATGATACGGAAAATAGTTCTAGTATTTGCTCGTGTACACTGGCGTCAACCAATTATCTATTCATACGCCGCTGATAAGACGTTGCCTTACGATCGATGTGTTGAAACAAGACCAGTCCATTGTCTCCGGGATACTAATTACTCAGAGAGGATATGGTGGGAGTGGATGAAGCAAAGGAGGGTATGTCAGGATAGTAGCAGGTGGAAAATCTTGATCTCTGCCTACCCCTCTGCGTATGTATATCTAACAATATGGACGATCGTATTTTGCGCCTCCGGGAAACGGGCGTCATTTTATGTGTGTATAAAAATATTGGTGGACATTTCCAACAGCGCCATCTAGTTCCAAAGTAAGCTAAGTATAGTTTGTATCATGGGAACCAGACAACTGATATAAAACTTATACTTTTTTTGTAAATACATACATATAATACATATTAACACCCAGACACAGAACAAACATCAATGTTCGTCACACAAACGCTTGGTCTGGGTGAGAATCGAACCCAGACCTACAGCGCAGAAGGCAGGGTTACTACCGAGCTGTGAGGCCAGTTTTGTCAGGTCATACAAGTAATGGTGGTCTTAAATTTAATGAACTCTCGAAGCGAACTTTTACAATTATTTGGTTAAATTGCGCTGGCAAGCAGCCCGCGCCCGGACGATATAGACGAGTGGAGTGTGTGTCACGGTCTGAGCTCGGCAGCCGCCCGGAAGTGTGGTCTGTAGTTTTACCTACCCGACCACTATGCCCACTATGAGAGCGTGGTGGTCTAGCGGTACTGACCCCCGAGTTTCAATCCGGAGGTCGCCGGTTCAAATCCCGATGTGCACCTATGAGTTTTTCGATTGAAAGATTTAAGTGCACAATACTACGTTCTCAAAACGGTGAAGGAAAACATCGTGAGGAAACCGACATGTCCTAGAACTAAAAATTCGAAGACATGTGTCGAGTGCACGAAAGGAGCCTCTTTGAGGCGCACTTACAATCCTTTCAACACACTGGTTCTACAGAACCGGTGACTCGAAGAAGAAGACCTGCCCCACCTTTTATGTGACTTAGGTAATGGAACGAGCTGACGGCCCACCTGATGTTTAAGTGTCATCCGCCGCCCATAGACAACAGCAATACCACTCAAGTCCAATCCACCAAAGTACGAGATGACACAAGTTCATCACCCCGAGACGGGGATGTTACGTCTCATGAGCCAGCAATTTCAAAATTTTCGACCTGAACTATACTTGGTAACTGTCTAGAAAATATATACAAATATATTTTAATCCATCGCCCGGACTTGTTGCTAGTTCATGGTATAAGATTTGTACTGGCCGTCGGGTTGTTAATTGGATTAATGGAAGAAAGTTTTAGACGAGTGGGTAAACGATGGCGTTGAGTTCATCCCTCGAAGCTCTGCCTACACCTTCGGGGATAATGGCGTGTATATTTCAATCTATTAGTAAACGATCGTAAAGGTGTTTCACACTTTTATTTCCATATCGACCTTTCTCCTGACATTTTGCATGTGAAGCAAATGATTGCTCAACTGTGTTCGATACCTCTCGCATTGTTTTCTATATCTGTCTTCGCTTGTGTGTCTGTGTGTCCAATTGTGCCTTTATGCTGTATATAATTCATTCATTTACCGAGCGAGTAATACGTTTAATGAACTTAGCATACAACATGACCTTGACCTCTTCAACTGCAGTGTTCCTACCCTCAGAAACAAACTGATAGAAACATTCTTTCCACGTTACGTAACCTGAGTGTGATTGAACATACCTATTATTGTATACTAGTTTTTATTTATATAGGAAATATTAAAAGTTTTGATTGTATTGTGATTGTGAGTGAATAGTGGGTAGTTTTTATTTCATCTGTTTTTTGTTGTGTATTACTTTTCTAATAGTAGGGACCTTTAAATGGCCATCTCATTTCTAAGCATTGATTTACCTAGTTTGTTACATTGTGCCGATGGTTTCTCTAAAATAAATAAATAAAATAAAATATCTTTGCTTTATATCGACTGGCCTCATAGCTCAGTTGGTTAGTAACCCTACCTTCTGCGCTGTAGGTCGTGGGTTCGATCCCCACTCAGGACAAACATTATTGTGACATTTGTAACATTGATGTTTGTTCTGTGTCTGGGTGTTAATATGTGTATTATATGTATGTATTTACAAAAGAAAAGTATATAAGCATTATATCAGTTGTCTAGTTCCCATGATACAAGCTATGCTTAGCTTACTTTGGGGCTAGATGGCGCTGTGTGACAATGTCCACCATTATTATTATATGAAGTCATATTAATGAGTTATTATTAGCACATATGCTAATAAGGTTAATATCGTTTAAAAATTATGTAAATAAAATGTAAGGCATATCCGGTTAGTTGACTGGCCTCACAGCTCAGTTGGTAGTCCTGCCTTCTGAGCTGTAGGTCTTAGGTTCGATTCCCACCCAGGACAAACATTTGTGTGACGAATGTTTGTTCTGTGTATAAAAAGTATAAATGGAATCTATAGCGCCCATAGTACAAGCTATGCTTAGATTGGAGCTAGATGGCGCTGTGTGAATTGTCCACCAATATTATTACTATTAGTTATATATATACATAGTTGCATACTTTTCATATTTTTTATATAAAAATCTTGTTTACTCTGTTTTTCACACAACCTCAAGATACAAAATGAGGGTTCGAATTGGCATAAGGACAATTATCATTTGACGGTACATCATTTTTAAGTAATTACGCTGTGAACCCTAGTTTTATAAATAAATAAATATTTTTTTTATATAGTTATTTATATATTTTATATAGTTATATATATAGTTCAGTAGTTATATTGCAGCATCCGAAATAATGATTTGTTTTAATCAGTCAAGTTCACAATGTTGTCGAAGTAGCGGGCGAGTAAGTCAGCCAGTTTCTTGAACTTCAGAACTTGCTGGACCGCAAAGTTTGCCAAAGCTTTGCGATGCGGACACAGATTCGAGTGCTTTTGAAACTTTGAAAACTAACATTTGCCTTTGGTAACCTTGACACTGCATTCATACAAATTATTGCATGTTTTTTTGCCAAACCAATGTCTCCAGCCACCTGTCACGTTCAAAATAAATTTCCTCTCTCTGTGGATTGACGCCAAATAACTTCACGCGTATACAGGGTGTCCGGTAATGAATGGATAACCTTGAAATGGGTCTTAGTAGAACTGTTGGGCATTCGGAAAAAAATATCAAATAAAAAAAAACTAAGTAGTATCAAAGATATGTATTTTTTAAATAATATCGACATTTTGTTTTTTTTTTTGTTTTTTTTTATACTACTTGGTTTTTTTATTTGATATTTTTTCCGAATGCCCAATAGTTCTACTAAGACCCATTTCAAGGTTATCCATTCATTACCGGACACCCTGTATTACTGCACACTTTTTAGTACCAGTAGTACTTGTGCCAATTTCGTCCGGGGAAGTACTGCTGTCACCATACCCATTTCTGCCGGCAAGCAGTAATACATTCGCGTTACTGTGTTCCGGTTTAAATGGTGTGGTTTCCGTTGAAATTAACTTTATGTGAGATCTAGATTCACGTCTCACAGTTACGGGCGCATATGATGCGAATTGGTTCTTTTTTGTACCTAAGTAGGGATGGACCCAAGTCGTATTGCTTGTAATGGGCAAAGGTTACCCTATTTGATCAAATGGTCCATCTGCTCGTCCCGTAACATTCACAAAAGACTGATTCGTCAGTGTCAACTAATAATTTCGCGTTTCATCGTTGTATGTATTATTCCGTGCTAGCATCACGTGTTACGAACCAATATTTTCGCCAGTCGAACACTAATAGTAGTCTCTTGTCATTCATTCGCTCTGGTTTCATTCTTTCTAAATTAACCTAATTAATATAGACAAATTATTTAAAATCTGACGAGACGATTCAATAATGTAGGTAGCTAATTAAGAAGTAATAATAATAATAATAATAATAATGGTGGACATTTCACACAGCGCCATCTAGCCCCAAAGTAAGCTAAGCATAGCTTGTATCATGGGAACCAGACAACTGATATAATACTTATATACTTTTCTTTTGTAAAAAATACATACATATAATACATATTAACACCCAGACACAGAACAAACATCAATGTTACAAATGTCACATAATTGTTTGTCCTGAGTGGGCATCGAACCCACGACCTACAGCGCAGAAGGTAGGGTTACTAACCAACTGAGCTATGAGGCCAGTCAAGTGCCCAAATGTTACTATATTTTTGAAAAGTCTCTTGCGTAAAATCTCTCAGACTGTGGAAGTATCTTGCGGCAGACATTTATCCCGTTAGTGCTATGCGGATAACTTCCAGTAATTTTAACTTGCACAATGTATTACTGACAGAGTTTGAGGCCACACAAGTTGACAGCCATTATATAACTAACAAACTCGATATAGCGAGCTCTAATCACAATTGTCCACTACCGCACGCGTGGCCATGACTTTGTAATAGGATTTATATCTGAATTGACGCTCGCTACGCAACCAAATACTTTCAGAGATTCGAGATCATCAAATATTATGTCTTACATGATATATGAAAACGAAAATAAAAATGACTCAAACATACGGATAGGATCGATTCAGAAGATATTACAGCGTCATCATGCCTCGTTTCGGGTGTCAGTAAATAAATAGTAAATATTCGTGGACATTTCACGCATCGCCATCTAGCCCCAACCTAAGTGTAATTAGTACCATAGGAAACAGATAATTGATAGAATACATATATACTTTTTTAAACATACACATTAACGCCCAGACACAGAACAAACATCAATGCTCTTCACACAAATGTTTGTCCTGGGAAGGGAATAGAACCCACGACCTGCTCAGAAGGCAGAATTACCAACTGAGCTGGGAGACCGGTCAAAGGTACCGTGCGTCGCTGCAGAGGTCGTAAATACAATATGACAAGGTGTATTAAAACGGCACATACACGCTGCTTCTTTGTTGAGAGTGGGGCTTCCAAAGTCAAAACTTTTATTTCCATAGAATTCATAAAGAAATGGCTTGGGAAATATTATTCAAAACATAAGGTCACGCGTACTTATCGATAAGTTTGATGCCTGTTTAAACCCTATCCGACCCTTCCTCGTGTGACAACACGTATGACCTAAAACTTGAACAATGTAGCGTGTTTGCCGGTCTACCCTCGGACTTGCAGCCTTTTTAATTGCAAATGTTTTGACTTATAACTTTTTGTTACGTACGCTGTCTCGTTATGTATGTTACTCGGCGATTGTTTGGTCTAGTTTGTAACTGTTGCGTCATTATTTCAAAGGATCAGTTTCTAGTTTGAGATTAGGTCATGGCTGCCGTCTATTTATCAATGTTACAAATCGTAGCTTCCGTCGCCTTGACTGTGAGTGTAATAGAACTGTATTGTATTCCACTCGGCCCTACATTCTGTTTTTTTAATGTGATGTAAGTCATAGAACGAGCCGACGGCCCACCTGATGTTAAGTGGTAACCGCCGCCCATACACAACAACAATACGACTCGAGCCCTCTCTACCAGAGTATGAGATGACTTAAGTCGCATTGCATGGCATCCATCACCACGAGACGAATCATAATCTACACTTCTTCGAGTCACCGGTTCTGTCAAACCAGTGTGGTGAAAGGATTGTAAGTGCGCCTCAAAGAGGCTCCTTTCGTGCACTCGACACACGTCTTCGAATTTTTAGTTCTAGGACATGTCGGTTTCCTCACGATGTTTTCCTTCACCGTTTTGAGAACGTGGTATTGCGCACATAAATCTATCAATCGAAAAACTCATAGGTGCACGTCGGGATTTGAATCGGCGACCTGATTGAAACTCGGGGGGCAGTACCGCTAGACCACCACGCTCTCTAATTTACACAAAATTGATAAAGCCTTTACAGAAGAACACACAGTGTTGGTAAAGCTGAGAATACCGGAAATGTTTCATGTTTGTAAGATAAGGTCGCGTGCACCGAGCGCGGCGCGGCGCAGCCCAACTATTGATCGATTCCAGTTTTATTTAGCTCGTCTGCTGTTAGCTGTTCTACTCACTTCCACCTGTGTTCCATATTGTGCTGTTGACCACCAATTTTTATTCTCCTAGACAATTATTGGATTAAACTAGCTGACCCGGCAAACGTGTAGCTATGAAAAAAAAAACTAGTATCGCAATTTAAAAATAGGGATTTGTGGTAGAATGGTGAAACTTTAGGGTTGTACGTATTTTTTAATTCTCAATCATACAAGATTTGACCAAAAAAAATTTTTTTTGGGTGTGGACCACCCTTGTCACTTAGGGGTATGAAAAATAGTTAACGTCCTATTCTCAGACCTACCGAATATACACAAAATTTCATAAAAATCGGTCATTCCATTTCAGAGGAGTTTGGTAACACTGTGACACGATAATTTTATTTATTAGAAATGTTATGTTTTTAGAAATGTTGGCAATGTCATGAATAACATTCTTTGTTTTTTTTTGGAGCGGAAATGTATCTACTTTAAAGGGGAAAATGGACAGGCAACACAGACTCATTCTTCAGCTTAAAATACACTTATTTTCAGCGCTGCTATGTAAAAATATACTTATCCGACAGTACCTACCCTACCTGTAGGAAAGTGAAGATCCTTGAGCTAAAGTCTTATTGAACGAACCGATGTGAAGTTATTGATAAAGAACTCATTTGTCGATATTCCGAGTACGGCATGGGTAGAATGAAAACCATTATCACATCCTGTCTATATTTGTTTTGTATGAATCAAGTTACATATTTGTATGGTTGACGCAACGGATAAATGTATAACATAGCAACTTACAATGAAATAAGCAATAATATTATAACCATTTCATACAATATACATATATAATTTACATACCTATATAGTTTACAATTAGAAACGAATGAATAAAGCAATAATAAGGTTTATCCAATACAAAATAATAGAGTAATACATATTTCCTTTATAATTCATAAAAAAATCGTTCTAGTTTTTGATAAGACGAAACTCATTAGGATTTGATTTAGTATAATTTAGAATTTGGACGTAACAAAATGTCCTCGATCGTAGACAAATCATATATCGCAATATCAGCTCCTTCATAAGCAATTGCAAGCGATGCATTGCGTTGCAGTGGGGTGCAAACTGCAAGCTGGACGATTGCCAGACGATTGCTGCGACAATATACCGCGCTACAAATGTGATGGATCTAGTAACGTACCTTTCATTCATGGTTAGAGTTACTGATACTTTCAACTGATATTTTCAATTGTACAACTGAAGCGGGCATCTTCAAGGTGCAAGAATCTGAGCCGTTTGATAGCGGCTACATATTTGAGCTGTTTGACAACGGCTAGATGTTTGAGCTGTTTGAAAACTGCTAGATATTTGAGCCGTTTGACAGCGGCTACATATTTGAGCTGTTTGACAACGGCTAGATGTTTGAGCCGTTTGATAGCGGCTACATATTTGAGCCGTTTGACAGCGGCTAGATGTTTGAGCCGTTTGATAGCGGCTACATGTTTGAACCGTTGGAAAACGGCTAGATGTTTAAGCCGTTTGATAGCGGCTACATATTTGAGCTGTTTGAAAGCGACTACATACATATATGAGCCATTTGAGAGCGGCTCCATGTTTGAGCCATTTGACAGCGGCTATATATTATTTGAGTCGATGGAAGCCTTAGTCCTTGAGTCAAAGCACCTTAAAGAAGCCATGTATGACCGACATTCTGGCTTATAATTTTGGCAAGCGAATAAGCATTGCCTTGCGACGTGGCAGTGTAGTAATACTGTCGGCATTCTAGACGCGCTACCTGCGCGGAGTGGTTTTAATAATAATACTAGCTATTGCCCGCGACTTCGTCCGCGTGGAGTTCGGTTTTATCACGCACCCCTATTTTACCCCTCGGAAAAGTAGCCTAAGTTACTCCTTGTTACATCAGCTATCTGCCAGTGAGAGTCCCGTCAAAATCGGTGCAGCCATTTCAGAGATTAGCCGGAACAAACAGACAGACAAACCGACAATAATTGTAATAAATGTTGTTTTGGTATATGTACCGTGTATACATCCATATGCACTTAGTAAAAAGCGGTTATTTTAATATTACAAACAGACACTCCAATTTTATTTATTTGTATTATAGATAATATTGGTAGACAATTCACACAACGCCACGCCATCTAGCCCCAAACTAAGCATAGCTTGTACTGTGGGAACCAGACAACTGATAGAATACATTTATACTTTATGTAAATAAATATAATACATATTAACATCCAGATTAAGAACTTAGTTTAGTTTTTTGTAGGTTTATTGTATTATATTTGACATGTGAAATAGTAAAACAGCTTGTTCATTAAAGTAGTGGTAATTAAAACTAGTTAATTTGCCTCACGTTATTTCTCAAGAAAAACTATAATGGCAAAGGTTAAATAGATAACTACATTATGTAATTGCTGGAGTGTCGCAGTAACAGAAAATCCTTAACTAATCCGATGGCCGGCCTCGCGCGCTGTCGTCACATCACATGGTACGCGTGAGTTCTACTTATACCTAAGTGTTCACTTACTAAAGTGTTGTGTAAGTCACAGTTTCTGACTTACCTTAATACATGAATATTGGACATTTCACACAGCGCCATCTAGCCCCAAAGTAAGCTAAGTAAATAGCTTGTGTCATTGTAACTGATATAATACTTTTTTTCGTAATTTCTATTTAGTTTTTACGCCATCTAGCCCCAAAGTAAGCTAAGCATAGCTTGTGTTATGGGAACCAGACAACTGATACAATACTTGTATACGTTTTTTTTTATTAGTACATACATATTATTATACATATTAACACCCAGACACAGAACAAACATCTGAGTTTCTCACACAAATGTTTGTCCTGGGTGGGAATCGAACCCACGACCCACAGCGCAGAAGGTAGGGTTACTAACCAACTGAGCTGCGAGGCCAGTCATACATACACATCAACAATATATCATATATAACAACATATCAACACCCAGACACAGAACAAAACCTATGTTCGTCACACAAATGTATGTCCTGGGTGGGAATCGAACTTACGATCTACAGAGCAGAGGGCAGGGTTACCTGCCAACTGAGCATTAGGCCAGTCTTCTTAATCCTTGAAAGGTTTCTAGTTTGTTTCTAATGCCTCCAAAAATAGCCAAATAACCTGTTTATCGAATGTTGGTAATTGATGATATCTTTTAATCATTTTAATTTTCAATAATTAGTGGTCAATGCTATTGTAAGGTCTTTTAAGGTGTTAAATTCAACTAATTAATTTTCGTTTAAAATTTGATAATCAGGGTTCCTTTATTAACGTAAAAAATCCATCGACAAATATATAATAGCCCTGGTAGGTGACTCTAGGATTCAGTGTCGTAGGTGTCAGAAACTGGTATTACTGTACCATGACGTCCATAATCGTCTTTTTTGAAGATATGTCAAACATTTATTTAAGGTCTATGACGTCAGCAAATCCGCGTTTTAATCAGCAAGGTCATCACCGTCATCGCTATAACTAATGTTGTTTCTGAAATGTGTTTGTTTCATTTTCCTTCGCTAAACAGACTGTCTCCTGTGACTTGGACCGCGATCAGCTGTCCACGGTGTACTATATGGGTCGCGCTATTTCGCACCGCGTGGGCGGTGCGGTGCGGGCTTCTTATCGGAGCATGAAGCTAACTAGACGTGGACCGCCCCGCCCCGCCCCGCCCCGCCGGGTTACCGGGTTCACTTGTTCTTATCGTGTTCCGTTTCACTATTGGCACGCGGTTCGCGTTCGATTCTGACGCTGTGTCATGTATAGTCCCAAAAATCTAAGTAAAGCCCCAAACCAAATGTCCATGTGTGAGATCTACCACAAAAATATTAAAAATTGTACATAGTGCCTAAAGTTATAGGCAGATTGAGATATATTTGACTGGCCTCACAGCTCAATTGGTAGTAACTCTGCCTTCTGCGCTGTAGGTCGTGGGTCGATTCCCACCCAGGACAAACATCTGTGTGACGAATACATATGTTTGTTCTTTGTCTGGGTGTTAATATGTATAATCATTCATGACTATGTTATTGTATCTAGATTTACTTCTGAAAGTGATAGTAATATCACTTTTTACGATTACTTCTTACTATTCTAGTCCACGGTATATTATGTAAATATATACAGATAGCGCATTGCAGAAATACAAAAAGGCATTGTTGAGGATGCACGGCTTTAAATGCTGCAGCTTGCGGAACAATGTTTATTGTCCCTGTTTATGATCGGGAACCAAATACACAAATTTTAGGTGAAGGCTATGCACACACTCATTTTTTATTACTATGAAGTCAAAGTCAAAGTCAAAACTTTTATTTCCATAGAATTCATAAAGAAATGGCTCGGAAACGTCAATATTATTCAAAACATAAGGTCACGCGTCCTTATTGATAATTTTGATGCCTGTTCAAACCCTATCCGACCCTCCATGGGGAAGAACAGACAAGAAACCCCTAATGGAGGGATTCCTTTTTTTTCGCGAGCATGATCCTTGTAACAATTGAGTACTTAGGTATGACATGATATTATGATCCAGTGTTGTGATGTTTAGTGTGAGCCAAGTTCGTCCGGGGAAGTAATGTCACCATACCTATTTCTGGCGCCAACCAGTAGACCGTTTGTGTTACTGTGTTCCGGTTTGAAAGGTGTAGTTGAAAATTACAGGCACATGAGACATTCCACCTTCATTTCTCAGAGTTACTTGTGCATACGATCGACTTGGGTCTTCTTGTATCTAAGTAGGGGAGGAACTGAGTCGTATTGCTTGGTATGGGCAGAAGTTACCACTTAAGCAGGTGGATCAAATGCTTGTTCCGTAATTTTGAAAAACAAAAAAAGAGATCACTTGAACATACCGTGTTTGCTCCATTACCTAAACGAAAGTCATAATATAATATACTAGTATACTACTAATATACTATAACTAGCTGTTGCCCGCGACTTCGTCCGCGTGGAATTCGGTTTTATCACGCACCCCTATTTTACCCCTCGGAAAAGTATCCTAAGTTACTCCTTGTTACATCAGCTATCTGCCAGTGAAAGTCCCGTCAAAATCGGTTCAGCCATTTCAGAGATTAGCCGGAAGAAACAAACAGACAGACAGACAAAAATTTTAAAAAATATATATTTTGGTATATGTACCGTGTATACATCCATATGCACTTAGCAAAAAGCGATTATTTTAACATTACAAACAGACTCCAATTTTATTTATTTGTATAGATTATAAAATATAGATCATGATAAGTATCGGATGCGTCTTCAGAGCGGAATGCAGATGAAACAATTGTAATCGCGTCTGTTCCACTTCCGAATCCAATCACACTGAAGTGATCACTTGCGAAGCGAGCCAAATCCCGGCTAACATTTGGAAAGGTACTTCCAACACTTCACCTTTATTTTTGAGAGCGTGGTGGTCTAGCGGTACTGACCCCCGAGTTTCAATCTGGTCGCCGCCGCCGGTTCAAATTCCGACGTGCACCTATGAGTTTTTCGATTGAAAGATTTATGTGCGCAATACCACGTTCTCAAAACGGTGAAGGAAAACATCGTGAGGAAACCGACATGTCCTAGAACTAAAAATTCGAAGACATGTGTCGAGTGCACAAAAGGAGCCTCTTTGAGGCGCACTTACAATCCTTTCACCACACTCGTTCGACAGAACCGGTGACTCGAAGAAGAAGAAGAAGACCTTTATTTTTATTAGTATTGTCGGGTGTAATAATAAACGGCCTCGAGGGTTGTAATGTTTCGAGGCATTGTGTGCAAAAGCGATGGTCGCTGGTTCGAATACCGTAAAGCTGACGTAATTATATTTCGCGGGTCTGGATGATTAAACACTACAGTTTTCTGTTACGAAACAACGAATCCTTACGAACTCTTCAATTCACTTTAACTAAATGAAACAGAACCCCCATAGTGTTGAGTGTTTCAATTAAAACTGAACACTTTCAAGTTGTCGGTCGTCAGTTGGTTCGGCGACCGTGAACCGCTACATCTGCGCAGGCGTTGATATTGACCTTCTCGGAGTTTGTCGCCAGTTTACACAAACTGATTTATTGCAAACATCTTTTGATGGATCGTAAATGGAGGAGCCTTCCTTTGATGATCTAAATACACTCACCCTTTGATGATCTAAATACACTCACAGGTGTTTAGATATGAAACGGAGATCCCGGAGATTTGCAAACGGCCGACACAATTTATGACTGCGAATGATGTGTACGAATTTTCCACATTAGGTTGTTTTTTTGATGTTATTTATTCGATTTTTATACAGTACAGTAAAATAATACTTACAAATCGTAGCTAAATGGTACATTATAGTAGAAGCCTGAAATAGCAAGCAATTTAACGCGGACTGATATTGGAAGGCGAGGCGTCGCGTCGCCGAGTGATTTTCAAGGGATAAGACTTCAGCTGAGTCCGTTTAAGTAGACCAGCTGGGATTGCCTGTTTTTTTTTATGTAATACAGTTACAGTACGAGCTGACGGCCCACCTGGTGTTAAGTGGTAACCTCAGCCCATAACAAGCGATGCGGCTTGGGTCCTCCCCTACTAGGTACGTACTATACTACGTATATCTATGTACTTATACATGGATATGCTGTATATTATGGACTGTATTCTACATTTCTCTTAATTTTCTTTCGCGCCAATTGGAACGCCTTTGTTCATTTGTAAAGTTGAACAGAAATGTCCACTCAGCGCTGTTCATTAGCCACGTTAAAAAAAACTGTCTAGCAATTTCTGTTATTATCATGTTGGAAATTGTTGGCGTGTGATTTTGATGCGTACCGAATATATCCGAATGACGTATCTATTTCTTTTTTTAATGACGAGGGATTTTTCTAAGTAGAGGCAGAAAATATTTAAAATTATGAATTATTCACTTTCACGCTTGAATTATTTTAAATGTCAGATTAGAACTTATTTCAATGTGGAAGCGGTGACGGTTGAGTGGATTTTGCATCGGCTTAAGATCTATTGTAGGCCCTGGGTTCGAATCCTACAGTGAGTTATGATGTGAGTTGAGTTATGCTTGCGGAAGTCCTAAGCACATAACTGTCTGTTCTGGTAGCTTTCACCGTCGGCTTGGTAGCCACTTAAATTAGTTTACAAAGTAGTTAAACGCAAAACCGTGTTATTTTATCGATTAGTGTAAAATGTACTATGTAAGTAAAGGTTCATGAACTTCCAAGTTCAAACTAATAAATTATTTCGTATGTGTGTGAAATGTGAGCTGTTGCCAATTTGTTGCGATCATGTAAAATGCGATCTCCCATTAAATAATGAATACCTTTTCACATGAGTTTATTTGAAACGTAAACGGTTAATACCAATTTTATAAATACGCTGCTAATTAACGTTATTGTGTTAAACTGAATCAGCCAATAAAACGAAATTGCAGAGAAAAAAGCATTTAAATTTATGCTTCATCATGGATTCTTATTAGTCTTTTTAATTAATTTTATGTATTTACAACCATTAACGGCATCATAATATCGTAATATACGAAATATTGAGTACAGCTAAAAAAATTATTCATTGTCCGAAACTGTATTACAGTAGCATTGTCATCGTTTCAATGGTCTCCAATCGGTTAGCAATAAAATAGCACGGCATACGCTATATTATCCTGTAAGCCAGGTGCATAGTCAGTGTTCCAACTGCGACAATGTGTCGTAACTTCCTGACACGAAATGTATGAACACGTCGCCGGCCGCAGTAGATACGAGCCGTTATCAAAATGGCGGCTACACCGACCGCGGTCGTTGACGCGCCGCCGCGCCGCGTCCCTCCCCACTCGCGCGCGTCTATATTGATCGCGCTCGCGCTGTGCGCCGCCTGGCGGACTGGTGGCGCCATCTAGTGGCGACTTGCGAGAACCTAGTTAAGGATCAAAATAACAGATGGCGCTGTTTTAAATTTCGACTAATCGTACGCAACACTGTTCGACGAAATAAGTCCCGCGCCTATCACGGGAACTATGTGAATACAACCAAAGATACTTCTTAGAAACTAGCGCCTCATCAAATAAATTCTAAAGCCGAGCGAGCGCGAGCGGGTTAGAATCTTTTTGTTTTTCTTTTGCAGGGCAGTTAAAATGTTATGCTTATATGCTAGGATAAGAGAATACTTTAAATGATCAGGACAGATTTGCAGTCAAAGGTACATAAGTTTGTAATCAAACTAATCACTATTAGTAATATAATACTCGAAAAGGCTTTAGATGTTTGTTACTCATTCACGTTAAAACTATTGAAAGGATTTTGGAGAAACTGCATAACCTAGTTCCTATACCAGGAATATACAATAAGAATAATATTATTCAATTGGTGCATTATATTGAGGACGATAGATACCATACATACTTAAATACATGCGTATTTCTATATAAATATTCTGTTTCAATAACACAAGGTTGTCACAGTGAGGCGAGCAAGTGGTAATTATAATAATGATATCTTTATTTCGGACAACATAAATTAACAAATTAGGTCCATAGAAAAACGTCTTAAAACTAACATACATAAAACTACAATAAAAATTACACCCTGGCTTCGTATAAATTAAATTAAACAAATAATTGAAAAAATAAGTAATAACAAATTAAAATGAAATTGAAAAGAAACATGAGAAAAAAAAAAACTTTTTCAATTATCGGCAGGTACTTAGGAAAAATTCGTGTGTAATATAGTCAAGTGAGACAACAAAGTGGTGTCCCAGTGGTCGGCCAGGGCGGACAGGATGCTGTAATAAATGATCATTAATAATTTGTCGTTGTGTACAGTGCAAAGACTTCGAGAAGGCTGGCGCGACCATAGCGGTGACTCCGTGCGACGTGGTCGAGGAAGCAGACATCACTTTCTCGTGCGTCGCCGACCCGCAGGCAGCTAAAGAGGTATCATGTATATTTTTATTTGATACAGTTACGGAAAGAGCTGACGGAACACCTGTTAAGTGGTAACCTCGGCCCGTAACGATACGACTTGGATCCTCCCCTACTAGGTACTACAAGATCCAAGTCGCATCGTATTCCCGTAACTCTAAGACGTGTGGGTGGAATGTCTCATGTGCATGTAATTTCACCGGCAACCACACCTTTCAAACAAGTTGTATACAAGATTCTAGTACGATTATATTCAATTAATTAATCTAAGCTAATTAATTACTAACTTAAATGACAGTGAGACACTATTAGGTTCATACAAGTTTTAAATACAACACGTATAACGGAAAAACCGCCCAGACTTTACCGCCCAATAAAATCCTAATCTGGTCGTGTGACAGCGCGCGGCGCTAGCGGCGCGCGAAACGTCCATAAACGTTTAACGCGTTCCATGTCCCCGCCCCACCCCCGCCCACGCCCGCCCACGCCCGCGCCGCCGGGTAAAGGTCAACGCGTAGTAATGTGCTGTGACCTGACCTTTGCTCCACGGAAATAGGTGTCTCGGTCATAATATCTGGGTAAAGGGTGTGGTGACACGAATTTTTCATAGAAAAACCAATTTAGGACATCATTTTTTATAGGAAAATCAATTCAGAACATAATTTTAATGTAGAAAAATCAATTCAGAACATAATTTTGATATATCGGTTTGACTGTCCCCGTTGAATTAATTAATTAGGCTGCATGAGAAGACACAAAAACTTAGTATCGATTAAGCTGCCTGCTTAGCAAGGGTCCACAGTCCACGGTTCGATTCCCTGCACCGAAGCAAACATTTGTTGGTCTTGAATGTTTGTTTATTTTATCTGTGTGAATGTGTCCTGCCAACTGCGACACATTCTGTTGTAGGTACGAGTGTGTAAACGGTTCAATAATAGCTTGGCTTTGCTGTTTGAATATGGTTTTTCCTCGAATAATCTATTTACTAAATACGATCTTTAAAAAATTTGCAGTAAATAATCCGGGCTTCATTCTCTTTGATTTATTCTTATGAATTTGTATGAAAATTTCATTATTTGTAGGAAGTATCACGTCCGAGGTCGTTGCTTCTGTTCTCTGACAGTATTACATCCTTATCCAGAATTGTGTTGTATAATATCGCAATAATACGATAATATTATTACACTCTTCCAGGAATTGTCTGCTGACTAGACGTTATTGAATTTTCTTATAATAAAAACGGTACAGTCGATAGGTGAAGTGAATAATTTATTCTAGTTCTGGGCTTAATCAAACATCGTATGTAGATGTTATTGTTATTGGGTTCGGATAGCGTTGCGCTCAAATTGACGACATTATTTTCCTACATATTATTATCACATTAATTCAGCTTTAAATTAGGTAAAGTTAGGATTAGGAATATTACCTAATTAAATAATTATATGAAATGACAAAGATG
The DNA here is from genome assembly GCA_947359385.1 of Chesias legatella. Lineage (NCBI taxonomy): Eukaryota > Metazoa > Arthropoda > Insecta > Lepidoptera > Geometridae > Chesias > Chesias legatella. The sequence continues at coordinate 8,393,372 of OX375781.1, read as the reverse complement.
ACATCGAAATTCAACGTTAAAACTGCTGTATTTCCAGATGGTGTTCGGAAACTGCGGAGTGCTGCACTGCCCCTCGTTGGAGAACAAGGGCTACGTGGAGATGACGTCCATCGACGCGGACACCTCGCACGACATCGTGGAGGCCATCAGCGGCAAGGGAGGCCGCTACCTGGAGGCGCAGGTAACACACCACAGTGACACTGCTTCCCCACAAGGGCTACGTGGAAACAACGTCCATCGACGCGGACACCTCGCACGACATCGTGGAGGCCATCAGCGGCAAGGGAGGCCGCTACCTGGAGGCGCAGGTAACACACCACAGTGACACTGCTTCCCCACAAGGGCTACGTGGAAACAACGTCCATCGACGCGGACACCTCGCACGACATCGTGGAGGCCATCAGCGGCAAGGGAGGCCGCTACCTGGAGGCGCAGGTAACACACCACAGTGACACTGCTTCCCCACAAGGGCTACGTGGAGATGACGTCCATCGACGCGGACACCTCGCACGACATCGTGGAGGCCATCAGCGGCAAGGGAAGCCGCTATTTGGAGGCGCAGGTAACACACCACAGTGACACTGCTTCCCCACAAGGGCTACGTGGAAACAACGTCCATTGACGCGGACACCTCGCACGACATCGTGGAGGCCATCAGCGGCAAGGGAGGCCGCTATTTGGAGGCGCAGGTAACACACCACAGCGACACTCTGCCCCCCCCCCCCCCCCACAAGGGCTACGTGGAGATGACGTCCATCGACGCGGACACCTCGCACGACATCGTGGAGGCCATCAGCGGCAAGGGAGGCCGCTATTTGGAGGCGCAGGTAACACCACAGTGACACTCTGCCCCCCCCCCACCCCACAAGGGCTACGTGGAGATGACGTCCATCGACGCGGACACCTCGCACGACATCGTGGAGGCCATCAAGGGAGGCCGCTATCTGGAGGCTAGATGTCGCTGTGTCAATTGTCCACCCATACTACTATTATATGAATCCCACTACGTTTTACTCCGGCACCACGCGTCCGAAGCCGCGCACGGAATCTAAGTAACATGTCTAAGTAACCTGTAAGTGACAGGTGCTTATAAGCCAAAACCGTAGAATAAGATTTAAGTATAATTATGTATCTGTTGTTGGTGTGTCTAAATAAATAAATAAATAAATGTTATTCCAGATCCAAGGGTCCAAGACGCAAGCGGAGGAGGGCACGCTGATAATCCTGGCGGCGGGGGACCGCACGCTGTTCGACGACTGCCAGACTTGCTTCAAGGCGATGAGCAAGAACTCCTTTTACCTTGGTAGTAGTCAGCTACTCCGGTTGCGACCGCGGAGATACTTGCCCATTGATTCAACGCGCCCGCGCCGGTACCCGCACTCCCGCTGTGCCGTTTGACCAACTATATGTACTCTAGTACCTACTTCAGACAAACTATATGTACTCTAGTACCTACTTCAGTCAAACTATTATGTACTCCAGTACCTACTTCAGTCAAACTCTTCCGGCGGAGTACTGTTTGTATATCAACTGATACCGCCCAAGCAGTGCACCCGCGTTACTTTCCGGTCTGAAAAGAAACTTTTTGTCATTTCACGTGCCTGTAATTACACTTACAGGTGCTACTTACGTGAGACGTTAAATCTTCATTTAAGTTAAGGGCTTGGGACTTGTTAAGATTTTAATTCCCATACCTAGGAATAGAGGAGTCCCTCAATTATCATTGTTGTTGTGTGACCTTTGTCGTAAAATGACCCATTAAAAGGTCAAACAATCTACTGGTATCTGGAAAATATTTTGTTCAATATCTATATGAACTGATTAAAGGGAAGAACGAGAAATAATCTCTCTGCTGGCGTATACGTCTGTGTACTAAATGCGGTTTTCCAGAAAAACTGGCGTTACACGTAAAGAGTTTGTCAAACGGTACAATTTTTTTATTATCTGTATTCAACTTTCGCGATTATTATTGCTAAGCATGCGTTCTGTTTCCATTTTGAGTTACGCGTCTGCTTTTACCGTATTATTTTGTATCATTGGGCAAATCCGAGCGCAATAGATAATAAGGCCTCACATATTTTGTTTATGTATTTAAGTTTGTTGATTTTGGTACTTTTCAGCTCTATTATTTCATTTGACGCCGATATCGTTGGGCATGAATTGACTGTCCATTATATGGATTAACAACTCGGTGACGAGAACGTTATTTCACAATATTTTGCCAGGAGAAACTGTAAGAGTATGGCTCGGCCACTCGTAGATAGGCTGCGATATGAACGCCAGGTGGGTGTGTCAGCACGCACACTGGACGGAGGAGGTCGCATGACCTGGTCGGCGCAGGGCTTGGACTATCCCCCCTCCCCCACACCCCTTGCCGTGTGTCGTCCTATCGTTATAATGGAGGGTTGTGGTATAAGCTTAGAGCCTTAGCAAATGAGTTAGAAGTTACAACTGACTGCTGTTACAAATGTCAGTAACAATTTTGTCTTTAAATGACCAATGTTTTTCAAATTTTGTTCTCTATACATTTGTCTGAATATCGGATAACTATTCTTATTTTTTTTGGTTAACTATAATTTTATTATAAACTACAAACATGCATAAAATTACGTTCAAAATAATATGACATGGTAGACATTGTTGGTTAGTTAATTGCCGGCAAAATTTGTATTTAGTGCTTACTGTGAACAAAGATAATTAGATGAGGCACTTACAGGCGAGGTCGGCAACGCGTCCAAGATGAACTGCGTGCTGCAAGTGGTGGGGGGCGTGTCGCTGTGCGCGCTCGCGGAGGGGCTCGCGCTCGCTGACCGGGCCGGCCTCTCCCAAGCGGACCTGCTCGACGTGCTCACGCTCACACCGCTCGCCAGCCCCCATCTCATACTCAAGGGACGAGGTACTCTCGCTCACACACACACACCTCTCCCCAGCCCCCGTCTCATACTCAAGGGACGAGGTACTCGCTCACACTCACACCACTCGCAAGCCCACATCTCGTACTCAAGGGACGAGGTACTCGCTCACACTCACACCACTCGCAAGCCCACATCTCGTACTCAAGGGACGAGGTACTCGTTCACACTCACACCACTCGCAAGCCCACATCTCGTACTCAAGGGACGAGGTACTCGCTCACACTCACACCTCTCCTCAGCCCCCATCTCGTACTTAAGAGACGAGGTACTCGATCTAACATTTAGCTGCATAGTGTTTGCACTAAAGCAATATTTTAGTTAGAAAGGTATATAAAGACATTTGAAAATCTGAAGCCATGTAGTCCACGTAAAGTTGACTCCACGTGATGTGTAACTATAGAAGATAGGATCGCGAGGTAAAGGCAGCACGTTGTTGTAATGTTCCAGCGATGATAGAGTCTGCGTACTGCACGCACCAGCCGCTGTCTCACATGCAGAAGGATCTGAAGCTGGCGCTGGGGCTGGGCGACGCGCTCGAACAGTCGCTGCCACTCACCGCCACCACCAACGAGATATTCAAGCACGCCAAGCGGCTCGGGTACGCGAACCACGACGTCGCCGCCGTCTACATCAGGGCTAGGTTCTAACTAAACACAACCCCACACCACCCCACCCCACACACTCACACCCCACACACTCACACCCCACACACTCACACCCCACACAATCACACCCCACACACTCACATCCCACACACTCACACCCCACACACTCACACCCCACACACTCACACCCCACACACTCACACCCCACACAATCACACCCCACACACTCACACCCCACACACTCACACCCCACACACTCACACCCCACACACTCACACCCCACACACTCACACCCCACACACTCACACCCCACACACTCACACCCCACACAATCACACCCCACACACTCACATCCCACACACTCACACCCCACACACTCACACCCCACACACTCACACCCCACACAATCACACCCCACACACTCACACCCCACACACTCACACCCCACACACTCACACCCCACACACTCACACCCCACACACTCACACCCCACACACTCACACCCCACACACACACACCCCACACACACACACCCCACACTGTATGTTGGACGCAAGAGGTTTTGATACCGAGCACTTGATGTGGAAAGAACTTTATACAGGTGATACGCTAACGAACTTGGGTATTCTGTACATGATAATTAATAAGATTCAAAAAATTTACATTCTACGTATAAAAAATAATCTATGACTACTGAAAAATCTACGACATCTCGAAGTCATTTCCAAAAATGTTCAGGTTCAGAGCATCGTGCAGTTACCTGTATGGTAAGAAGTGTTTTGCGGCCAATTTCACACTTTCTACTTTCTGTCGTCAGATCTGCGACTCGGGTCGTATGGCATCATCGCAACATGTTTCGAAATCATGTTTAAATACTTTGATGTAGTGCGGATGGGTCGAGTGAAGTGAGGACTCTTAAGAATATCAGAGTGTATCTGGAAATCAAAGTGTGACATACGACGCGCTACCTACACCTTGTGATATACAAGTCGTTCATACAATGTTAAGGCTTTGTTAAGTTGACAGTTTCAAAGTTTGTTAGTTTGTCTGTTGCGCTTTCCATCAGTTTCTCATTCGATTCCACGCGTTTCATACTCCACTTGTAAACGAATAGAATAAGGTGGAAATTTATTTTTCCTTTCAAAGCCAGGTATTTTGGTAGTGAAACTGATTGAAATGTCACAAATCTGATTGGAATCTTACTTGAACTGCAATACGATTGATTTTCCTGTTACGGGTACGATCAGGTCAACAATTGTTCCTATAGAAAAATGCTTAGATTCTCTAACCGCATCGGGGAAGCCCTGCAGCCGGCCACTCTCAGGCGCCGCTTTCGACCCCGTTAGACCCTGTTCACCCCTGTATTCTTTAAGTAAAGCTTGCTTGCGTAGGCGGCGCTAAGTGTGACGTGTCCCTGCTTCCAGCTTATCGTTGTTAGGTCGGTGTGTGAATAGAAGGTAAGTACGACCATTTGAAATATGTTTTTTCGACGTAAGTTAGTGAATTTCTCTCAACTAACTGACTTATTGTAGGACTCTTGAATTCTATATTCCACATGGATGTAGTTTAGTTAAGACTCTTGTCCACACGGATTGTATTTTTATATGATGATATAGTTTGTATCGGTGACTTCATTTTTTGACGCGGTCTGTGAATAAAGATATTGTTTCTCATGTCTCGGAATGTTTCTAATCAGTCTCAATTAGTCTTTTAAATTGTCGTGAAGCTTAGAACACATTGCTACGCAAGACAGCGAACCTGCGCGCGTTCACTCAATTCAATCTCGCTTTGAATAAAATTGCATGGGGGAAGCATTCACTGCAGGCATCTTCTACCAGGTGTGTTATGGATATGAAATGAGAATACGGATATATGAATAATACTATCAGATACTAGATTTATACTAAATTCTGGATTATCATTTGGTACTAAAATCATAGAAAAATAATTAGCCTTATGGGTAATATACCTTATATTATAGCTACTCATTTTTAAGTGTAATCTACTTAAAATGCAAAAACAAAATTATTATAATATAAATTAACATTATTCGTTCCCTTTATATTATTGATTATAATTCAAACAATAAACACGATTAACGTGTCTCATTTAGACTCTTACCGTATCCGAAATAATGTCAAAGTCAAAGTCATAAACTTTATTTCCATAGAATTCATAAAGAAATGGCTTGGAAACGTCAATAATATCCAAAACATAAGTTCACGCGTACTTATAGATAAGTTTGATGTCTGTTCAAACTCTATCCGACCCTCCATGGGGAAGAACAGACAAGAAACCCCTAATGGAGGGATTCCTTTTTTTTCGCGACCTTGTAACAATTGAGTGCTTAGATCTATGTTACACGCATAACCAATGCATAACCTTTATATCAGCTTCGGGGTTCGGATAGATTTTTATTTAGACTTTTACGCGCGTAGCAATAGTACCGGACCTTAACGTTTCGGTACATGATAAACACATTCATAGCCTTAGTGGAGTGTATGTATGTGTATTGAATCAAATTGTTTACAATAGTTATAGGCTATGTATGGTTCTTTATTCACTATCCTCAGCGTACCTCAAACAGTAAGAATGTTAATCTTTTGGTGTATAGTTCGTCGAACTAAACAAAAAAAAACATCAAACTTAAAATGTGTATTAAGTTTAATATTTCGATTTAAGATATAGATTTCTAGATAATTAATATTTTTACAAAAAAAAAGTTAAATTGTATTTTCTGCAACCAAATCTTAAGTAGTTTTTCTGTTTCTTATTATTGTATGTATTATCATTGTTGGACAAATGAAATAAATAAATGAAAATAAAAATAAATTATTAATATTTATAAATGGTAATGAACATTTGATAATATAATGTTAGTTGTAAGTGATGACGTGTTCGCACTTTTATGTTTGGGTTTGCACGTGTCCTGGTAAGTTGTTGCATTTTATATTTCTGCTACTCGACTTACTGAGGCGTCCATTTTATATTATCTTATTATGGTATGTAACGGATAAAACATTGATTACATACATTTTTCACATTCAAAATTGTATTATTAGATGCGCCTAAGATCAATACATTATTACTAACTAATATTTTTCGTATTTTTAAATGTACAAAATAATAAAAATGATTGTAAGTAAAATCATAATATACTTCGTTTGTTCCAACAGAAGAATTTTAATATTGTACCCATTCCGAATAAATCATTAGAAATCCAAGAAATTTGTTTAATGTGTCGAATAGTTTAATTTTAGGATAATTACGAAATATAACTAACAAAAACCATACTTACAACAAATATTTGAAGGGTAAATAGCCTGATATGTTTCGCATCAAGAATATCATCATGTAAACGACTGACATGTTCAGATAAGTAAATATAATTATCATAAATTATTAATATGTAGTTTTATTTCGAAATCCGTTGCACACAGTGCGACATGTTGCGACATGTTGTTGGTACGTTGCGTTGATGATAAACCAAGGAATGTGTTAAGATCACAAATGGAATTACAGGCACATGAGACAATCCAACTTCACATCCTAGAGTAACGGGCGTATACCATGCGCTTGGGTCTTGTCGTACCTAAGTAAGGGATTAGCCAAGTGGTATGGTACTTAACACCAGGGCCGTCTGCTTGTTCCGTAAGTTAATCACATCAGACAAAACGTAATTTTAAATAAAAACTTGTGGGCCTGGCTACATGTCCGCCCGGCCCGCCACCTTCCATGTACTCTACCACCACACCAGACCCACGTCAGGACATTCTAGCCTCATAGCTTGTAGTAACTGCGCTGTAGGTTGTGGGTTCGATTCCCAACGAGCACATAAAAACTTGTACTGTGTCAGAGTTATAGTTAATGCTCTCTTTGATATACCTGTTAAGAACTACTTAGTCTGTGGCGACTCAAATTCTGGACAGATGTGACACGTATAAGTAGCCTAAAATTTTCTGAAAAACAGGAAGATTCCGAACGGGCTTAAACCCCACTGGGCTCACGACTAATCTTAAATCGCTCGCTGAGCTCAGGGCTAGTCTTAAATCCCTTGCTGAGCTTAGGACTAGTCTTAAATCTCTATTCGTTCGGAATTTAGCTCTAAATAGACATTCGTTGGGTTGCACTCGCTATCCAGATGGCGCCCTTGACAAAAAGTCATTGCCTTGCCAAATAATCTACTTCGTAAGGTTTTTTTTCAAAATTATTCATCTTTGCAATAGATGTTCTTGTTTGGCGGTAAATAAATGTAACGTGTGAAATAGCGGCCTTAGTTCCGGATGCAGGACGATATACACAAAAGTACAATTAAGTTTGCAATATAAAAATGCACCACGCCGGCTTCACTCGTACCTAGTTTATGACAAGACCATAAACAGTTTACGACAAGTCCGTAAATACGAGCATATGATTTATTCGATGCGGGCACGCCACGCTATCCGCGGATAGAAAATTGTACTTATAGAAAAGTTGCTCGAATATAAACGACAGGGGTTCGCAACGTTTGGCGAAAATACGTTCGTTTTACTCCTAGCTACGTTGTAGATTAATTTTGGTAAGTACGGATATATTAGAATGAGTTCTTGATAACCAATTTCCTAGAATATGAATATAAGACTTTAAAGTTCTAATAAGAACATGAAAACAAGTTCATACGTTTTTTAAATATAAGCTAGTTATCAGAATTTCAGACCAAATTTAGACACCACCTAAAGGGTCTATCTACTGCAGCTGTTCTTAAAGTTTCTATTAGGTATGTTATTGATCGCCACCCATTCAAGTCTCTCCCGTCAACGTCTCTTATCCAGTCGATTTGGTTAAGAAACACGTAAATAGTACATAATTAATAAAGTAGAAAATTTTGCAAATAATTAATAGATAAAACTTCTTGGCGAATTAAACACTTAGCTGTATTTGCCACCTACCTACAAATCAACTTTGTATGACTTATATTTGTACTTTTATATTTGTAGTTGGATATAAATACTTCTTCCGCCATGAATAAATTACTTTACTGCGGAAATGTTGTCAACACCGTAAAAAAAATTATCGCATGCCATGAGAAACCTCAATAACTCCAAGCTTATTACCGAACCGAGTTACAAAGAAAAGTTACTTGCTCTCATTCCGTTCGGGACACTGAGACGGAGGTAATACCTAACTGCTAAAAAAAAAATTAAACCAGTCCACAGACATTTACTTTGATGAAAAACTTTTCTTTTTCAAACTTTTTTCGTGCCTCTATTAATTTTTCTCTATGGGTGTGATATTTTCAATGTCATTGTGTTAAAAAAAAACTGTAAATACGTGAAATTGTAGTGTTGATAATGTCTTTCCTAACGGAATATTTCGATGAGTTTCGGCAACACCCGATCAGGAAGACCAAAATGTAAGTCACAGTAAATAATAGAAAGTGTGTAGCACATCTGTTTTGTTATGCCCGATACGAACAATATTTTGTTTGGATAGACTGTAATTTATTGTTCGCGTAAGTGATTTGCAATTAATAAAAGTGGAAAACACCGGAGGCACTTACACATACCACTATAAACTCTGACTACTTACAATGAATTATTATAAATCTCTTCTATCCAGAAGAACTAGAACATTCCTATTGATGGAAATGTAAAGGAATTTGTAAAGTAGGTGCATATTAAAACAATAAGTATTAAGATTTGATTGTATTTTCGGCGACTCTTAAAACGTTAATCGTTCAGGTGTCGCCCAGAAAACAGATGGGCGGTGCTCGAAGGGAAATGGATGGATCCCAAAACAGGAACCGAAGATGTGAGTATGTTGTTTTTATTACACAATATCTAATGTGCTCTCAGTGGGGTGAGGATGGGCCTCAAGGTGAGGAAATCGGTGTGTCCTAGGAGTAAGAATCGGAGAGATATATCACCACTGATTGGGCACCCTCCGTAGGTTCGTTCATTCCTGAGCCTCAACGTAAAGGAATTCGTCTAAACATTTTCCAAAATGAGTTCTACCGTCTGTCATGCTAAGGTTTCTGAAATATGTTTCCCCTCATCGGAATTTGATCGTGAAATCATCGTTATGAAATGATATGATACTTTTATTTTCTTAAATACAGGTTTAATTAGATCAGCAAAATTAGACATCACCGTATTCGACGAAATGTACAAATATTAAGTTTTCTACAAATTATATTCATAACATAAACCAAATCATATTCACGCGGGATCCAAACCCACGACCCATCGAAACACGACCCCCAATACCTGCCGAGCCGTCATCGCATAACGCACGTTTCGTGTTTCAGAAAGTATGGACAGATGAGGAAATCGAGAACTTTATCAAGAAAACAATGCACAGTTTGCGCGGACAATCCACCTACTACAACGAATACTGCGCACACCATCCTCCAGGTAACAGACGTCTATTCAGGCATGCCGGTCTACCCCGGTCCGTCGATAGTGAGTGGGCTGGTATCTAGATACCGCATGATACCCGCTAGTACACTATTGTACCCGTTAAAGTCGTATTTAACTTTAAAATCAGATTATGTCCAAGTTTTAACTGTTAAGCTACAGTCTCGTGAAAATTAAAAATTTCAACTCACACGAAAAAAAAAAGCTGTAATGCCGTTTTAGCGGAGAAAACCTATAAAACTACGCTCAAGGCTGCTCCGAATATCCAGGAACTTTTATAAATAGTTTTTGTCCATTAACCAGCATCAAATCTGCTTCAGATTTAAAAACGCGTCCATTCAAGCCGCGCGTCAAGAAACTCCGCCCTTGCGTGCCCAAGGAGGAAGCTGTCGCGGAGGAAGCAGTGCCGCCGCCCGCGCCCGCGCCCGCCCCCAAGCTCGCCATGAGAGACACCGAGCTGATGAAGGGCGCCCGGGAGCTGTACGAGCGGGATATGAACAAACCTACACTCCAGCCTCTGCCGACACAATTCAGGGGTTAGTTTTTATACTTGTTTTGACTGGCCTCATAGCTCAGTTGGTTAGTAACCCCACCTTCTGCGCTGTAGGTCGTGGGTTCGATCCCCACTCAGTACAAATATTTATGTGACATTTGTAACATTGATGTTTGTTCTGTGTCTGGGTGTTAATATGTATTATATGTATATATTTACAAAAGAAAACGTATATAAGTATTATATCAGTTGTCTGGTTCCCATGATACAAGCTATGCTTAGCTTACTTTGGGGCTAGATGGCGCTGTGTGAAATGTCCACCATTATTTATTATTATTATTATATATTTATTAGTTTCCTATTGAGCCATAAAAATGTGTTAGGCGCAGATAATGGGGAGATTTATTGATGAGCGATTTATTGATTGTTCTGTGAGTGGACTCGCCTACGTTTGTGTCAAATTTGGTTCACACCCTTAGTATCAGAGATTTTTGCAATAAGTTATACTCTTTTATTATAGGGTTTATATAAACACAACGGCTTTTCCCCGAAGGTGAGTCTCAAAAATCATCAAAAACCGGCGTCATATCTTCTCATTTCGTATGTGAGATGCAATATTTACAGTAGCCGCACTACTTGGCTGTTTTCTTGGAATGTTTGAACAAGATTTCTCTGAATCCAATCATTAATTCACTAAAAAGGAGAATTACAAATTGCCTGTGGAAGTTCCGTACTTTCAACACGGGTACCTAATATGTGTGCATCGTGAGTGCATCAGTTTGATTATTTCAATTTGTTTTGCCTCCGACCGGTTATGACGTCCGGTGAGTATTGTTGTAAATAAAACAAACACGATTACAATGCACAAATGTAAATATTTTACTGCACCGTTCATACTGTAATAAAACACAACAAATTAAACTTTACCGTCATATCACTGCACAGATTTGCTTACAACACACTAGCTGAATCCCCTGCCCCGTCTGGATTTTACCTTAGAGAAAAATGTTCTACAATTTGTTGTAGCTACGACAGGAGACTTGTTCTAGATTTTGTTATAGGTACAACAAAGTAGTCATTTTTTTTGTTATCACGTACTTATTGATTCTTCTTGAATGGATAAAGAAGCGATAGAGCAATGTGTTTGTGTATTAGGAACTGTTTTCAAATAATCTAACGGGCGGGCTAACTTATAAATGTCGTAAAAAATTGGTACCAGGACATGCGCTGCCGGTTTCCACGCGATTGCGACACGAATTAAAATAACCGCATTAATCAATAATTGAGCGCATAATACTACGAACTTTATTTTTCCTTCTGGAACAACTGATTGGAACTTAACGGTTACTTATCCAGTGTTTTCCAGTATTTATTCACGCTTAGTATCAGCGTTTTCATTGCTAACAGATTAATTCAGTCCTGCATTATACTTACATTAGGATTCCCTGTGTCCCGGGTACTAGAAAGCACTGTGAGCATGAGGTTTACCGAGACTCGTGTGAGTCAGTTAAAGCAATTCGTAGATATTACATCTACGTAGTAATGTCTGTCTTTGCTCTTCACTCTTAGTAGCAGTAGAACTTATGCTTAGTTCGTCTGGGGAAGTACTGCTACCATAACCATGTCTGTCGTTAAGCAGTGACGCATTGCCGATACTGTGTTCCGGTTTCAAAAGTGTAGATGCCAGTGAAATTACAGGCACACGAGACATACCACCTTCACGTCTCAGAGTTACCGGCGCATACTATACGACCAAGCCGTGTTGCTTGTTATGTGCAGAGGTCACCACTTAACACCAAGACCAGGCTCGTTCCGTAACTTTATCACATATAAGGAGCCTCTCTGAGGCGCACTTAAAATCCTTTCAACACACTGGTCCGAGAGAACCAGTGACTCGAATAGAATAGAATAAAATCCTGCTAATATTATAAACGTGAAATTTTGTATGTATGGATGTTTGTTACTCTTTCACGCTCAAACGGCTGAATAGCTTTGGACGTTTGGTATCAAGATAGCTTATATCCTGACTTAACACATAGGCTACTTTGATCCCGGAAAAGTGCATTGTCCCAAGTGTTCCCGTGGGTTGACTGACTCACCGCGGGTCGCAGCTAGTCACATATAAATAAATATTCCAGTTCTGGGGTACGTGCGGCCGTGCCTGTTGAAGACCGGCATCAGCGACTATCAGGCGAGCATAGCGCGGCTCGCGTACGAGATGATCCGCGACGATCGCATCCCGCGGTACCGCGCCAGCAACGGGTGCCGCCCGCGCTGGGGGCTGCCGCCCGAGGGCACCCGCCAGCCGGAGCTCGACGGAGCGCCCTACGACGGCGAGAGGCTGTTCTGACTCATTATTATTCCCTGACATCGAAAGTCCTATCCCTGATTCTTCTCCGCCTTACATCTAAACTGCTACCCAATTTTTTTTGGGTGTGTGCTGTGGGCACATTCTCCTGTTAAATACCTGCTCATGCTCGCTTTCTCTGACTACCCTCTTCAAGCTAGAGGTATTCTGTCTCCTTAGCCCTTTCTTGACCCCTCGAGTGAGTATCGCCTTTGTTTCTCTTCAATATTAGTATCAGTGGTTACCAGGAGAGCATAGCACGAGTTATTTGAATAGGTACTCAACTCTTCTTTATCGAGTGTACTTGCAATTATAAAGTAACAGAGTTAAAGTTTGAGTGGTTAAAGTCAAACAGCAATTAGGAAAGATTCATTTGACGCAAAGAGTAAAGATCCAGCCGACGCAGAGATTTGAAAGGAAGCTGTTTAAATAATTAAATACATTATATACTTTATACTACACATACTATGTGCTTAACTAATATGTTAACATAGAGTTCCTTGTAAATAGTGACTATATAATGTACTGTAGACAACCGTAGATGTTTAATTGTATCGAAATATCTTTAAATAAACAGACAGAATCCTAAATTGGTTTTTATTGGTTGCTATTTTTGCTATATGAACTTGTATGTCTGATAGCCGTGTGTGTGTGTGTGTGAACGAATCGGTTTAGTGTGTGAGACTTAGGTACCTAGTTACCAGACGGAGAGATTTCAGTGTAAATGCGAAGGGCGTTATTTATGCCATCGTGGCGACTGAGATGAGCGGTCTCTTAAGTGTTTTGAAATGATCCGGCTCGAAGGACCAAACAGAACCGGGTAAATAAGTAGACTTTTGGAATAAAAATTAAACATGTTGCTGAGAAATCACCCCGATTACAATTCGAGTGATAATCAGATAAAAAGGTTACCTGGAAGAAATCGCTGTTAGCGATAAAGCCGCCTGTATTACTTTAGCTTAAATATTAATCTTTACAAAATTTCCATGGATGGTGGTCAATGAATATCTATCAATTTATAATTGTTTAGAAGACTTGCTGTTAAAAGCTAATTTCTTGCAAAAAACGCTCCGCTCGTCGCTCCGCTCGTCGCTCAGCTCGTGTGCGAAGCCGAGGCGCCTGCACCGATGATGGATACAAACAAATGTTTGTACGAGTCGCAATTTGTTTGGGAGATTAATGCCGTGATAATGCATGTGTACCAATCCAGATGTTGTTCAGTTTACATCATCCAGCAATAAGCTGCACATTGTTTGGAAGTAATTAATGGAGCTTTTGATGTTTCTCTGCCTTTTGAGGAATCAATTCTGAACAGTGACATCGTGTTTCCGCCCGTTCGAAAGTTCAGTGAACGGTTTCATAAATAATCAATTTTATGATTTGTCTTTGTGAAGATGAGAATGACAGGTGACGTCAATTTGTTCCTGAAGTTGAGAACCTCCTCCTTTTCTGAAGTCGGTTAAAAGTAAACGCCGCACGTCGCGCTGCGGCGGGCCACGCCACCTTTAAGCACTAAGTAAGCACTTTCCTAAGTATCTTGCACACAAAGTTACTATGTGCATGATAGTTCACTTACATGCAATACATTATTATGTATTCAGATATCAAGATGGGACGATATCTCGATCTCAAGAGGTTTTTGTCCATTGGTAAATTTTTTGCAAAATTTACTGTTTTTAATTTTCTTACCTTTTCTAAGTTTTACTTACTTCCTCCGTCCTCATATTTTGAAGATGTCTGATTTCAAGTAAATATTCAATAAATAAATTAATATTGGTGGACATTTCACACAGCGCCACCTAGTCCCAAATTAAGCATAGCTTGTACTATGTACCAGACAGACATAATATACTTAATTATTTTTGTGAATGCCTATAATACATAAAAACACCCAGACATAGAACAATCATCATGTCGTCACACATGCTTGCCCTGGGTGGGTATCGAACCTACGACCTACAATGCAGAAGAGTGACAACCAACTGAGCTGTGAGGCCTAGCGGATATTATATCGTCTAATTAAATAAAATATTGTCTACAAACGGAGTAAAAAGTAAAAGGATCCATTTCAGTGTGGACTAAGGAAGACACAAAGAGACACCCACGTATGTCATATCGCGTTGGAACATTGCCAGCTGGTGGAGCACCATTGTTCCGTGGGGTTACCAACTGGATGTATTAAAATACTGCTGTTATTGAAATTGCAAAGGTTCTTTATAATTACAAAGAATATGTTAAGAGCTACATAGGTTAGAAGGCTAGAAAACTGCTAAAAAAGTTTTAATTGTATCATGGGGATACCATCTAAATGTGAAAATGCTGCAGAAGTTTAAACGGCAAGGATTCCTTTTCATTTTGGCTTCAGGGAGACAAAAGCCTGACTGAAAAACTGACATCAGGAAAGTTTTGATGGATAAAAAGAAGGCCTATGTATTTTTTTACATATAAATTGACACCCGTGCTCAAAAACATCATATTTTGCTTATTTTGTTTGGCCTGGGACTACAATATGACCTGATCGAAGCAAGCCTTACCAATTATTAAAAACGTATTTTAGTTACCATATATTTTTTATAAAAAAATGTAGGCAAATAATGTAAATATATAAACAAGTACATTTAATTGTAATGATATTCAAAAGATCTCTCTTAACAATCATTAACTGCTGTTATACCAACTCAGTTAACAGCTTAACGTAACTTAGTAGTAAGTAAGTAAACTTAAGTCAGTTTGCGGAGGCGCGAAACCCTGCTCAGAAGAGTACGAGGTAGCACCAATACCATCTGTAAAGTATTAGTTGATGCTTGGGCAATCATGAAGTCCATCACGCGGGTTCTGATTTATTTATTTATAAAAACTAGGGTTCACAGCGTAATTACTTAAAAATAATATTTTGTTAAATGCTAATTATCCTTATGCCAGTTCGAACCCTCACTTTGTAAATGATCGAGTAGTCTTGGTGAGATTGATATATCAGGATAAGGGTGATAAATTTCCTAGATTAATCAAAACAATAACATTAATTGTAATTCAGTGACATATTTAATGATTTTATTAGACATTTTTTGTAATTTTAATTTTTTATTTTATACTATGGACATGTATAGATTTCTCTGAAATTAACAAGAATTTATTATTGTTTATTTAACTTCTTTAAGCTAGATGTAGCGTTGAGATACTGAGTTGGTAACACCGCAGCGGCTCGATGACACTTCGATTGTTATCTGTCGCTGAGCAACGTGCAACTTTGTATTGCCAACTTCGGCGAATAATAAATAAGTTGATTTACAAGTTTTCACTCAGAATTGATATATAATTTTTAACTGTCAATTAGCGAGGTTATGCACCTGTGTATTTATTTGTATGCGAGTTCAACGCTTCCGTTACGTCCAGCGCATTACATATACGACATACAGTCACGGAACGTTTTTAAAAGCTCTGTTACAGACTCATACTTACAATAAAAATCTATACAAATAAATAAAATTGGAGTGTCTGTTTGTAATATTAAAATAACCGCTTTTTACTAAGTGCATATGGATGTATACACGGTATATTTACCAAAACAATTTTTTTTTTAAATTTTGACTGTCTTTCTGTCTGTTTGTTCTGGCTAATCTCTGAAACGGCTGGGCCGATTTTGACGGGACTTTCACTGGCAGATAGCTAATGTAACAAGGAGTAACTTAGGCTACTTTTCCGAGGGATAAAATAGGGGTGCGTGATAAAACCGGATTCCACGCGGACATAGACGCGGGCAACAGTTAGTACTAAAATAAAAATGATTTAATTAGGAATTTATTGCTCACTAGGTATATTATAAATTGACTAACTATATTTTTTATTGCTCAATCAGATTATTTGGATTTGCTGAAGAAAAGTGTTGGTTATGCTTTTAATTTTGTCGGATTTTCCTGGCTAGCCAAATTCCAAGCAAATCAGATGTCATCTGTGGCAATCCTGCTGGCTTCTGATATGGAATATTGACTGCTTTGACCGATATTGATAATTGATCATGGCCTTAAAAACGGAAGCAGTCCCATCCCCTAATGAGCAACCAAGTACATCCACGAGAAAAAAATACAAAAATAATATGCATTAAATAACGACTACCACTTTATCGTTAATAGTAAAAGTACAGTAAAATCGCAAACTATAATGTACACTAATTTAATTATAAATAGTATTTGTGATACCGTTTATAACTACATTTTTAGTCCATTGATTGAGCACAGCCAAGAAATGTTTAACTCGTGATAACTAAAAAGAATATTCTGTATAAAGACACCAGTGCCAAGTCAGTCGTCAGCCACTACATCGTTGAAATTAATATTTTTCCAAATTTTCATTTGAAGTTACTTCATGATTCGTCATCCCACCCTTCAGAATTAGTCATCAGATGATGCAGGGGTGAAATTGAAACGATCATGATGACTAATAATAAAAACATTTGTCGACTAAACTAAAATTAGGAGGAACGTTTGTATAATTTTATTTATACCCCGGGTATCGGGCTGATGAACGACTGACGAATCAACAAAATCGACAGTTACTTCGAATGTTTAGCTGTTAAAAAGTTTTTAAACTAATATCGTTTTATTCAAAATCAAAGTCAAATCAAAATCAATAACTTTATTTCCATAGAATTCATAAAGAAATGGCTTGGAAACGTCAATATTCAAAACATAAGGTCATGCGTACTTATCGCTAAGTTTGACACCTGTTCTGTTCTGTTCTGAACAAGAAAATTGGCGATATAATTCAATTTGCTGTATCGATTTCTTGAGATATCGGTGGAGACTACTCTATTTAACTTTCGTTTCTAGGTCATCATCTATCAATATCATAGGTCGTCCACTAACATTATGCAAAAGTTGTAAAACTACTGTGCCAAATTTAAGAACACTTACCACCTACTAAGAAGTCTTTTTAAATGTCGTTAAATATTTCCGAGAGCAAAACTGAAATTTTCTTATTGAAATACTTTATTTCTGAAAATGTAACATTATCCAACTTTTATTACCACCTTGCAACATGATTATGTAGACTACACACGTTGAGTCGACGGCCGACTGAAACGATTCGTGTAAAATTTAGAAAAATAAAGGAATTCTGAGTTTGCGGAAAATTAAAAGCTACGCGTATGCTACTTTTTGTTACAAAGTTACTGAACAAGCGGGTGGCCCACCTGGTGTTAGGTCTAAACTTCTGCCAACAAGCAATACGACTTTGCTCCTCTCCTACTTAGGTCAGTCCCTACTGGACAGTCCGGTCAAACCCTCCGGGCAAACCCGTTGTTTGAACCAAGAAATCCCGTAATGAAGGCGCGGTTGGAGGCGGCTTATCATCGCGACCTTCGACACACCTCCGCCCAAATCCGTTTTTATATGTCATGTAGGTGATACAACGAGCTGACGACCCACCTGATGTTAAGTGGTAACCGCCGCCCATAGACACAACAGCTATACAACTCAAGGCCTCTCCACCAAAGCACGAGATGACTCAAGTCGCATTGCGTTGCGTCCATCACCCCGAAACGGGGATGTTACGTCTCATGCGCCTGCAATTTCACCGGCACCCACTCCCTTCCACCGGAACACAGCAACACGAGTGCATCACTGCTTGGCGGCAGATTACCAGGTGTGGTGGCAGTACTTCTCCGAGCGAACTTAGCACAAGTTCTACTGCTGCGCTTTTGTTCTACATATCTCTGAGCCGACCTGTCGCGCCTCGTCGTGTGTTCCTTCGCAAAATTGGCAGGTTTCACGAAAAAACGGTGATGTAAATTGGTGACAAAGAGTTTTTCTAATAATCAGCGAACCCGGATTCAGGAAGCTCATTTGACCCGGTGATTGTGTTTCTTCGAAAGATATCTGTTAATCAACCTGTTTCAACGGAACACATTTTCAGTTCTGAAGATCTGAAAAATGTTACATGCTCTCTAAAAATAATAGTGATCAGAAATTATTCACAATATCCAAATATTGCATAAGTGCACTCTTGTATTCACAACTTTTTCACCGTGGGCAAGGTTTCACACACTTCATTTATCACCTTATGGTTATACTGTCGAGGTTCCGCAGACGTGATTAGTGGTGAGCCCGTGTACTTACTTGTAGCGCGAGCTGGTTTCCGCAACTAGGCCACCAATGGGAGTGTTGCTGATGAGCCCGTGTATTATTTATATTAAAATTTTATATTATTCTCCGCTTAATCTTAATAATCTGACAGCTCGGATAAATCCTATACCAAATGAACTCACAACAAGTCTAGGCATTGAGTAGCAACAAGTATGTTATGACAGAACAATAATCTTGTTAATAACGACAATAACGACCAACCAACAACATACATACAATGATTTGTTTATTCTGTTATGTATTCTTATTATTTAGCTATATGCTCATGTTTAAACTAGAGATACTTTTAATTGGCTGTACATACTTTTAATTAGTTTTATTTTTAAATTCATTATTTGTAGCTGTTGGTTTCTTAAGATCCATTCTTTTAACCATGATATTATTTTTCGTAAAGCCTCCTACGGTTCACTGATTTCTTGGTACACATTGGGTTTCCGAATTCTTTTAGCGAAAATTTGTTACATTGTTCGCTTGAAATTCAAGCGAGACACGCAGTAAATCATAATAAATAAGAGATGAAGTGGAGTGATACATTGCTCCGAGTCTGGACAAAGCAACATTGAACAATTCAGAGAAACGCGTCAGCGCAGTTCAAGGAACAAGACAATCTACTGAAAATATAGTACAAATGACCCTTGAAACAAGAGCAAACAGGAAAACCAAAATATGTATTGACTATGAAACAGTTTCTGATAAAAACATACGAAATTTGACAAGACGAAAGTGAATGAGGCCAAGCAAAGTTATACAAAGTGAATTCTTAGATATATAAGAGTAAAAACAATAAAATATCAAAACGATGTCGCCTAAATAGCGACCAGCAAAACTGATTCAAAACCAGGATTCAGTGAGTCACAGTTAGCGAAACAAATCGGGCCACAACATTATGTCACTTCTTTTCATAGAAGAGTAAACGCAGACGACAGGCGCGTCAACGAAAATATCCACTGATCGCAGCATCTGTCACTAGTGGTGAGTTAGTGCCTCCAGGGCCGATCCTCCTTGTGGCCATCCCAAGAACAATATCAAAATAACACAGTTTTATTTGCCGTTTGTTCACGCCGACACGCCGCACAATCGTCACAGCACCGCGACAAAACGCAAAATCTCGTCCTATTAACTGCAATGTAAACAAATGTGTACATATCGAAATCGGTTGGGGAAGTTTGTCCGTTTGCCAAATGTGTCCGTGTGACGTAGCGAGCCGCCGCCGCCGGACTGTAGCCGCCAGTTCAGTCAGTGAGCCATCACCGCTTGCGCCGGACCGCCCGCGCCCTCCGCCTAGCCGCCCGCCCGCCCTCTCACCGCGAGTCATATCAATTTGGATTCTGTGTAGTTTTGGTTTTACTGTCAGTGTTTATGTTACTGGGCAGTGTCGTGAAGTGGTTAACGATTTCGATTTGTGTAAACCGTCAATGCTTGATGTGATGTCCGGCGGTTGCTCGCTGATGATTTCCATGGATGTTATGGTAATATTCGCATGACATTAAAACGTACATGTATGTACTTTCTCTTACGCGCTTTGGCTATGATGAACGAGAAAGACGAACCTCAAGAATTAAAAACGTTTAGTTTTTCTAAATGATTCGGTTTCCTTCTATTTCAGAACAGGTGACAGGATTAAGTTTTTGGTAGCAATTTGTAGATAGGAATTGAGTTCATTAGTTATTCGCGTTTGTAAATTACCATAAATCACCTCAGTAAGTACGAAAACACTTCAATGTCATCTGTAATTGTTACAGGGAGATGGATTTTCATGAACACTGCAAAACATTGCCTCCTCATTAGATTTTTTGTCCGCGGTGGTAACGTTTTGTCAACGGTTTGGTTATGGTCTGCAGCGGCATAAATACAAATGATGGCTACTAAATGTCTGCGTGACTGAGATCTATTTAAATATTAGCTCAGTAAAAAAATGACAACTCATGCCTAACGTTAATTCAAGGTTAAAAACTGGGAAATGACAATTACTAAAATAGCTCTGAAACTATCGGTTGAGAATCAGTCGTTTCGACACAATAATATTCGGGTGCGCAACTACGGTGAGATACATTGACAGCGTGGCGGAGAGCCGCGTGGTAGGTAGCCCGACTGTCCGGAACACATGTATACCAGTGTTCAGGCAGTACAACTTGTGCCGAGTACTATCGGGGAAGTATTGCCACTGTATATATTTCAGACGCCACGCTTTGCCTTTCTGTGTTCTGGTTTGAGAGGTTTGGTTCCGGTTAACTTACAAGCTTATCAAATGAATCTCATCAATGATCAGTGAATAGTAGCAGGAGAACTAGTGCTAAGTTCGCCCCGAGAAATACTGCCAACACACCTGGTAATCTGCCGCCAAGCAGTGATGCACTCGTGTTGCTGTGTTCCGGTGGAAGGGAGTGGGTGCCGGTGAAATTGCAGGCGCATGAGACGTAATATCCCCGTCTCGGGGTGATGGACGCAACGCAATGTGACTTGAGTCATCTCCTACTTTGGTGGAGAGGATTTAAGGCGTTTTGCTGTTTTCTATTGGCGGCGGTTACCACTTAACATCAGGTGGGCCGCCAGCTCGTTCTATAACGTAAATTACATTTAAAAAAAAACCTCAGAGTTACGGGCGCCTTACAATGCGGCTTGGTCTTCCCAAACACCATGGTAGTATTATTTTTACTATGGATAAATTAGTAGAGGTAAATTAGTTTGGTGGGCCATCGGTTTATTACCTAAATGATGTAACAAAGTGATATACGCAAACTTGTGTCACGTAGCGTGCTACGAAGTATTATTTGCCCATTATTTGGTACGTTCATGTTCTTTCCTCGTGTCACTATTGCAGGAATGTAGGCCTATGACTAGTGTGTTGAAAACAATATTGAAGTTTACCCATTAAGAGTCGATTTCATTTAAAGACCCCAGTACGAAAATTCGATGGGTAGTAAAATCGAGCGTTAACAAAAAGCGTTATGTTTTGTTAATTCTCGACTCATTAATTGATTCTGAATGACTTAAATTGATTCTACTGTCATCTTTGCCAGCCTATTTATGGCCTACTGAGGTAAAATGAAACCAAGTATACTAATGAAATCAATTTTTATATAAAATGGTTTAAAACAAAAGATAATTTAGAGTTATTTTTTGAAATTTAGGTTTAATTTCGCTTTTCATGTATATACGTCCAACTTTTAGAAAATCGCCTTGCTCTTGATTCAAATGTTTTCCGGAAGAGAACTCGTCTTAGCGTTAAGGTCGCCTTTGCACATGTCGTATGTATTTTTATCTGTACAAAAAAAAGAATATATATAATGCTCAACGACACACAAAACATCCTGTAATATTTTAGTATATTATGTAGTCATAAATGTAACATAGACCTAAGTACTCAATTGTTACAAGGATCGTGCTCGCGAAAAAAAAAGGAATCCCTCCATTAGGGGTTTCTGTCTGTTCTTCCCCATGGAGGGTCAGATAGGGTTTGAACAGGCATCAAACTTATCGATAAGTACGCGTGACCTTATGTTTTGAATATTGACGTTTCCAAGTCATTTCTTTATGAATTCTATGGAAATAAAGTTTTTGACTTTGACTTTGACTTTGAATAAAGAAAAGAATAATTTAAAGCCTGTATCGGATGGAAACTGCCACGTACGTTTCCTAACGTGACAGACACCTTAGCCGCACTTAAAATAATTATTTACGTCAATTCGAGTATACGATAAATAAAGTGTATACAGCTGGACAGAATGCCAGAACGTTCTGAGATAATCCCATCTCTCTATTTTCCGAATATTGCAGCGTGCACCTGCGCCTGCGCCGATATATATCAACAATCTCTGTGACGTGGTGGGCGACGGCTGGAAATTGTGTATGTTGTTTACTGGCGACCCGCCCCGGCTTCGCACAGATGTATTTTACTAATAGATCAAAAAAAGGAGTCGCTTATCAAGAATGATTTAGTTATCTGTCAGTTTTTGACAAAACACCGACATAGCTCAGTAATTTTATACAAATTATTTAGACAAGGCGTCCTCCTTTACAGCGCATTCTATTAGTGATAAAGGTATCCTACTAATATTATAAACGTGAAAGTTTGTATGGATGTTTGTCACTCATTCACGTAAAAACGGCTCAATGGATTTGGATGAAATTTGGTATCAAGATAGTTTATATCCTGGATTAACACATACTTTGATTCCGGAAAATTGCAGTGTTCCCGTTGGATGAATTATTCACCGCGGGTAACACCGCGGAGCACAGCTAGTGTATATAAAAAATTTGAATGTTGTGTTATATGCATATAAATATTTAAAGATATTACGAGTGTATTCACAAAAAAGTATACATGAGTTATCTGGTTCCCATGATACAAGCTATGCTCAGCATACTTTGGCTAGATGGCGCTGTGTGAAATGTCCACCAATATTGGTTTAATATTTATATTTAATTAAACATACAAGGCACAGTTTCAATCGACAGATAAAAAACTATAACTCTCACGGTACCGTGAACCCTTTTGACTCAAATAATATTTTTAATGTTGATTCAGCGTGTCGATGCAGAGATCAAAGGGGCATCACAGCTGGAACTCGGTCAGTTTTGTTTAGCAGACGGTTCTGTTCTGCCATGTCGAAATTTTACTATAATATATGGCATATCGGGTAATAATCGCATATAAAATGTTTTTTGTGTGTGATAACTGAGAAAATTGCTCACCTGTGCTAAATTGTTTATTCTGTCCATAACTCAAATAAAGGCGTGGTGGTCTAGTTCCCCTGACTTTCAATCCGAATGACGTTGG
Source organism: Chesias legatella (assembly GCA_947359385.1). Lineage (NCBI taxonomy): Eukaryota > Metazoa > Arthropoda > Insecta > Lepidoptera > Geometridae > Chesias > Chesias legatella. Next base: position 8,369,697 of record OX375781.1, on the reverse strand, counting down.
TTTATTCCACACATGCAAGTAATTAGCTTGAAAATTAATCTATGTAATACTACTTTCTCAAGGACAAAGGAAATCTTATCCTCAAGATCCTCAAGAACCGAAGTGTTTACAGCTACTATTACAAATACGAACACAAGTGTCATGAAAGGAGCCTCTTTAAAGCGCACTTTAGTCCTTACACCCCTGGCTAGAGTTGTCATTCGTGTTACAGATCCAAGGTTCGAATACGCTACCTGTTATAATTATTTCATTTATATGAAGCTGAAAAGACTTTTTAAAACTCTTGAAGATCCTCCGCAGTTATTTTCAGCCGATCAATGACAAATGACGCGTCGCACTGCCGTCAATAAATGTATTTGTATATATATCCTCTTCATCACATTGCTGATGTAAAGAACTCCTTAAGAAAGTTTCTTAGCAAAACTGAAATGCCATTAAATTCTAATAAAATTATAAGGAAATGGACTTACAATCCAGACAACCTTTGGAAATTGCCTCAATAAAAGTTTTGAACCATCATATAAAATCAACAATTTGGTCATAAAAACATCGAAAATAATATGAAGGTGAAATAAATAAGTGCGATTCCATTCATACTCAGGTATCAATGACTCGACTGTGTCGGTGTTATTTTCAAGATTTGGATTCGTTGTGTGAGCTTAACGTGCCTACATACTGTCGAATATATAATTCGTCTACAGCTAAGTGGGGTTTTCATTGGCCTGAAATATCTTCACCGATATTCACTTCTTGATTCTTAATCGTTATAATTTAAGTCACATGACAGCTCAGTTGTAGCCTTCCGTGGGTTCGATTCCCACCCAGGACAAACATTTGTGTGACGAACATACATGTTTGGTCTGTCTGGGTGTTTAATAATTATTATAAGTATGTATTTACAAAGAAAGTACAAGTATTATATCAATTGTCTGGTTCTCATGATACAAGCTATGCTTAGCTTACTTTGGGGCTAGATGGCGTTGTGTGTAATGTCCACCAACATTTATTTATTTATTCATGTAATTGCAAGGATCATGTGATTGCAAAAAGAAAGTTATACATCAGTTTATATCATATTTCTTTTCTGTGGCGGATAGTAAACACGTACTTACTTATAGTGCATCATGTTTGCATAGACTGGAGCGGAGTACGGGACGCATGTTTTCAAAACATAGGTGTTGCACTCGACACGGCTCGTTTTGACGAAGCTGACCGAGCGACGCGATATTATCACAACATAGCACCTACCTACTTAGGCACAGAATAAATAATGACTTGGGAAGGGATCATAGGGAAAGCGCTGATTGAAAACTGTGACGTAAGAAACAAAGAAATCTTTATTTGTAGCTATTAAGACACAATACAACACTGTTGATATTTAAATTAATAACTTATAACGTTTGTACCATAACGTAAATGACCATGGTCATTTGCGCAGAATACTGTGTACATGAAGCTGTGCAATAATTTCAGTGATTGGCTGTGATAAAATTTGCTAATTAGTCATTTACAATTAGGCGGCCAATCGCTAGTCTCCAACCCCTTAGTAATGTTTAAGGAAATTCCAAATTGTTTTTCACTATTATTATTGATACCAGGGACACAAGGGTTGAAAATAAAGGTAGCCTGAACACATGCGAAAAGAAAAAAATATATAAAACTAGGATTCATAGCGTTATCACTTAAACATTATATTTTGTAAAATACTTCTTATTCTTGCAATATAAATCCTCATTTTGTAATTTGAGGCTGTGTGATAAAAAAGGTAAACCAGTTCTTTAATGTAAATATACATATTATATTTAGGAGTTATTTTTTTTTTCATAATCATAATCATTTATTTGCTTTTAGAAAATGAAACTTAGTATTCACGTTTCGTTGTAGTCTTTTTTATGTAATGTAGAGTATAGAACGAGCTGACGGCCCACCTGATGTTAAGTGGTAACCGCCGCCCATAAACACAATAGCTATACAACTCAAGTCCTCCACCAAAGTAGGAGATGACTGAAGTCGCATTGCGTTGCGTCCATCAACCCCAAGACGGGGACGTTACGTCTCATGCGCCTACAACTTCACCGGCACACACTTCCAAGGTCTCTGAAAGTTTCGCTATTCCACTCGGCACGTGTAGACCACAAATTGGCATTTGAACTGTGCAAAATGTAACTATGATGCGCAGCCGGCTGCGGCTGTGCTAACGTCACTTCCATACAGTCGGTATGTTTATAGAGCGACCGATATAGCGTACAGAGTAGGGCTGCCAGTTCCGCCGTTATACTTGTTACAACTGACGGATAATTAATTACACGATTAATATATATCTACTCGCTACACACACACACAAGCACCTAAGCACCACAGCAAATATAACCTTGTTTTTTTAATAATCCCTCCATTAGGGGTTTCTTGTTTGTTCTTCCCCGTGGAGGGTCGGATAGGGTTTGAACAGGCATCAAACTTATCGATAAGTACGCGTGACCTTATGTTTTGAATATTATTGACGTTTCCAAGCCATTTCTTTATGAATTCTATGGAAATAAAGTTTTTGACTTTGACTTTGACTTTGAATATAATTATAAACTATATGACATATAATTTACTATACTAAATAAATAAATATTGATGGACATTTCTCAAGCACTATCTAGTCCCAAAGTAAGCTAAGTAAATAGCTTGTATCCTGGGAATCAGACAACTGATATAATACTTAAATACTTTTTTGTAAATATACTTTTTGTAAATACATATGAACACCCATACACAAAACAAACACTTATGTTCGTCACACAAATGTTTGTCCTGGGTGGGAATCGATCCCACGACTTACATCGCAGAAGGTAGGGTTACTACCAACTGAGCTATGAGGCCATTCATTAATTATTCAATAATTTTAGTTAATAGTGCACGAGGTATCAAATAAAAAAAAATAATTATGTATCATTTTAATATTGCGTTGGCAGAATACAAACTAACAATCAAATATTCCAATACATTTACATCGTTACACGCTTCCGTCACTTTAATTCCTCATTTCCTGTTTATTAATGAGTTGGCAGCCCTACACGAGTTGAGGCGGTAATTCCGCGGGAAATACTGCGTCTACTGTTTGAGCTTTTATCTGCTTTTATTGAGCTTTTCACTAAATCAAGGTCAATTTATCGAAATAAATCGAACTTCAAACCTTAGATTTCTTATAATTCTTTGAAGTTTTTATATTTAATAGTGTGTTTTTAGGCTGCAACCCTATCAATCAAGAAGTTGTTTTATTCTCGCTGCGTTTCTATATATATTGTCCATAAAGATAAAGATGGTTTATTTTCATAAACATGGTTAGACAAGTTTTACAATTAAGCTAGATTATGAATTAAATTGTGACACAATGTTTCTCCTTAATCGTTGTGCAGAAGAACAAATGCGGTACTTTTCGAATATTACATAACTAAGTAGTTAATAAATAACTTCAAATAAATAAGGTATATTTAATTTATTATTCGTTATTGTTGACCGGCCTCATAGCTCAGTTGGTAGTAACCCTCCAAAATGCAGCAGACAACAATTAATACCATAAAACCTATTTGCTACAGTGACGGTGTTGACAGCAGAGATTTGTATCCACCTTCAAACCAGAACAGGAATCAACAAGTATTTGCAGACATATTTATTAAAATTCGGCAATCAATCATTATTAATCATTTATTTATCAATCTTGGTGTCCCTTCGTTTATACGCTGATGAAGTCGCGGGTTGCAACTAGTTACATGATATTGCCAATAACCCAGTAGATAAATATAGGATATACAATCAATTAGCAATCAATCAGTTATCAAACAAGACGATGCGTGCAAATTATTATGACTGGGTCGCGCTTGCCTCGCGCTACACCGCGGCCAACTACCCACCGGGTGACTGAAGCATCGCTCGCTTTGCGGTGACGATGTAGCACAGAAACTGTACTGCAGTGGGACAACTGGGTATTGAAACTGCAGCGGAAGCTTTATTGTTCCCTGATGCCAGAACCAAACTGGCACCAGTTACAATTATGCTTATCTTTGACGTCAGTAGTAGTAAAATCAACCATGTCACAGAGCAAATTGTTCGCGTCCCAATGATGAGGCACGTACGTCCCACGAACAAACAGCACCTTAATAGTTCTCCAAATGAAAGAGGTATCAATGAAGTACCATGTAAGTATAGGGGATCAATGAGTATTCGGCTTGCTTGTCAATATCCACTCTAGAGATAAGTCTGTGTCAGCAAATACCCGCGAGTAATGGTAAAATAGAAAAGGGAAGTTTCTGCGCACCAATATTAACTGGAGAACTAAATAAAATGACAACTTTTAAACATGGAAATATCTAGACTTTTTAACCCTTTCGGCGACATTTGGCACCATGTCTGTTGCTATATGGAAAATCCAGTCTTGAGGTATCTCTCTGCAGTCCATCTCACCTGTGGGCGCTGCGTATCGCTGATGCGCGGACTATTTCGATCTCGCGTACTCTTGACTTCTTGGAAGTAGTACGTTATAAATAGTACCGAGGGTTGCAAATAGTGCACTTTGTCTACTGCTGGCTGTTGACAAATATCACGCTTCGGAAATAATCAATTTACACGTCAGCCGTATTATACGCCAGTGAAAAAAATGTGAGCCGTCACGGGACGCCTGGCAGATGTGAAACATCGACATTATTTTGTAAGAAACTAAGTACCCCATCACTAATAATGTTTATGATTTGTCGTAACCTTAAACGGACCAATCAGCGCTCATGCCGTGGCGACGCGTCGCCAAGCCAGAAATCGGTTTTACGTGCGGCTATAGATGTTTCACATCAAAAAGCTTGGGATATAGAACTGAAGACGTTTGAAAGTATTCTACTGAAAGTTCTCTACACACGTTAACCATAACAAAAACCATTAAAGGCATACAAACAGCGCGCTGTTATTTGAAAGAGTCCAAAATCATAATAAACATCGAATTATATCTGTTTGTTCGTTAAATCTAAATCCAGTACCAAACAAATTTAGTGCCTATCTTAAGACGGTACATTTGCTTCCAATAAAAGCATGTTTGGATGATTCAAGGAGCAGAGCAAAAGGACAATCGCGGCAAAATAAACAAATCTGCTCGGCGTCGCTAAAAATACGCGTTTGTATCTAACGGGGCAACAAACGAGGCAGAGAGAGCTTTCAGGGGCGTTTGATTTCTCGACTGTGTTTAAGATTAATTTATATGTTAAGAGAATCAGTATTGCTTACGTAAGCGTAACACCTGGCGATGTTATTACTGGTACATTTTTTCTGTACACCAGGAAAACGATCTATTTCATAAAATTTCTGATTAAAGACATTAAGCCAGCTTACACGTAAGATGAAAGTCTCTGAACACATGGAATCTTTGTGTATAATTACGACGAACTGAAAGTTAAATTAAATAATGAACGTGAAAATACGGGCCCTGAAAATGAACGGGCTGGATATAGTTTCTAGGGGGGAACCCCAAATTCTCATGGCCTCCCTCTCAGTACGTTTGTCCAATTTGGCGGCGTGACGACCGTCCGGCGCTCGCGTCTTATCTTTACACGGATCCTGTCACACCGGAATAGAACGCCTCTCCGTAGAGGTTTTATTGAGACGGGAATAGTGCGAGGTTATCAATGAAGCCGGATGCTGGGCGGAACTGGTAACTCAACGGTGAAGGCATAGTTGGTTTTGTAGCGTGACCTAACAGACAATACATGAAATTATGACGTGCATGATTGTGATGCATTGGCGTTACTGTGTGAAGTAAGGTGTGGTTGCTGGTGAAATTACAGGCACGTGAGAGATTCCAGCTTCTCATCTGAGATTTCTCGATGCGACTTGGGTCTTTTCCTACCTTGTTAGGGAAGGACCCAAGTCGCATTGCTTGTTATGAGCGGATGTTACCACTTAGCATTGGCCTCTCTTCGTCTGTTAGACCCAAATACAACAATTGTATCTCGGTTGGGAATCAGTGATAGACGTGTGTGTGTGTCAGTACGTCTGGTATTGCATTAACCGGGAGAGCTTCGAGAGCTGACGTCACAGGATGTGGCGGTCGAGTGGTGTCCGTGTAAGGTCGGGCGGTATTGTCAGCGGTTACTAAGCACTGTCTTCTTCTGGCTACGTTGTGCACAATTATGTTTGCAAATATTATACAGCTAATAGTGGATTTGGCCTCATCACGAACTCTACAAAAGCAACACTGCAACTCAAAAAATAAAAAACAAAATACAAAAATTGTTTATTTGCTAGAAACATAATTTGACACATTTTAAACAATAAAGAAATACAAAAACCAATATTTTATCGATTGTCACATACATAGTTTTAATGGTGGCTCCCCCACTAGGCCTAGCCTGTATCGGGGAAACCTGGTAACCAAGGTGAAAACAAATACGATTGGATTGCTCGGCTGACATAATTCCATTTGTTAACTAATCTATTCTTTATACTTAATATACAGTAAAACAATAATATAAAGTGAAGAAAAATAAATGTTATATATATACACAGGTCCTACATATCACACATGTAACACTCTGATATCGAGTACAGGACATTTATTCACATTTACAATCATGATAATTCAGTGCGGATCTTTTGATACCACGGTAATATCAGTTCCTGATGTCCAGATCATTCTTATATGGGATGAAGACATCTGTCAGGATCTTGATCTGGGATACCTGTGTGTACTTACACGTGTTTTTATGTAAATTTATTAAGTTAATTATGGTTATGTTTATTTAACTGGTGTGTGATATAGCCCGCGTGCGCTTCGCCCGCGCTCATCCGAATCGCATGCAGTTTAATGTGGATCATAAACCCATTTGAGCGCAGAACACGGAGAGACCTTCTCCCGTAGCCGCTGTCCGCTCGTCTGCACTGTATCATTGGCCGCTGCAGGAAATTAGCCTATTTTTAAATAGAAACCGAATAGGTTTGAAAATAAATTTACGTGGAAAACTGTTGATTGAATGATTATTCCGCGATCTCATGAATTTGTTGAATTATTTGGGTTAGATGTGACCTTGAATGGAACGAGATTCTAATTGGGAATGTTGTATGTAAGTATTGGTATGTAGGAGTTTTTGCCTATTGACTGGCCTCACAGCTCAGTTGGTAGTCGAAAGTAAAAAAAAGGTGTATATATCATATGTATTTACAAAAAGTATTATATCAGTTGTCTGGTTCCCATGATACAAGCATTGCTTAGCTTACTTTGGGGCTAAATGGCGCTGTGTGAAATGTCCATATTTATTTATTTATTTGCTATAGCCAGAGATCGTCTTGGTACAAAATATCACCTGGTTAACTTCAATCCGGTACTTACTGGGATACAATTAGCCTAAACGTTATTTTTAGCTCATCTTCTACTTATATCCAAATTCAGTCAAGTTTTGGCGTAAAATAGTAATATGATGGAAATAACTTACGCATGCGATTGCTTGTGTTATATTAGTGTGATACTATATTTTATGTTTAAGATACTTGACAGGTTTTTAATATATCTTTGAGGTAGATAAATGTTGGTAGGGAAACGAAAAATGTCCTGATTCTCACTATCTATCTATCTATTCGAGTCACTGGTTCTCTCGAAGCAGTGTGGTGAAAGGATTTTAAGTGCGCCTCAATGAGGCTCCTTTCGTGCACTCACTGGTAAGTATGGAGACCTAAATCACCTAAGACAAGTAATTGTAATATCTCATATGTCAGTAATTTCACGGGTACTCACCTGACGAACCGGAGAAATACAATGCGATGTTGGTGGTTCTAGTTCTAGGGAACTGGAATGATTAAAGTGCGCCTCAAACAGGTTACCTTCGTGTAATAATAATAATAAATATTGGTGGAAATTTCACTCAATTTTCTTAAAATCACATATCTTAAAAGATAATATAAAAAATATAAAGTGTAATATCTATAAATATATTTGATTAATCAGATTGACTGGCACGACTTACAGATCTTAAGCCAACGTCACCACGAATCGAGCTGTGATTATATTAGTAGCCATTTTGTCAATTTATTGAATTCGTTATAAATAGTTTCATACATTGGGCACTAAACTCTCCCTGTTCTAGAAATTACTTTGTTGTACACTATGTTCCGATTTTAATAGTGTGGTTGCCGGTGAAATTACAGGCACGTGAGACATTCCACCTACACGTCTCAGAATTCCGGGTTCATACGATGTGACTTGGATCTTGTGGTACCTAGTAGGGGAGGACCCAAGCCGCATCGCTTGTGGGCAGAGGTTACCACTTAACACCAGGTGGGCCGTCGGCTAGTTCCGTAACTGTATCAAATAAAGGTTTTAGTTTTACTGTGCGTACGGATATAAGTACGAGATCAAAATAATAATACATCATCTTGATACGTTCAGTCGGCTGTTGAACGCCATTATCTATTACTTTTGTTGTCGACTCAATTAATTTGTTTTGATGTTGTAAATAAAGCCAATTATTGTGTTGTCTGGTATAATGAGCTGCGCCGAACGAGTGCGCTACCGAGCTCTCTCAAACCAGTGTGGCTAAAGGATTAAAATGCCTCTCGAAGAGGCTCCTTTTATGCATTGGACACATTTTTTGTCCGGCTTTTACGATGTTTTCTTTACTGTTTTGTAAACGTGGAATGCGGAAAAGTTTTTCAAGTAAAAAAAGATCAGATTTTGTACCAGCGAAAAACGTGTGTAACGCTACTAAGATTGTAAAATTCAAAAAGTTGCAAGTATTGATCGGTTAATAGTATTTGCGTTGCAACATAAAAATATCTTCATATTTTTGGCGTTCCACACATCTGGTTTATTCTATTTATCTTTCAAGTTCCCTAACAAAACATACAGAAAAAAATAGTAACACCCAACAGACACCAAATAGTCCTGGTGACGCCAGGATCAGGTATATTCCCTGTGTTTTGGATATCCTAAAGATTCATCAACTACCATTCCTGGACTAATTAGCTAAATATAAGCTAACATATAGTTTTGAAAAACTTTTAACTTATTGTTATTTTATTGCAACTACATTAACAGTTTTATTCTGAAATAGTTATAACCAAGCTACTATTTTATAGAGTCTAACTGAACTTACTTGATGAATTAAAGAAGATGTGAACTTTTCAGAAAAATTAAACGACGATATAACTGACGAAACGCAGACCGTTTGTATATTATCATTTATTATGTTGGGTGGGTTCAAAGTCAAAGTCAAAAACTTTATTTACATAGAATTCATAAAAAAATGTCTGGAAACGTCAATAATATTCAAAACATAAGGTCACGCGTACTTATCGCTAAGTTTGACTCCTGTTCAAACCCTATCTGACCCTCCATGGGGAAGAACAGTCAGAAACCCCTAGTGACGTCCGTTTGTTCGTTGTCGTTCGTTATATTAGTGCACTACAGTGTAGCAGTGGCAGCAGTAGTACATCGGCCAATTGGGATGGGTCGGGATAAGCTACGATTATTATCTAATATTATTTCAGAACGTGTGTTGGCCACACGCCAATATATTAGGTGTTATTTAACATTAGTTCGATAAGTTTTATAAAGTCAAACACTATTAATGTATAAATGCCAGCAATCTTCTTCTTCGAGTCACCGGTTCTGTCGGACCAGTGTGGTGAAAGGATTGTAAGTGCGCCTCAAAGAGGCTCCTTTCGTGCACTCGACACATGTCTTCGAGTTTTTAGTTCTAGGACATGTCGGTTTCCTCACGATGTTTTCCTTCACCGCTTTGAGAACGTGGTATTGCGCACATAAATCTTTCAATCGAAAAACTCATAGGTGTACGTCGGGATTTGAACCGGCGACCTCCGGATTGAAACTCAGGGGTCAGTACCGCTAGACCACCACGCTCTCCCGGCAATGAACCGACCTAGGAGTTTCGCGTGTAAATATTTGATGTAGATGATGTGGCGACTTCAGAATTGGAGGATATAAAGCAGAAAAAATACAATTTCTCAATGCAAAGTATGCGATTCACTCTCTAACGCCACAACTACCGATTTGGCCGATAATTTCGCATATATCTATCGTAATATATAAAGAATTCTATTGTTAGTTTAATGTTTCCTGCTACTGTATTTAGTTTAGTGGTCCCGAAGCATAAATATTGGTGGACATTTCACACAGCGCCATCTAGTCCCAAAGTAAGCTAAGTAAATAGCTTGTATAATGGGAACCAGACAACTGAATATCTTAATACTTTTGATGTGAAACATCTATAGCCGCACGTAAAACCGATTTCTGGCTTGGCGACGCGTCGCCACGGCATGAGCGCTGATTGGTCCGTTCAAGGTTACGACAAATCATAAACATTATTAGTGATGGGGTACTTAGTTTCTTACAAAATAATGTCGATGTTTCACATCTGCCAGGCGTCCCGTGACGGCTCACATTTTTTTTTTGTAAATACTCACATATAATACATATACAACACCCAGATAGAACAAACAGCTATGTTCGTTACACAAATGTTTGTCCTGGGTGGAAATTGAACCCACGACCTACAGCGCAGAAGAGTTACTATGAACTGAGCTATGAGGCCAATCAGTATACTTTATTTGAAAAGAGAAATGAACACACTCATCAGGAAACCTCAGAATCTAGAAGGACTACGAGTCTGGATTTTGGCGTAAGGGTTTCCTTTCCGGAATTTCGCTAAGGCTAAACGTTGAATTCCATCCCTAACGGGGTAAACCGAATTCCACGTGAACGAAATCACGGATATTATTCTGTTAGTATCTATTATAATAATATTATATATATCTATATAGGGCTATTAGACTATTCTTTAAACAAAAATACTATGTACCAGAAAAAGACAGATAAACTTTGAATATCGGACGACTATTTTGAATCGGCGTCATTTGCCAATCATCCCAAAATAACAATACGGCATAAATCACGTTGTGTGCGGACCGCTGTCCCCGTTTACGACGTCGTAAAGCCGTGTGACGTCACGGCTGACGGCAGAACCTCACTTCAAACGTGTCCATTTCAGATCTGATCGTGTACATACAGGAAATTTAGTTTAATTTGCATAATATTTAGTTTTAATCTAGTTTCATAGGTCAATATTGGTTTTGCATGAGCTGGTTCGTACTTTTGTTCGAATTTTTGTTTTCATTTGTACGCCATAACACAGGTCATCCTAGTTTGGCTACCAATGTTTTTCCAAACAATAATGACAGATGTTTTATATGTATGCTACTTATGTTATTCCATTTTTATAATGTTTGTAGTCGAAAATATATTTATTTTGGTTGGTACTAAGTATTGTTAGGTATGTTATGAATGGTATTTAGTTATAATTGAAACTAAAAAATTAAAAACTACACTGTTGGAACTCCTGAAAACAGGAAGATAAATAAGTGATTATATTAATTTTGGCTGTCAATAGTCTCAAAAGCTACGAAAAAGTTACAAGTTTCTTAAGACCTACTTGTATCGTTTCTGTAAATTAATCGCAATTTTGATGTCTATCAGATGACGCTAGGGCAACTTCATCGAGCTACCATTAGACCAGAATAAGAAGTGATACACGCGAGTGCGCAGACGCATGACTCATTCTGACGAATTAGCCCTTATAGTTCACAAGAACAGACATTCGCCGCATACCACTGTGAACAAATTTCATCGGCTCTTATTTTCAAAAGTTTAGCTAAGAAAATCACCATTAGGGCGCGTACATAATAAGACTTCTTACGTTGCAAATTTGTTTGAAGTTGGCTGGTTAAAAGAATTTTTAATTCTAAAATTGCGGTTTAACATTTTGTGTTTCAACACATTTTTTTCGAAAGAGCCAGTGAAGAAAATGTGTAGTAGTCACAGTACACAGATTCTTGTGTGCGCTTTGAAGTGGATCACTGTGGCCGCGTGTCAGAAGTCACGTAGCATTCGCTCATTGCGATGCGATGTTTCCCATTCGATCATTAGGTGCAGTCGCTGACCAAATCTTGATTAGGATAGATTTCATACTCAGTCACCCATATTTTTACTTATTTTTTGGAATACTTTTCTATAGGTTTAAGTATTATATTTATTTATTTCGTAGTAATTTATATACTTGTAAGAAAGTGGACCTGTCATGTAATACCATGATATAATAATTCTTTCATACATGTATGTTTACTAATACATTTTCCGCAATTCAGCTTCTTTTGTTTTTTTTTATTTATTCTATTATTTCCTAACCAACAAATAAAATGGTTTGTGATAACTTCGAAGACTTTAGATCCTCGTTTCCCGAGGAGTAAATAAACATTCTTATTTATGGCTAAGAGCTAATGTACAAATTATAAAAGATTACGTCAATGAGTTGGATTCGTCCGAGAGGGTTTTTAATCCGCTCTATCGTCTGTTTCGAGTTATGTTTTTTGTTTTAAGATAATTACGGAAATAGATGTTGACTTCCCTTATGTCGGTATTCTCTGCTTCTAAGATAGTAAATTTTATTAATCAAATTTCAAAAAATTATACTGATTAAGTGAAATTCCGTCACAAAATTTACATCCGTGTCATCTCATAAATAGATTATTAACTCTTTGATTAACGACATTAAAAATCAAAAGCTAAATGATTTACAATAAAAATAAATGTATACACGGAAGAAAGAGGATGACACATGTCGGACACGGTGAGTAATATATTAAAATATAACACAAATAGGAAACTTTTACGACCTATACAATAAATAATTTTAATATGATAGCAGTATTAATGGAATTGCTTAGCATCTACGGACGGGTTCAAATATTATTCATCTATATAATGAAATGGCTAATTTGCGTCATATTCACATCACTCGTCGGCCTTTATTTGTTTTGGCTGGCTTCATTATTTTCCACGAGTTGGAGGCAAATCTCTAATCAAAATAAGGCACAATCATTGAATATTCCTCTCGAGGGTAGAGTTGAAATGCAATACAGTATGATTGATACCAAACATGGCGAAGCGTAGAGGCTTGTCTACGCCGTAGCTGTTTAGTAGAGCGTCCGTAACATTTTGTTATTTGAGGTCAAAGCACTACTTTTAATTTTGATTGACTGAAGATTGAAATCATAGTAACATTTTATAAAAGAGGACGTTATGACTGACTGATAAACAACTTAGATCCTAAGCCACTGTCCCTAGTCACTTAAAATTTTGGGATGTTACTTATGGGTTGGAGGGGCTCAATAAGACTGTTATTTTTTAGAATCAACCCCAAAGTGATCAAATTCGACTTTCGACATTTATCGTGAGGTAACCGATATGTCCTAGAACCAAAAGTTGGAGAAAGATCTTCTTAAAAAGAGCCTCTTTGAGGCATAGTTAATCCTTTCACGTTAGTTCGAGAAAGCATACACGAGGAAGTTTGACGTTTCTGACAATCCTTCACTCGCTCAATGTGCAATAAAGTTTAATTAAATAAAAATAGTCACATAAAGAAAAACTTTAAACTTGCAAAGATAAATTCCCAGGCGAAGAATACGAATATGATACGCGCTGACAAGTATATGATCAGCGTGACGTTCATAAGCGGTGTCTTGTCGTCGTATCATGTGAACGAACATTGTAGACCGAGAGCTAGCGCACTAATCTCACAACAATTATTGTATGTATTTATTTATGACAATGAGATACTTAATTTTCATTATTATATCCAAATAAAATAAAACTAATGACAGAAGATGTTTCTTGTTTAAAAAGCCGTCATTTCTACTCCAAGGGCATTTAACACATTAAAAAAGAATATCGTTCTCTCCACTTACTTTCCACGCTAGTTTGCTTGCGGCAACAAAATATATTTACACAGAAGATCATTATTATTCATGTTAATTTTAATGAATATTGAATCGTGCACAATTCATAACATTACCAGATAGCTTTTTCCATTACCTAGACTAATATCTAAGTTCATGAACTCATTTAAATAGCAGTCATTCTCAATGACAGCACGGCCCTGTTTCTAAACTTGAGAATTAGATGGCGCTGCTCCTTGATAGTCCTTAAATGACGTTGAGTCTTTCATATTTAAAATAATAATGAATTTGTGGTATTTATTTTTATGATTATAAACTTATCCATTTCACTTCCTATATCTCAGTCTCATGTATCTATTATATTTAATGGAGTTTCTCTGTTGAATTCAGTATCAATTGTTTTTATTGGATATAATGTTATTTTTGCGATGCGAGCTCTCCCTCTGACTATTTCTGTCGGTGATAAAAGTCCCATGCCAAAAATTTGGCTGTTACAGGAGTGTACTTTCCGATGTTAACTAGCAAACCAATAACGTATTCTAAATGTATTCTTCCAAGTTTCCATGACCTATGTTAAGATAAACTACGTTGGAACTTAAAATAGTTTATAGTTAATAGGCTATAGACTATAAAGTCTGTGTATTCTGCAGTAGGGTAGAAGTGGGTCTGCTACGACTAGTTCCGTTACAGTACACAAATAAAATGAAAAAAATAATAACCGAGAGAGTACAACTACCATATTCGTTAGGAAACCATACCTATTTCTACTGCCAAACAGAAACAGGTCAAAGTCAAAAACTGGATTTCCATAGAATTAATTAAAAATGAGAATAAGGGAGAACACGAGGTAAAATTAATGATAAGCATGATGATCAAAACAAGCTTTTCTTAATTTATCAAAGTATATTTAAATTAATTATGTCAGGGAGATGGAAAAATAAAGATAAATAACTTGACCTTCCCTTTAAATTAGTATATTAACCAACCCCATGGTCATCTTGACTCTGACATATGAGTAAGGATCTCAGTGTCATCTGATATAATTCGAAACGAAACGATCTCTACACGATCAAACAGTTTCACTAATCTCACTTGATTTAAATTTGATCAGTCAAACATGTTTGTGTTTTAGATAAATCAAGGTCATCAGATGATGGTACTAGCTCATAGATAGTGGATTGAGCGAAGTTTAAACCATTTTAGATTGTTTGTAAATCAGTTTCAATCCTCGACGTTTACTCGGCATCTTTGAGAAGTTCAAGTTCATTTATTCGTAAGGAACAAGTTACAAGTCAATATATAAACGAAAGAGCATAAAATATAACGTAACGTAAGACGGCATCATCATAGCCTATCAAATTAAAAATTTTGAAGTGTCTATTTGTAATGTCACAGGTTTTTACTAAATACATGTGGAAGTATATACGGCACAGATAACAAAAAAAAAATTCTGTCTCTTTGTTCAAAGTAATCTCCGAAACCCCTGTACCGATTTTGACGGGCAGATAGCTAATGTTATAAATAAGAAGTAACTTAGGTTACTTCAAGTAAGGTTAATTCTCAGACTGATAAAGATGATAAAACCACGAAGATATTATTTTTTCCACAAACCGAATTCATCGCATTACAGGACGTTTAGACTGAATTAATTTGCTTGATACTAATTTGAATTCGTTGCTTGCGGCACTGATTGGCGAAAACTGAAGTTCAAGAAACGTAACTGATCGTTTATATAACTTTGGGAAAATCATTTATTAATCATGGTGAGCCATCTGGTATGTTCTCGTTGTGACTAATACCGGGATTAAAATATTTTCTAAATGATTATTTAGCTTGTCGGCCTCTTGGTGAGCGTGAGAGACGCTCGTGACGTCAGCAGTACGTCGTCCACTCTAATATATAAACTGGTGTGTATTACATAGTTTCAAAAGCCGAGTCACAGTGTATAAATATCAATAGCTGTTTCATATAACCATAAACTTTTTTGGTTAATAAATAGGGTCATTAGGCCCTAATTTCACTGTTTTCCGAGCGTCAGTCGGCTTCGTTTCACTTGGCTTTGCACTAAAGTTGGAATATAGAGGTGACTAGTAGTGAATTCATCGCCCGGATTATTTTTACACGATTTATGGCTATACTTTGAACTGGTTAAAGTTTTTTAAATAAAACTACAGCTAGCATAAATTGTATACCAACTAAAGAGTACCAGATATTTTTTTATACCCACCAAATAGAACCAAACAATCCATCATTTCATTTTTGATATATGGAATTATTTTTTTACAACGAACATTTTTAGTCTAAGATGTAAATATAAAATAAACAACAATCTTATTTTTGCCAGTACCGGGATGTAATGGATATAATTGTGGTATTATTTACTCGTATTAAACAGGTTTTAAGAATTTTATTAATAAAGTTATGATATATCTACATATACAAAGAAACTTTATGTTAAACAGAGCTGAATTAAGGAAATATCAGATGGACTCACCTAATAGATTCGCTCTCAAAGTGACTCTTTAATATATAAAGACTTAGCCCGGAAAAAGGGAGATGCCAAGAAATATAGCCAAATATCATCAGTTAAAAGTTAATTATGCAGCACAATTAACACACACACACAAATGTTCCTCATTAGTCAGCCGGGCTCTTTTGTTTTCGTCTTGTTGTTCGCGAAGTTTTTGAGATTTTACGTTGCATTGCACTCGTCCAATTACAACTCGGGCATACCATTTTAGACATAGAAATTCATTAATTTGCTACTAAGTCATTTTTCTAAGAGCAGTAGGATTCACGCCAAATTCTTCCAGGAAAGTACTGCCACCATGCCCATTTCTGCCGCCAAGAAGTGACGCAATCGCGTTACCGTTATCCGGTTTGAAAGGTGTGGTTGCCGGTGAAATTGCAGGTACATGAGACATTCCACCTTCACGTCTCACATTTACGGGCGCATACGATGCGACTTGGGTCTTGTCGGCTGTTATGGGCAGAGGTTGCCACTTAACACCAGATGGACCGTGGCGTCGGCTCGGTCCATAACTGTATCACATATAAAAGGAAAAAAAAGTTTTTTATGCAATTAAGTTACCGAACGATTAAGATGGCCCATCTGATGTGAAGGGGTAATAAAAGGAGTAATCTCACCGGCAATCACCTTTCCAACCGGAAAACAGAAATGCGTACGCGATACTCCCTGGCAGAATAACTAAGTGTGTATACCTTCACGAACCTATGCGGAGTCGACTGATCTCACAAATCAGCGGTTTATTACATCGCACAACCTTCGAATCAGGGCAGAAATTCGCGAAATTTCCATAAAGTAAAAGTATTTCAAATGTAATCAAATAATTTATTGTTTATTAATCAATTTACATTTTAAAACAATGGTCCACTTAATTTTTTTTTATCATTTGTAAGATACAAATCTATAATTTGGTTATATAATATATATATATTATATTTATTTATATATTTACTACTTGTGAATGGTTCACAACTTCCTAGAACTACCCATTTACACTATCGAAGATAAATGCAGTGCTAGTATTATGTTGCATTTAAACTGATTGACATGGCTTTAAATGGCTTTTATTGCTAAGATTTCGTGCTTCGAAGGACACGTTACTACTACTATTTTCTATGTCCTACGTATTATGTGTTTTTACTATGTACTAAATGTATTATTAAAAAATATATAAATTTGGTATCTAATCAAAGGTTGCCTCTGGAAGAGATTGCTTTAAGTAATAAGGCCGCCCATTGTACTTCACATTAAACTATTATTTCTTGAAACATTGTTAATGTTTATCTTGTGGTGTACAATAAAGAGTTATCTATCTATCTATCTAATATAATAAATGGAAGAATGAATTGAAATTTCCGTAAAAAACATTTCATTTCAACAACAAATTAACAATTCTAAAAAAAAATGTTTTTTTTTTGTTTAAATGGAATGTGTACCAAAACAACATTGTAACACTTTACTGAAAGCTTCGAAGCACTAGAGAACATCACTGATAAATTCATACATTTCACCCGTGAATTGTGTAACAAATATCTCCTGTCACCCAAACGCCGCATTCTAATCCGGCACATAATTAAACGAAATCGTTTCTCCGTTTCAGTTCGTGCGGTGATACCGTCCCGTTCGCACGTGTCGGCCAGTCTCGTTGTAGGTAGCGGGCGTCACGCGACACTAGCCTGCGCAGGCGCAGCTCCCATACCCATTCATGTTACTGCGGTACCTTGGAACTGGTGATGGTGGCGGATGATTGCCGGGATTGACCTGGATATGAGACAGGTGAGGATTTTTTTTATGTGATTATTGGCGAAAAAGCAGACGGCCCACCTGATGTTTTTTATTTACCGTCCCTATTGACATTTGCATCCTGGGGGAACCTAGCATTAGTGATCTTTTCAGTATCCCATAATTGAATATTTTTATATTTAATTCATAAATCCTTTTTTCACACTTTTCAGTTCGTAACACTCAACGGAGATATATAACATGACAAGAACAGAAAGTGCGGTGTGTGCCAGTGAGTGACATGTGAAGTAAATCATTGAGTGAGCAGCTCAGTGCAGTGTACGAGTGAGCGGCTCAGTGCAGTGTACGAGTGAGCGGCTCAGTGCAGTGCGTGAGTGAGACAGTGATGCAGTGAGCTGGAAACATGGGAATACAGGTGGAAAACACAGTGGATTACAATAACAGTACATGTAAGTCACATAAAATATATAAAATTATGATTATTAATATTAAAAAATAATTATTAAGATGATTACCTAATTCAAATTCATAATCATTCGGAAGTAATATAAAATATATATAGGGTGTCCGGTAATGAATGGATAACCTTGAAATGGGTCGTAGTAGAACTATTGGGCATTCGGAAAAAAATATCAAATAAAAAAAAAACAAGTAGTATCAAAAAAAAAACAAAACAAAACAAAAAAAATATCAAAACATCGATATTATTTAAAAAATACATATCTTTGATAGTACTTGGTTTTTTTTTAATTGATATTTTTTTCTGAATGCCCATTAGTTCTACTAAGACCCATTTCAAGGTTATCCATTCATTACCGGACACCCTGTATATAAAAATATCAATGTTCTAAATCTATTTCTTAAACATACACTGTCTACTTCTATATAGTTCCATCATTCATTCTATAAACACTATATACTTCCTACCTGCCTAGCCTACATACGAATTTAAAATACCTTGGCTAGTAGTATTGCAATATCCCAAAAAGGGTCTTTAATGTGAAGTCCATCGTGTAGCAAACAGAGACTTAAAAACTTTACGTAGAGCAAAAAATGTATTAAGTATCGAAATTAAATATTTGTGTGTTCACAAGAGATACATAAGAGATTTTATCACATCATAACAATAATATTTTATGGGTTGATTCTGAGTGCTATGATATCCATAAAAGAAAATTGATAAATAGCTTTTTTCTTAACAAGCGAATTTAGAACATTGTGTTGCAGCTTTAAAGGCAAATAAAATGTTTGAAGCTATTGAATATGAGATTTGATTAAATTAAATTATGTATTATACAGAATGACACTCCAATTAATGCATGCTTGTTTATTCAGCAAGTCTGAGAGCAACTCTTAAACTATAACTTTTAATCATAAATAGCCTTTACGTCGCAACAATTTACGTACATAGGCATAATATTTTCAAAATACGATAAAATCATTTAAGCTATGTAAAGACCGTTTCCAACCATCTATAGATAGCTCAACTGATCCAATTCATTAATAGGTGGAATTATTATAAATTATAATCTTTAAGTTACACACAGTAGGACACACCTAGTAAAAACTATATCGTGACGAATTGCAGTCATATCCGTTGGTTCAGTGCAAAATTTATTTTTCACTCTACCCTCGAACACTTTTCATAGTACAGATAAATGTATTATGGGTCTTTTTGACTAAGCGGTCATAGTGAAAGATTTAATAATGTTATTCATAATTCAACCGGATTTTTATATTTTACAAATACATTTACAGTAGTTTGAGCATGGGAAACCTTGTGACAGACACAGACTCATGTTTTCAACACGTGCAATGACATGTTTTAAATGAAAACAAGCCTTTATACAAATAGTCTCTCAGACAGAGTTATTGGACAACTGTTTTTAATAATTCATAATATTTGGTAACTGCTTCTCATATAGAACTAAACATATTATGCGGCGGTGAAACATTCATGGCGTCATTGATTAGAGAATTATTTAACTAAATTGTATAAGTGATAATCTTAATAATATACTGACGTGTACTTTTTGACTAATTCATTAGTATTTAATGACTTCCAATTTCTTAAACTTGTGTTAATATTTTTTCTGTAACAATAAGAATATATAATTCATACTTTTTACATATATCGTAACTTTTTTATGTTTAATCTGTGACTGCAATTCCGTACGTAAGCGCTGCGTACAGGAAATCATTTTCTATCCTTGTCCTCTAAACATTTCTGTTTCAGAAATTCCATTTCTAAATATAAATTAGCGTAAGTTCAATGTCGTGTTGCCTAGAGCAGTCAGCAACGACATCAGTTACGCAGTAGAGACACTGTTATATGGCAATATTCGATGCGCCGCGCTCTTGAGTCGCACAACGCTGTGACTTAAGTCAAAAAGTAAGTGTAAACTTTTTGCATTGGGTACTTCGTGTTACTCACAATACAATGGAAACTTCCAATTTTATGTCTGTATCGGATGCAGTACCTAGTAAGTCTCGCCTCTAAATGTAAGACTGCGGTCGTTGCGCGATTCAAAAGCACTGCGTAAAATTCAGTGTCTTTACTGTTTACAAATCTACACTTTGATAACGGTGATAGATTAGCGTCCATTTTGTATTTGCAACGGCGCGGCGCGGCGACACAATTTGAGTGCGGCGGGGCGGCGCCGGCGCACGATTTCGCACTCCCGTGTCAAACAAACGTCAAAATACCACTAGAACCACAGATGTGTTATGACAGCCCGGACACCGCAAAGAAGGGAAGATTGTTTAAACGAATGAACCAGCTACGGACCAAAATACCCTTGACACAATTGTAATTCTTATGAAATGAGAAAGGAAAACTACAATGAAAAAAATCAGGAGGAAAACTGCTATTGAACTAAATGTAATGAATGACCGATGAACGTGTTCGCCGATAACAATGCTCTGAAGAGAGTATCAGGACCTTCGTAATGTAGCAGTGGACCAAATGAAGAACAGGAAAACTCTTTTTTTTTTTTTTTTTTTACTGGACATTATTCTTTTGGCCGCAGATGGCCTTGACAGCTTTTACACGGGCTTTTGGTGAGAGCAGACGGCTCTCAACCGGTAAAACTTAATATTATACACAACGTCACCAAGGGCACCACTTAGGTTCGGACCTCGGCTTGGGGCGTTGCGAGTCGGGAGGAATTGGAGAAAATACGCCCCGCGCGGGCATTTACGGAGATACTTCGACCCCGCCGGCGGGGTCGGTGCGAAGGTTGAGTGTTTTCTCTGTAACAGGAAAACTCAGAGCTGATCAAATGAATATATATAAGTCCCTATATTCGTGACGCTATCCCAATACCTAAGGATGTATTTTTTTTTTATAAGATGGTCTTTTTTATGACTAACGTAACAATGCTGTCCTAAACCCTGTAAAGTAAAGATGCTTACGTCAATCAAAAACCGGTGTAAATGTATGTAGGCAATAATTAGAAAGGTTTTGAAATTTTAGGAAATTTAATTCACGACTCAAATTTGGATTGTCAAACGGTCTTTTTCATTTATCAATGTCGATGTAAATCCGTCAAGTTTTAGCAGTTGTCAATTCGTCAGTATATGTCAGTTATTATTGTACGCGTGATCTGCATATACAGTATGAAGTATTGAGTGAAGGTTCGAAAATTACATCTACTATTAAAAAACCAAAAGGATTTTTTAATTTTGTTATGACTTTCCACCTTCACTTCTCAGTTACTGGCACAAACAATGTGACTTGGGTACTATCATGTAAATTAAAAACACTAGTATGTGGTTTTCGTTTTTCTGTCCGTTGAATAAAAAAATGTTGGTTCGTATACGATAGATGGGATCCTGTTTTGAACATTTTTATAGGTTTGAAATAATAGAATTGACATGAAAACAGACAGCCAACACTAATATTCTACTTAAGATCAAAAAAATCAAATTATCAGAAATTATCAAAGGAAAAAGAGCGAGATAGCAATAATTTGAACGCTGAAGATAAATTGCCCTGTCTCAATTATTTTCTCGCGAAAATTTATATTAATTTAGTGCGAAAACTCGAGTGTCGACCGCGGGATGAATGAACTCAGTTTCGAAATTTACAATTCTCAAGAAATCGGCTTGCTAATTTCAAACTTTCGTTCCGAAATCGGAGTGTGGTTTTGACTTTAAAATGTTATCTTGATTTTTTTATTCTGTGGCAAAGTTAAGGAACAATCGAACCTTGTGTTAAGTGGTAACCTCTGTCCTTAACAAGCAATACAACTTAGGTTTTTCCCTACTTAGGAACAACAAGACCCAAGTCGCATCACAAGCGCCTGTAACTCAAACGTTAGGAGAAATGAGCCTGTAATTTCACCAGTAACCACACCTTTCAAACAGGAACGCAAATGCGGCGGCAGAAATGGGTACGGAGGCAGTTCTCCCTCGGACGCGGTGCTATATTATAAAATTAATTTCATTTTGACATGCGTTTGAATGCATCGCGGAAAATTCACGTGATTGCAGAGCGATGTAGATACGACGATAGTTTTGCGATACAAATTATGTTTACCTGACGCCAATGTCCACAACAGTGTACATGTGATTGTTGGCGAGGCTCCGCCGGTTTTGTCGCCCACAACAATTCACTACACTGCCCTTAATTGTATCGTAAAAATGAGAACGCGTGAGACAATGCGACGGCGCATGCCAAAAACCGATTGTTAAATTTGAATTTAGAACAATCCTACAATTATTATCGACCGCTAATAATACAACGTCTTGTCCCCAAATAAGCCTTACGAGCGTAAGAGATTACACGGTTTATTTGTGCATCAGTTACCAAAATTAAATAAACCTTGAATGCAAAAATAACAATAGCTATAATAAACGTGAATTTACAAATTACTATCATTGCCAAACGCATGCACCGCCATCTGTTATAAGTTTATGGAATCACGTGGCCTCGTACTACACAAACTCAAACCGCGTGATACCGGAGCGCCGGAGTTGGCACGCGGAGAGCGTTCCTCGTTCGTAGCGCACAAACTAGATGGCGTCACTTGCACGTTAGACGCAACGTGCCCGAATAATTTTGTTTATGTTATGTCGTTGGTTTATTTTTAAATCCGAGCGTTTTATAAGTGGCCTAGGAAGTACCTACGGCTGTGCAAAATGTGCCGAATGAACGCTGCAATCTCGGCTATCCGTTACGAACACTCTTACGCATTTTTTTTTATTGATTTTATGTTAGCAATAAAATATTTTTTGTTCTGTTTTGATCTTCGGAGCGGGAAAGTTCCTATTCTTTCACTGTGTAATCGGTATACGGGCAGCTGTTGCGAGTTGATGTAATACCGGACGGATTTAGAACGTTGGGCGTCTTCGCGTCTGATCACGGGTCTCCTAATTTGAAAGTTATTAGTCTGACAAACGTCTAGAACATTCAAAAATAGTCCAAACCATACTGACCAAAATCCAATTCGATCTGCGAGGTGAGCGGTGATTTTCTCGGCAGCAGAGTTAAATGGAGAAGACCGGAGTAAAATCTGGTGAAATAAGTCTAACGTTATTCAGTAGATATATTGTTGCTATGCTGTATTGCATATCACATTGAAAACGAATACATTTAGAACCTACTTGTGATGCAGTATAACCGAAGCTAATTCGACATACGATAGATGGTATTTACCCTCGAGAAGACGTCAAATGAACTTGTAATGGACTTTCGTATCCACTCGCGATAGGAGTTTGGATGTTTCAAGAGCCATGAGATCAGAGAGACCCCCGGCACTGACGGGGACCGCATCGGCGGCACCCTCGGGCCCTGACCATCGTGGAGCGCGGGCGCCGGCGCGGCACCGAGGTCAAGGAGCGCAGTGCGCAGGCGCGTGCGGCGGCCGCGGGCGGCGGAGGGCGGGCGGCGGAGGGCGGGCGGCGGCACGTGGGCGGCGCGTTTGTTTACGGCGCCAGTCCCGCGGGCGGACGTCGCGCGCCTCACCCGCACAAAGCGCACCGGCCGGCCCGGACCTGGCCGCACGCTCGCGCACCGGGCACGCTCGCCCGACCTCCGCGACATGCGCCCGCCGCCGGCGTGACGCGGCGCGACATGGAGCGCGGGGCGCACCTCGCGCCGCGCGCCGTCGCCACCACCGACATGCGCGCGCCCCGCCCGCGCCGCGCTCGTCCGCGCGAGCGCTGGCTGCTCACGCGCAAGACGTGGCGCTACATGAGCGACGCGGGCCGCCGCCTCGTGCCCGACGGCGCCTCCGACCGCACCGAGGACCTGCCGCGCATCGAGGCCTACTTCCAGGATGTGTGCGCTCGCGAGCCGCGCTTCCTGCTGTGGCGCAAGAGCTCGTACCCGGGCGCGCTTCCCAAACCGCGCCGCCGCAAGCGCGCCCGCGGCGGCTCCGTCCGCGCGCGGTCCCCGCCCGGCGCCGGCGCCGGCGCCGAGCCCCCGCCGCCGGCGCGCCCCACCGACCTGTTCATCCCGCACACGTCCGGCGGCCGCTTCGACCTCGCGAAGCTCCGCCGTGACTTCTTCGCGTCCCCGCCGGCGCCGGCGTCGCCCTCCGACTCGTCCGCGCCGGCACCCGACGACGATGAGGATGCGGACCTCGTGGATCTGCTCCGACGGCACCTGCGGCTGGAGGACTCGACGCCGGCGTCGGCGCGCGCTTACTCCGACGAGCTGGCGCGCGCGCTGCGCTCCCTGCTGCGGCGCCAGCCCGACCTCGCGCCGCAACACGCGGACGCCCCCGGCGGGGCGCGCCGCCTCTTGGCCGACCACTTGGCGCGCCACGGTCGCGCGGCTCTATCGGACCGCGCTTTACGCGACCTGCTCGCCGACAGCGATACTTTAAAAAGACTTTATCAGGACCTCCGTAAGCCGAAGCCCTACCGGGGCGCCCGGAGCGGAGGTTCGGGGGGAAGTGTACCCGCGGGTTTCGGGTCGGGAGGTTACGGCGGGCCCGGGCAGCGGCCGGCGCCGCGGGGCGGCCCCCTCGCGCCGCCGAGGACGCCGGCCGGCGAGAGGCGGCCGCGCTCGCCGCCGCTGTCGCCGCCACCGCTGATCGAGGTGCAGCACGAGTCGCCGGAGGAGCGGCTCGTGGAGTGCGGCACGCAGACGGCGCCGGTCCCGGAGGAGACGCTGGCGGCGCTGGAGCGCGCGTACCGCGACCGGCTCGAGTCCTCCGCGCCGACGTCGCCGACCTCGCCGCCGCCGGAGCGCAAGGCGGGTCGACGGCGTTCCAGCGTGGACCACGACGACGTGTCGGAGTCCGTCAGCAACACGATCAAGCGGTACCTGCGAATGGCGCGCAAGAAGAGCGTCGACGCCGACAAGGCGGACCGCTTCAAGCGGATCAACTACGACAAGAACCTGAGGAACATAAAGCCCCGCGCGCCGGGCGAGGTGGACGACGACGGTTTGAGCAAGGGCTGTCAGACTGTGGAGGGTTGGATTTTGACGTACCGGGAGTTACAATTCGCGTCAGTAGCTTCGACGCCGACGTCGCCGTCCGCGAACACTTCGTTTCTGTCGACGTTGCTGGCGCGCGGGGCCAGCGCCGTGAGCTCGAGTGTGTCGCCAGGTGCTGGCGCGGGCATGCAGAAGTCACGCTCCTCCAGCAGCGTGGTGCAGAGCGTGAGCAAGCGGCTGTGGCGCACGCGCAGCCGCTCCTCCAGCCGCGCCTCCGCCTCGTGGACGCCTCAGGTCAGTGTATTCGGTGTCTTTTAATGGCTACATTATCCTGGAGTCGGCATGCTCATGCTCAAACTTTGGGATTAGGTTTGATAATTATCTATTCTCTAACTGAATGAGATCTATTTTATTCCTGTAAGAATTTGAACTACAGGTCCAGAAAAGAGTGATTATTAAACTTAAAAATCGTTCCTTCTTGATTTGACTTCATTCATATTTGAGATACAAGACTTATCTAGGACCTAGAGTGTTATGGAGAAAATACCCTCAAAACCTCGCAGGAAGGATTGAGTTTCAGCATGCTACGCTAGATGACCTGAATTCTGCTTCCCTACTACCAGCTATCAAGATGGCTTATTCAGGATAGTGTAAACGCCGCGTTAGTCACCACTATTATGGCTTGTGTTTTTATCTATCAATGTTGAACGCTTTGAGTCCCCGTTTTTGAGCTTAGAAGTTGGTACGATTTATTTGAACACTAAATGCACCTGTATGGTAGTGTGGAAGGAATGCGAGGTGTCATAGTTATGAAGAAGCGTCAGAAAGAGTTATGAGTGTAGTTTGTAAGAAATAAAGATGTGATCCTTCTGACTCTTCTGATGTCCAAGTTCTGATGTCAAACGATGGCTTTTTTACAAGTATAAGTGTATCAAATTCAAGTTGGAAGGATGGAAGACTTTTTGATTGTTGAGTCCTATGGAAGTTAGATCTTAATCACATGCAAGTAGAATCTTGAAAACATTCCTCTCCCGACCTTCAGATTTAATTCGCAGCCTAACAAATAAATATTGCAAGCTTCTTAAAGCGGCATACCACATTAATTTCTGTACAAATCGTCTAATAATTTAACGGAACACATAAATCGGTCGAGCTGTTACAATTCTGAGTGAGATCTGTCGAAGACTCCTTTAGTTGCGTGACTGATATTTGCGGAGTAAAATAAACATTAGGTGCTAGTGATAAGATACATTTTCGTTTGTGTGAAAGAGCTTCTTCAGTTGTTTCAGCCACGCCCTCTTTTATGATAATGAGGTGATACAATTGTGTAGTGCTTGAGCTGCGACTATGCCTAAGTGGTCATTGAATGCTAATGTCTTAATTTTGAGTTTATATGTCAATAATCCATACACTCTCCCTCGTAGAGAGAGACCTTTGAAGAAGGAATATTATAGGTTAGAGGGTAGTTTTGGAGAAAACAAGTGGATAATTATCTTATCAGTCGATATGAATTCGATAAAGGTCGCTATAACTCCTTTTGATATTTAGAAAACATTACAAGTGTTGATCGGTATACAGTATTTCTGAGTGAAAGAAAAAATGTGTAGGGTCCCGGAAAAACACTTATATAAGAATTTATCGACGCAAGATATATTCTTGTAAACAAACAATAAAACACTCTTTTGGCAGTTCTTATCACAGACAATAATTATTATATTAAAATTTACTGAATTGTCTTTTTGTGACTTATATGGTTATGTATGGCGAGTTAAATATCTTTTGTGCTAAGGCCTGAATATGTTGTGAATTTTGAATGTACGATATATTTAGTTAAGTTCTATTAATGGTTGTGTTATGTTTTCAGTTTAAGATTGAGTAAATAACTTTAAATGAAAATTATATTAACACGTTGTTATTCCTTTTAAAGTTTGCTTTGATTGAAAGGCACAGATTTAGGGGCACTAATTATTATTTATAATATAAATTATGGGCGACGTATACCTTACGTCGCCCATAGTTCAGTTGTTCCTTACTCAAGGCTCTAAAAGAAAAAGCAAAAATTCACTGTAGATACAAAAAATATTCCAACCCTAGGGATTACTTATCGTATAAAGTACTACGCAGTCGCTGTGACGTGATGCTGATTGAATGCATAAACAAACTAAAGACCGAAGCAAAAAATAGTATCAAAAAAGATCCCAAGTTCTTCTGGACTTTCGTGAAATCATTAAGATCCAACAGTAGTGAAATCCCTGATGAAATGTTCCTTAACGCTCAGAATGTTCAAGGTGGGCAACAAATCTGCGATCTTTTCTCTGCATATTTTCACTCAATCTCCCCCAGTCAACCGTCAACAAGAGCACAAGATTTTTCAGAACCCGAGATCCGATCTAATGTTTCAATGGGTTCATGCTACCTCCCAGAACAGGATATCCTGCGATCACTCCAACGAATCAATATCAACAAGGGACCTGGTCCCGACTCCATACACCCCATTTTTATAAAAACTTGTTCCACCCTTTTGGTCAAACCACTACATTACATTTTTAATAAGTCTCTTTCATGTGGAACCTTCCCATTGAAATGGAAGCTAGCGCACATCACTCCTATTCACAAAAAGGGTGATCTATGTGATATCGCAAATTACAGACCCATTTCAATTTTATCGTCAATGGGAAAACTTTTTGAATCAATGATCCAGGAAAGAATCTACTACCACTTAAAACCACTGCTAAATGATCGTCAACACGGCTTCTTACCAGCAAGATCCACGACCACGAACATTTTAGCTTACGTTAGTGACATACTTGATGCATTGGAGGATAAATGCGAAGTGCATGCCATCTACACCGACTTTTCTAAGGCTTTCGATGTAGTTGATCACACTTTACTTATACAAAAGTTAGGACACGCAGGAATTTGTGGCTCTTTACTTAGATGGTGTGAATCATATCTTCGCAACAGATCTCAGCTCGTCATGATCCGTGGTTACAAATCCAAGGCTAGGACTCTCTCTTCTGGAGTGCCCCAAGGCTCACACCTCGGACCACTGTTTTTTTTGGCGTTTGTTAATGACATGTGCGCAAATATAACATCCAGTTACCAGATTTTTGCTGACGATTTAAAAATATACAAAGTAATTCGCAGCCGTGATGACGTATCCTCTCTACAAAAAGATATAGAGCATATTAGCAACTGGTGTTTTAGAAATAAAATGGTGCTCAATACATCTAAATGCTTTCATATAAAATTTTCGAGAAAATTAAATATATTACCTGCTGATTATTATATCGATTCTGTTAGAATAAGTGAAGTGGCGAGCATACGTGACCTGGGTGTTGAGTTGGACAGCAAACTAGACTTCCGTAATCATTTCGATGTTATAGCTAAAAAAGGTGCACGTCTGTCAGGCTTTGTAGTACGTCAGACCAAATTTTTCAAAGATCCCGATATTCCTATTCTTCTTTTCAATTGTTTTGTGAGACCTATTTTGGAATACTGCAGTCCTGTCTGGAACCCTTCCTATGCTGTACATGTCCAACGCCTGGAAAGACTCCAGAAACAGTTCCTGTATCACCTTTCCTATGCTAATAACCTATGCCGCAATTTAAACTCTTACGAGTCCAGGCTATTACATTTTAGAATGCCTACGCTGCAAACCAGACGAAATATTGCCGATGTTGTGTTTTTGCACAAACTAATAGATGGAAAAATTGACAGTCCAGATCTACTTGAAAAAATTGAATTATTCATTCCTCGTCCGTGTAGCCGTCTTCACAACATGAAAACGTTCAGCCTCGCCTTCAGTCGCACTAACTATGGTCAGTGCTCACCTTTAAACCGCATGTGTTCATCATATAATGACATTTGCCATGTCTTGGATATTTTCAGTGCATCGGTCACTTCCATTAAACATTTCTATCTTACTTCAAAGTAACCAACCCATTATTATGTTTGGAAAACAATTAATATTACAAAATTTATATAATTTATAAAATTTAAGAACAGCTCAGAAAGTAGTGTATGTACTACTACAGGTGTTATGATTAATTTAATTGCATGTAGTGTTCGCTTCGAGAAGGTCGTTCACTCTCGCGTGTTATAACATCATGAATTTTTAATGAATACGATGTGATCGTCCAGTTTAGTGAACCAATAAAAAAAAAAAAAAAAAAAAAAAAAAAATACCTTCTAATGTTTTTGCTGCCGGCATGTGTAGTCGCTAAGGACAGAACGCCAACAGATTTGCGAAAGCGAGAAAGAATTACGCTGTTAAAATTTAACTGACCTGTCGCGCATAGAAAATAGTAGTTACGTTTATTTTTAAAGATTGTTCTATAGGAAAATTGAGAATGAAAGAACGTCAGTGGATGGCCCACTATCTTCATTCTAATACAGGATCGGAAAAACATCATACCATCATTTTGTCGTTAAAATTATATATAAGCTTTTTTGCTATTTTTCCAGCAATGAAAAACCATGTTAGAAATCTCACATCAGAAATAGAAGTTCCCGTCACATTTGCTTCATCATAATTAAATGTTCATTTGGTTTTGATAATATCTCCCGTCGCGTCGCGTCGCGCCCACTCACTCAAAGCTAGAGTAGGCGGGGTCGGTCTGCGGCCGGTTAGGTGTCACAAATGTGTTATAAAGGTACATCGACTCACTCATTTTTGCATTTTTCGACAGCGTGCTGGTCCTGTGGTATAGACCCCGGGTTTCAATCTAGAGGTCGCTGGCGTGCACTATTGAGTTTTTCCACATCAAAAATGTTTTTTTTTTTTTTTTTTTTTTTTTTTTTTTTTTATGTAATACAGTTACAGAACGAGCTGACGGCCCACCTGGTGTTAAGTGGTAACCTCAGCCCATAACAAGCGACGCGGCTTGGGTCCTCCCCTACGAGGTACGACAAGACCCAAGTCGCAACGTATGCGCCTGTAACTGTGAGACGTGTAGGTGGAATGTCTCGTGTGCCTGTAATTTCACCGGCAACCATACCTTTCAAACCGGAACACAGTAACACGAAAGCGTTACTGCTTGGCGGCAGAAAAGGGCATGGTGGCAGTACTTCCCCGGACGAACTTGGCTAGAGTTCTACTGCTCTTGTATGTATTATATTTCATATATTTATATTTCATATTTCATATTTATTTATTCACACAAAGATATTACATGGGGTTGATTACTGGTAAAAGTGATATATTCGTAATTATCTCATTAAATCATCATCTTCCTGTTTTCATGATTTTTCAAATAGCCTATTCAAATTTTCTTAAATAAATATGTGTAGAAATAAACATGTAGCTAAATAAATTATTCACGGAAACTGATAAAGAGTTATCAAACAAGAAAACAGCGGTAAAAGGCAATAACTAATAAATTGAAGTAGAATTTTATTGTGCCATTTTCGTGACAACGGAAATAAAGTTGGTTTTGATCAATACTTTTAGTTTTTAGTTCAACTACCTAAATTATCAACAGCTTGGTTTGAGAGAGCTAGTGGCACAGTAGATAGTAGTAGTAGTAGATTTTACATGTCGCTATTTGATCAGTGTTCTTAGATTAGACAAACCATAGGCAATATCAATGCCTAAAATGTCAAGCAAACTAAGTTCTAATGTTTACTGTAACTTCTGTACTAAGCTGAGCATTCGTGTGTTTATTTAGACCACAGGACATATCATGGAAATGTACTTTGCATGATATTACAATGTGTTTAGTAGTAGAAATTGGGCGGAAATGCCTCTTATCAATCTGGCAAATTGCCAACTCGTCGCATGTTTTGCGTAAATAATACCGAAACATGGAGAACTTGTGGATTTTCCATTACAGAAAGTGATAAAAGCACTGAAGTGATTGAAGGATGATGATGATTATGAAATAAGAATGGGCCAACGATAATTGGTGGCAATGTGCAGGGCGGTTGTGTGTGGTGTGATGTGGTCACGCGTTATGTGCAGGACGGTTGCGTGTGGTGTGATGTGGTCACGCGTTGTGTGCAGGGCGGTTGTGTGTGGTGTGATGTGGTCACGCGTTGTGTGCAGGGCGGTTGTGTGTGGTGTGATGTGGTCACGCGTTGTGTGCAGGGCGGTTGTGTGTGGTGTGATGTGGTCACGCGTTGTGTGCAGGGCGGTTGTGTGTGGTGTGATGTGGTCACGCGTTGTGTGCAGGGCGGTTGTGTGTGGTGTGATGTGGTCACGCGTTGTGTGCAGGGCGGTTGTGTGTGGTGTGATGTGGTCACGCGTTGTGTGCAGGGCGGTTGTGTGTGGTGTGATGTGGTCACGCGTTGTGTGCAGGGCGGTTGTGTGTGGTGTGATGTGGTCACGCGTTG
The DNA here is from genome assembly GCA_947359385.1 of Chesias legatella. NCBI lineage: Eukaryota > Metazoa > Arthropoda > Insecta > Lepidoptera > Geometridae > Chesias > Chesias legatella. The sequence goes on along the minus strand of OX375781.1, from coordinate 8,337,934 downwards.
TGTGCAGGGCGGTTGTGTGTGGTGTGATGTGGTCACGCGTTGTGTGCAGGGCGGTTGTGTGTGGTGTGATGTGGTCACGCGTTGTGTGCAGGGCGGTTGTGTGTGGTGTGATGTGGTCACGCGTTGTGTGCAGGGCGGTTGTGTGTGGTGTGATGTGGTCACGCGTTGTGTGCAGGGCGGTTGTGTGTGGTGTGATGTGGTCACGCGTTGTGTGCAGGGCGGTTGTGTGTGGTGTGATGTGGTCACGCGTTGTGTGCAGGGCGGTTGTGTGTGGTGTGATGTGGTCACGCGTTGTGTGCAGGGCGGTTGTGTGTGGTGTGATGTGGTCACGCGTTGTGTGCAGGGCGGTTGTGTGTGGTGTGATGTGGTCACGCGTTGTGTGCAGGGCGGTTGTGTGTGGTGTGATGTGGTCACGCGTTGTGTGCAGGGCGGTTGTGTGTGGTGTGATGTGGTCACGCGTTGTGTGCAGGGCGGTTGTGTGTGGTGTGATGTGGTCACGCGTTGTGTGCAGGGCGGTTGCGTGTGGTGTGATGTGGTCACGCGTTGTGTGCAGGGCGGTTGCGTGTGGTGTGATGTGGTCACGCGTTGTGTGCAGGGCGGTTGCGTGTGGTGTGATGTGGTCACGCGTTGTGTGCAGGGCGGTTGCGTGTGGTGTGATGTGGTCACGCGTTTTGTGCAGGGCGGTTGCGTGTGGTGTGATGTGGTCACGCGTTGTGTGCAGGGCGGTTGTGTGTGGTGTGATGTGGTCACGCGTTGTGTGCAGGGCGGTTGCGTGTGGTGTGATGTGGTCACGCGTTGTGTGCAGGGCGGTTGCGTGTGGTGTGATGTGGTCACGCGTTGTGTGCAGGGCGGTTGCGTGTGGTGTGATGTGGTCACGCATTGTGTGCAGGGCGGTTGCGTGTGGTGTGATGTGGTCACGCGTTTTGTGCAGGGCGGTTGTGTGTGGTGTGATGTGGTCACGCGTTGTGTGCAGGGCGGTTGCGTGTGGTGTGATGTGGTCACGCGTTGTGTGCAGGGCGGTTGTGTGTGGTGTGATGTGGTCACGCGTTGTGTGCAGGGCGGTTGTGTGTGGTGTGATGTGGTCACGCGTTGTGTGCAGGGCGGTTGTGTGTGGTGTGATGTGGTCACGCGTTGTGTGCAGGGCGGTTGTGTGTGGTGTGATGTGGTCACGCGTTGTGTGCAGGGCGGTTGTGTGTGGTGTGATGTGGTCACGCGTTGTGTGCAGGGCGGTTGTGTGTGGTGTGATGTGGTCACGCGTTGTGTGCAGGGCGGTTGTGTGTGGTGTGATGTGGTCACGCGTTGTGTGCAGGGCGGTTGTGTGTGGTGTGATGTGGTCACGCGTTGTGTGCAGGGCGGTTGCGTGTGGTGTGATGTGGTCACGCGTTGTGTGCAGGGCGGTTGCGTGTGGTGTGATGTGGTCACGCGTTGTGTGCAGGGCGGTTGTGTGTGGTGTGATGTGGTCACGCGTTGTGTGCAGGGCGGTTGTGTGTGGTGTGATGTGGTCACGCGTTGTGTGCAGGGCGGTTGTGTGTGGTGTGATGTGGTCACGCGTTGTGTGCAGGGCGGTTGTGTGTGGTGTGATGTGGTCACGCGTTGTGTGCAGGGCGGTTGTGTGTGGTGTGATGTGGTCACGCGTTGTGTGCAGGGCGGTTGTGTGTGGTGTGATGTGGTCACGCGTTGTGTGCAGGGCGGTTGCGTGTGGTGTGATGTGGTCACGCGTTGTGTGCAGGGCGGTTGCGTGTGGTGTGATGTGGTCACGCGTTGTGTGCAGGGCGGTTGCGTGTGGTGTGATGTGGTCACGCGTTGTGTGCAGGGCGGTTGCGTGTGGTGTGATGTGGTCACGCGTTTTGTGCAGGGCGGTTGTGTGTGGTGTGATGTGGTCACGCGTTGTGTGCAGGGCGGTTGCGTGTGGTGTGATGTGGTCACGCGTTGTGTGCAGGGCGGTTGTGTGTGGTGTGATGTGGTCACGCGTTGTGTGCAGGGCGGTTGTGTGTGGTGTGATGTGGTCACGCGTTGTGTGCAGGGCGGTTGTGTGTGGTGTGATGTGGTCACGCGTTGTGTGCAGGGCGGTTGTGTGTGGTGTGATGACGTCACGCGTTATGTGCAGGGCAGTTGTGTGTGGTGCGACGCGAGCGGGCGGTGCGTGCGGCTGACGGACACGTCGCTGCTGGCGCTGAGCGAGGTGGAGCGGCGCGCGCTGCAGCAGGCCGCGATGGCGCGCCTGCACCAAATACTCGGCACCAACATCAAGATTCCAGATGGTGAGTTTTCTGAATTATTTCTACTACTAATTCAATAGCTGTATAAAAAAAAACTTAATTGATCATCCAGCTAGTGACAAAACTGCGAATGCTTAATATTTTATTTTTTTACTGGCCTCACAGCTCAGTTGGTAGTAACCCTGCCTTCTGCGCTGTAGGTCGTGGTTTCGATTCCCACCCAGGTCAAACATTTGTGTGACGAAAATAGATGTTTTTTTCTATGTCTGGGTGTTAATATGTATTATATGTATGTATTTACAAAAATTATATAAGTATTCTACAGTTGTTTGGTTCCCATGATACAAGATATGCTTAGCTTACTTTGGGGCTAGATGACGCTGTGTGAATTATCCACAATTATGTTTTTTTAATAAAAGACAACGGTCATAAGTCTGTAGTGCTCCTGTGCAAGCGTCTCAGCGGGTATGCGAGTAAGCGCGGGAGTCCCAATAGCATTCCTTACATGTTGCTTCATTATTAGTAAATTTGGTCAATTATATTATTATATTTATAAACCTAGAGAGTTTCTCCGAGAATATACTTATTGTACTAGCTTCTTCCACCTTTACGTCGCCGAGTTATGGGCACATACGATGAGACTTGGGTCTTCTTGTACGTATGTAGGGGAGGTTCGAAGCCGTATTGCTTGTTGTGGGCAATTACCACCTAACACCAGTTGGGCCATTAACTCGTTCTGTAACTTTATCACATTAAAACACATAAATATTTTGAGCTTTATGTTTTGTTATCTCATATTTTGGAAAATATGGGCGCAGTAATAGCGAGTAGCATTCTCCAGTCTGAAACACAATCCCCACTGTATCTCCGTCTGTCTGTATGTGACAGCATTAGGAAATATTTGGACGTTACCACAGTGGAACTGTGTCATACTGACATACGAACAAACAAACTCCATTATAATAATAATAATATTGGTAGACATTTCACACAGCGCCATCTAGCTCCAAAGTAAGCTAAGCATACCTTGTATCATGGGAACCAGACAACTGACATGATACTTGTATACTTTTTTGTAAATACATACATATAATACATATTAAAAACCCAACAGAACAAACATCAACGCTCGTCACACAAATGTCTGTTCTGGGTGGGAATCGAACCCACGACCTACAGCGCAGTTACTACCAACTGAGCTATGAGGTCAGCCAAAAGAGTCAGTGATATAGTGATCTATGGGTCTGAAATAAATTATTTATTATTATTACGATTATTATATTCCTAAATAAATGGGCAGATGATGAAAAAAGGTTCAATTCGATTCGGCTAGATTATCTGTATAACATTTCATTAATCTGAATATCATATACATAATAAAAATCAGCTTACAACTCTAATGTAATGTAGAGACTCTACCATAAGGCCACGCCACATTTTTTTTAACAAATGTTCTCATATTTATCAACACAAAGAAACCTTTCCATCTAAATTTAATAACGTTACGATTCTTGTTCCTCTCAGTTGATTTGTAACAAAATGACACGCAAATAAACTTTACTATTATTGTGGTTTCGTCACCTCGTTACCGGTTAGCGGACAGCCGCGCACTAACTCACTCTATTACCACTAACGAATGTTTTTACCGCCGTGACGAAGCCGTACAATAAATTCGCTCAAACAGATGCCTTGAAAGTGGTCTCATCTGGTCAGGGAATAACATAATTAGTAAGTAGTTGTGGGCCATGATTGGTCGTCGAAAGCTAGTCTACTGTCAAATCAAATTATATCTATATAAGTGTCTTTAATAATAATAATGAGCCTTTTATTTCCCATAATACAAAAAAAAATTTCATTGTTAAATACAAAGTTAAATTGACGTAATTATAAATGTCCTCGATAAATTATATTCTAAATTAATATTTTGGGTAGACCATTTTTGGACAAATGCCTCCCCTATTTGGCTCCAGAGTGGTCTATCTGAAGTGTCTATAGTTAATTGAAATTATGATGAGGCTATTGAAATCCATAGACATAAACAAATCCACTGGTACCGATAACATTCCCCCTATATTCATTCGCAATTGTGCCGAAGTTTTAGTTAAGCCTCTTAAAATACTGTTTGATAGATCTTTACTCGAAGCTACATTTCCTCGCAAATGGAAGGAGGCAAATATTGTCCCAGTCCATAAGAAATCATCCAAATCCAAAATTGAAAACTATCGTCCTATCTCAATTCTTAATACATTTAGTAAAATATTCGAAAAAATTGTTTATAAACAGATCTACGGCACAATTGTGAATGGAGTTAGCCAAACACAACACGGATTTCTCCAGCAAAGATCAAGTGTTACGAACCTCGCAGAATTTATGCAGTTTGTTCTCAAAAATATGGAGGGTGGCGGGCAGGTAGATGTGATTTACACTGATTTCGAAAAAGCTTTTGATCGTGTAGATCACACCATCCTGCTAGCCAAGCTTAATAGGTTAGGAATCCACGGTGATCTCTTACGCTGGCTCAAATCCTACCTCTCCAAAAGGTCACAGGCTGTTGTGGTCGGGGGTTATAAGTCCGATTTTATAAGTATTCCCTCAGGAATTCCTCAAGGATCCCATTTAGGACCTCTCTTATATAATGCCTATATATTTGATATTGACAAATGTTTTGATTCTTGCAGCCACTTGTTATATGCTGATGATAAAAAAATATTTAAAAAAGTCACTAATCAGCAAGATTGTCAAATTTTGCAAAACATTTTGAATAGACTCTCTGAATATTATAATATTAATAAAATCACAGTCAATGTGACTAAATGTCAGCAAATATCTTTCACCCGTAAGCCTAATCCTATTAAATTTACATATACTATGAATGGAATACCTATTGAAAAAGTTAATATGATTAGGGACCTTGGTGTTATATTAGACAACAAGCTAACTATGGCAGAACATATAAATATTATTACAAATAAAGCATTTAAAAATCTTGGATTTGTTATACGTACTTGCCAACCATTCAATGATCTTTCCTGCATTAAAACCGTTTATTATGCATATGTGCGTAGTGTGTTGGAATATGCTAGCTGTATTTGGTCTCCTCATTACATTATATATAAAGAAAATATTGAAAAAATTCAACGTAAATTTATAAAACATCTTAATTACAGATGTAAAATATACCTAGATTATGAGTCTGGCTGTAAACATCACAACATTTTACCTTTAGAAGACAGGCGCACAATGTTAGATATGATGTTATTGTACAATATTGTTAATGGTGGTTTAGACTCCCCGGCTCTCCTTGCTGATGTAAACATCTGCGCACCCGATAAGCGTACAAGACATACCTCACTTTTCTCAATTGCTTTTCAGTATACTAATTATGCCAAGAATGCACCTATCAATCGTGTCTGGTCAACATACAATAAACATTTTTCGAATGTAGATATCTTGAATACAAGCAAACAATCATTCCGGGCCCAAATTATTCAAACATTCACCAAACAGGTAGGGATTGAGAGAAGAGATAAATAAATAAATAAACTACACCCATAACGAGACGTTACATACCAGTAACCCATTTTATGAACTGTCCTTTCTATTTAGAGCATGAACTTGTTGTATAAGAATTTTTCATTTGTATTAGATTATTGTACCTTATTTACTATACTTTATTTAGGGAAACCTGTAATTGGCTAGATATTTATACTAGGTTAATATTATTTCATAATTATTATGCATGCTGTTGGTTTTCTTAATAAATAAAAATAAAATAAAATAAAATAGAAATAAATATCAACACAGTCGTCTTTATTAGCTCGCTAATATTAACCAGTGTACGAATTACAGTGACACTAAAAGTACTAAGTATTTTGTATATATCTTAGTTCTACAAGAGTTACCACGGCGTAAAAGTACAATTACTTGATTTTAGAAGGCACTGCATTGACAGGCTGATAGCTCAGTTGTTAGTAACCCTGCCTTCTGCGCTGTAGGTCGTGGGTTCGATGACAGGACAAATATAGATTTTTGTTCTGTGTCTGGGTGTTAATATGAATTATATGTATGTATTTGCAAAAAAGTACATAAGTATTATATCAGTTGTCTGGTTTCCATGATATGCTTAGCTTACTTTGGGGCTAAATGGCGTTGTGTGAAATGTTCATCAGTATTTTTATATATCAATATTTTAAATCGTATTCAAGAATACCTAGCAATATCATTAATTATAATTCTCGATAAGAAAAGACTATTTGAATGACTGACGAGAGGATGAGAAACAGTCCTAAGGTTCTGAGATGTTCACAAGTCAGGTGGGATTATTATTAAGAAGTGTCATTCGTATTTTAAGGAGTAAATGTATAATCGTTTACTCACTTGGAGTGTGTCCGTTACGAAATTTGGTGACACGCCAATAACGTTATGAGACTACTTTTGTGAATACGAAACTCGGGTAACTGACGCAAAAATGCGGTCAGATGTGATTCGAAATATTTAAAATATGCGACAGCCAATGCAGGAGATTATAAAACCCACTAGCCAACGATGATACCCAAATCACATTATTTCAGTAAACACTAATATTAATATTGACAAGAATTTGTCGCAGCGACATCTATCAAACTAACCATAGTTTTTTCCGTGGGAAAATAGTAGAATATTTATTTCACTTTTTGTAAATTTATTATATATTATTATTATTATAATTATCAGCTAATAGTAGATGCTGTTATATGTTGCACTCGGCAGCTTAAATTTTCCGAGTCGGCTGATAAAATAAGAAGGTATGGAGCTTTTTATAATTGCAATACTGGAATTATCATCTTGAGTTTTTCATAAGATCCCAGTGACAATAAATTATTTCATGAAATAAATTGACTGGCCTGACAGCTCAGTTTGTAGTAGTCTGCCTTCTGTGCTGTATGTAGGTCGTGGGCTCGATTCCCACTTCGGACAAACATTTGTGGGACGAATGTAGGTGTTTTTTCTATGTCTGGCTGTTAATATGTATTTACAAAAACAAAGGATAGAAGTATTCTATCAGTTGTCTGGTACCCATAGTACAAGCTGTGCTTAATTTGAGGATAGGTGACTGTGTGTGAAATGACCACCAGTATTCAGTAATAAATAAATATACTTTATTGTATATCATAAATGTACAGACTACTACTAAAAGAGAGCATTCTACATGATATATGTAAAAGGGCGATCTTTTTTCTATATTCTATTCTAATTTATGCCGCTATGAAGCGATCTTTTCCAGGCAACTTTGTCGATATTTCGGCTCTATTTGAGAGTATTAACCGATATAAATACTAACATCACACTGTAATCGCGACGCGATTGAGATAATTTCCGTATTATAAATAGGAATCATTCAAATCACGTTAAATTTCATAGTAAAAAGTTATGGAAGTAGTTGAAACAGCACAAAAAGCTCATCTGGAGAATAAAATGTCCCTTCTATAACCTCGATATTTGACCCAGCGTGACCCATACGCGCCAAAACTGACCCACATTCGACGCGCAACCTTACAGGTGACTCCTATAAATACATTGACACATACAAGACATGCTGTTACTATTTTCATTATGGCCGCCGAAAATACGCTGCAGGCGCGTTACGCAAACGTGACGTCAGCGCGCGTCACCTGTGACACGGCTCGAGGTCTGACCCCACTGAAATGCAGAGCTCAAGTTCGTCCGGGGAAGTACTGCCACCATATTCATTTCTGCCGCAAGCAGTTCGCGTTACTGTGTTCAGGTTTGAATAGTATGGTTGCCGGTGAAATTACAGATACATGAGACATTCCACCTACACGTCTCAGAGTTACGGGGGTATTATGTTGCGACTTGGGTCTTGTCTACCTAATATGGGAGGACCCAAGTCGCATCGGTTGTTATGGGCAGAGGCTACCACTTAACACCAGGTGGGTCGTCAGCACGTTCCATAACTGTGTGTGTCTCTTCAACGAGACCCAATCGCATCGTTTACGCCCGTAAATTTGAGCCGTGAAAGTGTTATGTCTCATGTAATTCCACGAGCCAGTACACATTTCAAGCCGGAACACAGTTATGCGACTGCTGGCGGCTGTAATGTATGGTAGCAGTATTTCCCCCGACGAACTTGGCATAAGTTCTACCTGTAATATATATTTATAACTGAATAGTGGATACACTTTTAATAAATAATGATCGTAGATTATTGCGCTGGCGTGACGATGGAGCCAATAAAATCTAACTTTTATTGGCAGCAGTCAGACCTGGTTAAGTCACATGATTGTCCAACTTTGGAGACTGTTGCTCCGCGTGGGTGGGAGGGGGAGGCTGGGTCTGGCAGAGTCATGTTATATCGGTTTGTGATAGTATTTTAGCTTATTTATAGTTCAAAACAATACGGCACAGGTCGTTTACAAACATCAATTTATTATGGGGCCGACGGAATCTTTTGGCGTAAGATTGTGGAACGTTTATCGGTGTCTATCGTCCACTATAGACTCGTGATATATGTAGTCATTTTATTTTTAAAGCTCTATCTTTAGATTATACATATTTTGAAGAAGTTATTATAAATACCGATAGATAGGTAACACTTTTTTAATTTATTTTTTATAGTTCGTTATACATCAAAATTTCGTAAATATAAATCAATAAAGTAATTGGATGGCCTTATGCTAATAGCCATTTAATTCAAGCAACCCTTAATAGATAGATTTATATTCTGTTTCTTGTGCATTACTAACACCATAACTAAAAACTGCATCCTTAACCTAAAATAAATAATCTAAGATGAAAAGTAGAAATGCACAATAGGCATATCGCGTGATATAAAGTGATTTTATCCAGAAAACCTTTAATGGTTTTCATTACTATTCATTTAATATATAATCCTTGAGTAATATAGCTTATATTACTTAAGGATAAATACTATTATCAAGGATAATTTAGCTTTCACGTTTGAAAACATAGTTCTAAATGGCGTTGTCACCTGAGATGCGGTCGTGGTGGTTTCCTCAAGTGCCCAAGTGCTGTGTATCGGTTATTCTATAAATACTGAGGAATGCGCCGAGCTTTTAGCGTCATCGCATTGTCGCATGTGCATATGACTGGCCTCACAGCTCAGTTGGTAGTAACTCTGCCTTCTGCGCTGTAGGTCGTGGGTTCGATTCCCACCCAGGACAAACATTTGTGCGACGAATATAGATGTTTGTTCTATGTCTGGGTTTCCCAGACACTTTCTTCTGCTTTCTTCTACTTTCTTTCCTCTGCTTGTTTCTGCTGATATATACGGGAGGAATCAAGATCAGGATCTCTTATGGGAAAACCAAAGTGACATCGCATTGCGCCCGTAACCGCACAGAAAACCAGCGCTGAAGCAGCCACACCGCTGATACAGCACATGCTGAGTGGTAGTCTTTTTTGCTGTTTATCAGACATTTTCTTTTGTTTGTACCTAAGTTTATTTCTAATGTAATACAAAATAAAAATAAACTTTCTTTCTTAAACAATAGCGCCTATAAATGTCTCTGATGAAATTTAAAATGTTACAATCATATATAATTAACAATAGAAACGGTTCGGGTTCTACATGATTTTAACAGAACCACTTAATTATCAGAAATATATTTCCGAGCAGCAAACAACATTCAATCTTAGCCGTGACTCACAAAGCGTTTCACGCCTCAACGTTAAACAAAATGACACAAAATAATTACAATTTTATATATTCATAGAAAGTAGGCTATCCCGTCGTAAACAATTCAAAAGATCACAAACTGACTTAAATTCCTCAGGAAATACTTTATGATACGCGCGAACGCTGATTAACTCGTTCGTATGGTCTAAGAGCTAACGGTAACTATCTTACGACAAACATACAATAGTACATAAAAGTATGTATGTAGGCATGTATGAAGTCAATAATCAATACTTTATTTTACATTGAACTCTTTAAAAAGAGCTTGGAAACGTCAATTAGTCAATATAAAATATTCAATCAAGCATAACATTAACGGTAGTTGTAACTGTATCCGTCCAATCATTCTTGGGGAAGTAAGAACAGACAATAAACACAAAGATTTGTGGCATGGTACTATAATATATACAGGGTGTGGCGTAATGAGTGGATAATAGGGTACCTGCGGGTAGGGGCCATTGTGGCGGTTCAGAAAAATATTTGTTATGCTCAGTAAAAGTGCCTCGGTTTTCGAGATATTCGACATTTTCGAAATTTAAGAAATATTTCACCCTTCGTCACTATTTTTGGCGCCCAGACTGCAAATGAATTTTTTTTTTCTATCTGTTTTTTGGATAGTATTCTTGGATAGATGTGCTATCGAATGGAAACTATTATTTTTATAACACAAGCACAGTTATGTTTTTAAAATAAGATTTCACTAAAATTTTACTTGCTTACTTGCTTCGAAAATGTCGAATATCTCGAAAACCGAGGCACTTTTACTGAGCATAACAAATATTTTTCTGAACCGCCACAATGGCCCCTACCCGCAGGTACCCTATTATCCACTCATTACGCCACACCCTGTATAATAAATATAAATTTATTACTTATTATTATTTATTTATTAATATAAATTTATTATAAATATATAATAAATTATAAGCTTTTACTAACCCTTATGTCGTCTGAATAAAGAAATTAAATTATTATTATTATTACTATAGTTTCAGTCAGCTTTTATATCAATTTCAATGCCAAATCCATACGTTTATCACCTTAATAATAGACTAATAATTATTGAAAACTGACAAGATCCACTTGGTTTTTTTTTTTAATTCTGCAATAATTCTCTTATTAAAAGTTGCAGTATACTCATAAGTATTAGTGTTTTGCTAATAGATCCACGTAATGCAGCTAAAGGCTAAATACTATACAATCAACCGTGTTGTGTGTTTGTCCGACGAAAACTGACGCGCCATTGATACGTTCCTGGAATTCAGGGGGTGAATACCTAAAGCTGGCAATTTGGATGAAGGGTTTGGTTGATACAGGGTCCAAAAATATATTCAAAATGTGCCTATTACCTCTATTAATAATTAGTAGAGCTATATACAATTATTGTACTATTATAAATATAGTAAATAAAGTTAACGTAACTTATTCTTAAGTCTCAGTAACGTATTTACTTAAAAAACATCGTTGGCTCCCGAGCTAAACTCATATCAGTATAAATCAAATTTATTTTAAAAAGCTTCAGCGAATTAAAATGGGATTAAATATATAATATCCGGTTGTCGGTTACCAGACTAGTTTTACGATCTGTGATGTAGTAGTTAGATTAACAGAAACTTTATAGATAATAACATAAAATATTATTTTCAATTGAATTCATAAAAGGCTTGGAAAAGTTAATCAAATTATAGATTATAAAGGTCACGCTTTTTACTTCTCCATTTTATAGCACATACTACTATATGTTTTAGGGGAAATAGAAACGATAAAATTCGTTAAAGATATCCAACGTAATAGTTAAACCAGATAACTTACATACAGAATATGAAATATATATCTTTGTGTGAATAAATAAATAAATATGAAATAAATATGAAATATGAGAATAAAAACAGATAACATATTGTCGGATGATAGCCAACAAACATGCATCTGCCCTCATGATAAACGGTATTTTCATCGTACACTTTCATCACAAGCCTCAATCTTGTTAACATTTCAAGATATCACGTGCCAAATATAAAGATGTTTCGTTCATACTTCCATCAATATTATTATTGTATTCGATTTTAGACATTTTCAAACTGGCAATGCATTCCACAGTTATTTCCGTACAAATATTTGCGTATAACAGATTTATGCCATTCCAAAAATAATTTCAATATACAGACACACCTCTCGTTTTATTATATGAATGTCGCTGTGAATGCCCGGAGGTATGATGGACCCGAATCTACTTTGAACTTTTGTATGAGAACTGATCAATTGGAACTTTAGAAACAGTGGAACCTACGTATTGTACTGTTTTTTCTGGGTATCCAGGCCTGAGGACAAAACCGTGAAGGAAAACATGACAACACAACACTTCACCGCGAAAAAAAGGACCTTTAGGGGTTTATTTTTTGTTCTTCTCCATGGAGGGTCGAATAGGGTTTGAACAGGCGTCTAACTTAGCGACAAGTACGCGTGACCTTATGTTTTGAATATTATTGACGTTTCCAAGCCATTTCTTTATGAATTCTATGGAAATAAAGTTTATGAATTTGACTTTGACCTCCAAACATCTAGAATAAAACAATCGAAGGCATATCATGTGCACAATTTTGAGCTTGACTCGAGTTTGAACATAATAGTTCGTACAGAGTCAGTGACACAATTTGTTGCTGCAGTTAGAGTGTTTTATTTAATTATTATGGCTATTATCTACTATTTATTTATTAAATAAATAAATTAACCATTGCAAAAGCTGTTGGAGAATATATCTGTAATGCTCGTCAACATATGTAATGGAGTATTACGTCGGCGGCGCCGGCGCCGGTCGCTATGGTTATTTGCGCCGCTTCCCACCGGCACCGTGTCGGTCACTCTCCTGTGACATTACCTGTTTCAATACGTTTATTTATATAAATAACTAATGAACGACTACGCAATATGCGTGTTTCAAAATATATAAACAAATAAATAAAATTCGAGTGTCTGTTTGTAATATTAAAATAACCGCTTTTTACTAAGTGCATATGGATGTATACATGGTACATATACCAAAACAACATCTTTTACAATTTTTGTCTGTTTGTCTGTTTGTTCCGGCTAATCTCCGAAACGGCTGGACTGATTTAAAGGGACTTTCACTGGCAGATAGCTGATGTAACAAGGAGTAACGTAAGCTAGTTTTCCGAGGGGTAAAATAGGGGTGCGTCGTAAAACCGAATTCCACGCGTACGAAGTCGCGGGCAACAGCTAGTATATATATAATAAAATGGTTGACTTGCCGTGTGCACATCTAATTTTATTGCAAATGATGTACTGGGATAGGTTAGGCATAACTAATAATATTAACAATAATAATATTGGTGGACATTTCACACATCGCCATCTAGCCTCAAAGTAAGCATACTTGTATTATGGGAACCAGACTAATGACAAACCATTTTTTTTATTTTGAACCGTTTGTCTGTTTGTTTGTGCGTGCATCACGCAAAAACTACTGGTTAGATTCAAAATCAAGAAATATTAAAGTTATATTAATCTCTGATGTATACAGTTTATTTTATCGAATTCGACCCACAAAAGATATCCATGTGTATTTTTTTCCAAAGATGAGTTATAAACGCGGCCATACTGATTTCGACATGACGTATTTTTTGCAAAGACAGCCAATGTCGATATCTCTATTTTTCACGGAGATATGAGCCAATACAATGTATGAATCAATACATAACCGAAGTAACCATCGACAAAAAAATGCTTATAATTCCGTTTGTACTTTTCCCCACATGGCTGTTTTCTGCATAACACGGTCCGAATATGTGAAAAGACGTTAATATATGTTGATAACGACTAACAGTTGGTTTGCTCCGGCAGAGAACGCAGTGCCGACCACAAAGCCGAAGCGGCGTGCCTACCTGTTGAAGAGGAAGGCCCTCACCACGGGCTTCTTCGACCAGAGCCGCGCCAAGGACGACAAGGAGAAAGGTAACAATAAAAACATGTATACATTGAATTTTCAGCTGATATGTTACGAAACTAAGGAGAAAGTTTAAAAAAATGGTGTATACATTGATTTTGTAGCTGATGTGTTACGGAACGAGCGAGATAGCTCACCAGATGTTAAGCAGTATCTCCTTTAAGTTGAAGTTAAAGCGGTTCTCCGACGTTCGTGTTGTTTTGCCATGCCACCTGAGAAACAGGGAATCCTAGTGCAAGCGTAAAACTGTGTATTTGTAAAACCGTAGACGTTCTACGAGACTTACAAGCTCCGTTGCTAACTTTAGAGAGCCGTAGCGTATTGTAGGCCCTCTACGAACAAAGATTTAATGCTCAATTCTCATCGCTATTGATTTTCTTCTACCAACACAGATGTAAGTTGTTTTCCGTTAGAAGTTACCATTGTTATGTCACATTGGAAAGAAAGAAAGAGAGCGACATTTATTCACACTGTATACAACAACGGCAAACATAACAAAAACACAAAAAAAAACCTGAGTAAAATATAATACAACAAAAAGTAGAACAAAAATTACAAAAAATTGCAAAAAAAAAATCTTTTAATATTTAGAAGTAATTAATTGTTATAATCTACTTTTTGATTTCATCGTTTACGTAACGTTTAGGTGGCGTTTACCAAAGTTAAATAAAGTATTCTGATTACATTAACTATATTAATATATTGTTATATTTAAAATTTATAATAAACTGCCCAAAGAAATAAAGGAAATTAAACCCTTTCCCCATTTTGTAAAAAAACTTAAAAGTTTCCTCGTAGAGAGATGCTATTACGAATTAAAAGAATATCTAAGCGACCAGCCTTAATACCAACATCGCACATAGACATTTTATAAAAATTGACTAGATGTATATTTGAAAAAAATAAAAAACTTTTTGACAAAATTAAATTTAAACATTCAAATATAATATTAATAATTAATAAAACAACTGACTTTAGTAAAAATATATATATTAAAATGTAATTGCAAAACATGTATATGCTATCTAATAACTTCCTACTTAGAATTTTTGAAAACCTCGGTCTCCGCCTCCAGTATATTGCAATACCCTCACAAGGGTCCATAATGTGAAACTTATCATGTACTTACATAAACAAAACCTGTACAACCATTATGTGTCGCAATAAATGAATTGAGTATTGAGTATTGAGTATTGAGTATTGAGTATTGAGTATATTTTGGCATGTAGGTTTGTTATAATTTGTATTTATAAACACACACTGACTGACTTTTTGCAGTGCACTTTAATCCTTTCACCACACTGGTACGACATAGCCAGTGACACGATTACTAGTAGTACTTTGATTGCCTGTGTCGCAGCTGGTAATCGATACACAAGACACATATCCCAAGTTCTGCGCACAAATGTGTGCTCATCACATACATACGCAGCCCTCAATCAATCGTCCTCATCTCAAACCTGGGACCTCTCGCGTTGCATGTAGGTTTACTAACCTTAACCTACGGAGCTACTAGTGCGTGTATATATACAGTTTCATTTGAACATTATTGATTGTATTGGCGCACGCGCCGACACAGCGGTAAAAAGCGGCCGCGGCTCAATGATGTTGAAACGCCTGTTAGACATTGCAAATGAAGCGTACATTCTCGGTTATAATTATCTGGTCAATTTACTTAATCAAAAGTCTTTTTGCCATGGTTCATGCCTTTATCCGCGAAAGGGTACGCAGAATGTAAATAGGCCAGTAGCATTAATAAGTTACTTTGATCTCAGCGCTGCTGTTATCTCGTGAGTATACAACAAACACTTTCTTCCACCAACTAATTTCCAATTTAGTTCGATAGCGACGAATTACGAATACATGGACAAGCTGTCTTTCCGTAACCTAAATAGGGGAGGACCCCAAGACATACAGTTATTGTTATGGAAAGAGGTACCCTTAACAGTCAAGTCGGCCACCTTGCTAGACCACTAACTTTTATGACATAAAAATATAAAGAAAATGCTAAAGTTTGTCACTTATTCACGGCAAACTGGCAAACGTTTGGACGGAACTTTGAAAAAGTATAAAATAGAATTTTATTGACACAGTCAATCTACAATTAACATTAACGAAAAATAAAGACAATTATACATTATGACACTCTTAGGTGATTAAATGTTCTGACGTTTTTGCCTTCTCTGTTACACTGTTTGGTCAAATAGGAACCTGACTTAGCATGGAGCTAATCCAACATACTTACTGTGCGGGAAATACTGAAGAAGTTATATCATCGAAAATCTCGCGTAGTGAATTCTAGAGCATTAGAAAATTGTCCAAAGCACGCGGGGGAGGACAGACAAACGTCTACACAAAATCGTTGCCAAGCGGCCCCGCTGATACCACAAGTAATCGAATCGATTATTATATCTGAGTTCTGAAGAGCAGTAGAACTCAGGCCAAGTTCGTCCGGGGTAGTACTGCCACCATGCCCATTTCTGCTGCCAAGCAGTAACGCGTTCTCGTTACTGTGTTCCGGTTTGAAAGGTGTGGTTGCCGGTGAAATTACAGGCACAAGAGACATTCCACCTACACGTCTCAGAGTTACGGGCGCATACGATGCGACTTGGGTCTTGTCGTACCTAGTAAGGGAGGACCCAAGTCGAATCGGTTGTTATGGGCAGAGGTTACCACTCAACACCAGGTGGGCCGTCGGCTCGTTCCGGAACTGTATCACATAAAAAAAAAGATGCCCCAAGTGGTATATGATTATGTTATTTTGAGAGAATTCTGCTTAATATTATATGGGTCATCTAATCATTCATGTACTTAATCACATGAAAAAGACGGAAAATATTCGTGTGAAATTAACAATGTCCTGTAGTGGTTTGTTAATAAACAATATTTAAAGTATTCATAACTAATATATTACATGTATATATAACCTTCTATTTTTTATATTACATGTATATTTAACCTTCTATTTTTTATATTACATGTGTATATAACCTTCTATTTTTTGTTCCGGGTACGCTATAAAAACGGGTGCTCTGTCCGCATTGATTGAAAACGATTTAAGCAAAAAACTCAGCCATTCTTACTCATGTACCGTGTTGCAGGTGGCATGAAACGCAGTTGGTAGTAACCCTGCCTTCTGCACTGTAGGTCGTTGGTTCGATTCCCACCCAGGACAAACATTTGTGTGAAGAATATAGATGTTCTGTGTCTGGGTGTTGATATGTATTATATGCAAGTTTAAAAATAATAAAAATCGGTTGTCTGGTTCCTTTGATACAAGCTATGCTTAGCTTACTTGGGGCTTGATGGCGCTGTGTGAAATGTCCACCAATATTTATTTATTCCTATGTATTTAATGCCCTAAATAATCTTGGAGCTACATGTCATATTTATAACAAGCAATGATTGGTTTTGTTTTTGTAACATCACCACAAATCAATAATAATGATAATCTAAAACGTGCGAAAGGTTATTGGCTCCGTTTCCTCGAATAAAATGCCAATTTATGATATAACGCGGTGAGTAATCGAGTGCGCCCACAATACCCAGTGTACGGATAGCAACAGCACTACGCACCCTCATTCATGGACTGATTCCTCATCGGTGCTAGTCTGGTGGTATACTGCGTGTGCGCAACACTTTGAGCATAATTTTGAAGATATCTCACTTCGAAATCAATGGAGCCTCCATTTTGGATTTCGATTTGAACGTGCTCGACTCAATATTGAATCAGAATCAGTATAGTTTATTTGCATAAAGTTTGGTGCAAAAGGAGCAACCCAAAGTAGCAGTAGAACTTGTGCTAAGTTCGCCCGGAGAAGTACTGCCACCACACCTGGTAATCTGCCGCCAAGCAGTGATGCACTCGCGATGCTCTGTTCCGGTGGAAGGGAGTGGTGCCGGTGAAATTGCAGACGCATGAGACATAACATCCCCGTCTCGTAGTGATGGACGCAACGCAATGCGACTTGAGTTATCTCGTACTATGGAGAGGAGTTGAGTGTTGCTGTTGTCTATGGATAGCGGTTACCACTTAACATCAGGTGGGCCGTCAGCTCGTTCCGTGACTATAATTACATAAAAAAATGAATTCTATGGAAATAAAGTTATTGACTTTGAGTCAAAGGAGTCAGCGACAACCACATTGACGAAGGATCGCCAAGCACGCATTAGCAGTAACACGCGCGGGGCTGCTATCGAATCAGACCTTAAACTAAGAGTGGTTACCCGGCAACACATCGCCGGCCGATGACTGACGGCGCTCACTTGTTCTATTTTTGCCGGCCGGTGGCGTTACACAGTTTCCACAAATGCCAATTAGTAAATTTGGCGGTCGTTTGTTATGACTGAGTTTTTTATCGTGAGCTGTTTTGATCAATCGACTCCACGTATTTTTGGGTGGGAATTACTTATTTCTTTTTATATTACATGGTTTGAGCATATGTGAACGCTAAGCTTTTTCTCACTTACTGGTTCGGGATATGAAACAAATTATCTTTGCCCGAAGATATAATCTCGACTACTAATATCTCGACTCGACTATAATCTTATCCTCCCTACGCCAAATATTGGTATGAAACTACATACATACACATACATACATACATTTACATACATTTTGGTTTACACATACATACATTTTGGGTTTCTTTAAGAGCTTGTAGTCAATGCGGACAGTCTACAGACTGTACTTCCGATCCCACGGTGATGAGCGCCAACATTTTCTAACCATTTCAATGTGACTTGACGGTTTAATTCCGATAAGAGGGGGCTCGAGGGCCCAAGTTGCTCGCGCCCATACCGCCCATAGTACCTACCACCCTTTGAATCCCTACACGTGTCCCTCGGGTGGTACGAAAGGAGCAACCCAAAGTAGCATTGGAACTTGTGCCAAACTCGACCGGAGAAGTACTGCCACCACACCTGGTAATCTGCCGCCAAGCAGTGATGCACTCGTGTTGCTGTGTTCCGGTGGAAGGAGTGGGTGCCGGCGAAATTGCAGGCGCGCGAGACGTAACATCCCCGTCTCGGAGTGATGGACGCAACGCAGTGCGACTTGAGTCATCTCATACTTAGGTGAGAGGGCTTGAGTCGTATTGTTGCCTATGGGCGGCGGTTACCACTTAACATCACATTCGGGTGGTGAGCCGTCAACTCGTCTCACCACCCGAATAACATAAAAAAGAGCTGATAGCGAGGTGCGGGTTGCCTCCCGTCTAAACGAACATGCCCTGACGATGGACGCTAGTTATCGCACCGACCTTGTCATCTCCCAGACTAGCTCTGATCTATAGAAGTTCCCCGCGAACAGGTGGAAAGCTGATTTACAAAATCATTATTAAAATAAATTCGAGTACCACTTATTTATATGATTTTGTTTATTTGAACTTGGGCCAACTCCCTTTCCTTGCACTGAGACCGAAGTGTTTTCCTGATAGCCGAGATTCGGGTCATGTTTGTATCGTTTGTTTTTTGTTTTGTGTGTACGGTGTGTACGGTGTGTACGGTGTGTACATGATATGCGACGTTAGCTGACGGACCATCTGGACTATCAGGTCATACGGGATGTTAAGTGGTGTCCTCCAGCCATAACAACGGCAGTGCGACTGGAAAAATTGGTAACACAGACAAACAATCTGACTTGATGTTAAGTGGCGATGCGGTCTACTAGAATCTTGCCTATGAGTAACCTGTTATCATATTTATTGTGAAGACATTAGTGAATTTCTAAGAGTTTATTTAATAACGACATTGCAACGGCGACACTTGGCGTACCATGCTGAAGTGAAGTGTTCTCTCTGAGTGTGCTCCACCCGCGGTTCTTAAATAGTTTTCCGTTAGTCATCACGACAGGATGTTTGTGAGAAAACTTCACAATCTATTACATACATTATTTTATCCCTGACGCGACGTTGAAAAATTATAATGCGTAAATATTATCTAAGAACTATACTAAAGAAGTGGATGTACGTAAAACAATCCATAAGTGTTGTTTACTACACTTTACTTAGGAGCTGGCGAATCAAGCAATTCTTTTTTTTGATAATACATATATTTCTAATTCATATATAGTTTGCGAATCAAAGTAGTACATACAATATTTTTTATAATTCATAGATTTCTAATTCATATATAGTTTTGTTTTGTCAATCAAAATCTGAACTCACTTTATTTACATACAATTATTACATACAATACGATTTATATTATTCTTGTACCCTAATCAATATGTTTCCTGAACTTATGCAGCTTATGCTGTGGCTATCTTTACTCTAGGTAAGAAATTATTTACATGCAAACAGTTTCAAAATAAATATAACTCTAATTTTAATACATAACGACCTTTAAATGTGCTATAATTGAATTCTAAATTCATGATTTTAATGATAAAGGCACCTTTTTATTATTAATGTTTAATTAACATTCATCACAAATTACGCCACGCTAACATAAAGAGATAATATAATAAACATACACACACATAACACTTCAATAGAAGTTTCTGTGTCGCTTGCTGGATACATACACGACAAGACCCGAGTATGCCCCGGCTAACCTCATATTTATCCACTACACAAAATATCTTGTGATATCTTAAGCATTCCAGTATAATGTAGTCAAAGTAATGAACTAAATGTAACATAGATTGTACAATTGAAATTGCTACAAAGATCGTGCTCGTGAAAGAAAGAAATCCCTCGTTTAAGGGTTTCTTGTTTCTTCTTTTCCCACCTAACTTAGCGATAAGTAAGCGTAACCTTATTCTTGAATATATTCGTTTACTTTTCTAAGCTATTTCTGTTTTAATTCTATGGAAACCAAGTTTTTATACTTAGACTTTATGAATTCTATGGAAAATAAGTTTTTTTACTTTGACTTCGTGCATCTTAATCGTGAACTCACAGAGGAATAAAGCATCTAAGCTACGGTACCGTCAAATGATATGTAATGTCCCACGTGTCGAATTGAGCTCGTAACGAACCGACTCGTAGCAAAAAATACGCGCAAAAGCTGTTAGTGAGTCAGCGCTCGGGAATGCCTTTGTCGCACACTATGTGGAGATTATTTTAAACGTAAATAAGAAGAGTTTGTTTACAATATTTCGCGAAATATATCTAAAATAGATCGGAATGTTAAGGGCCACTTATTTATTGTTGTAATGTTTAGTTTTGGGAGCATCGTTACTTACTCTTTTTATGTGTTCGTTGATGATGTTTCTAACGTTGTGCAAATAAAGTTTCGTGGTAAGGAAAGAAAGTATATTTAGCCAGTGGAAACTGAATTGAATTTCTCTAGAAAACAAATGGTACTTGGAATGTTAGTTTTTAAATGTAAATTTTAGTAGCAGTTCTCTTATGCCACATTCATCCGGGGAAATACTGCAACCATACCCATTTCTGCCGCCAAGCAGTAATGCAATACTACTGTGTTCTAGCTTGAAAAGTGTAGTCGCCGTAAAATTACAGGCACATGAGATATTTCTAGATATAAGAACTTACAGTCTCAGAGTTACGGGTGCATACGATGGCACTTGGGTCTTGTCTTACCTAAGTAGGGGACGACACAAGTCATATTGCATGTCACATAATAAACACATACAAGATCTATACTCGTATTTGACCTGTTCACCCGAACCCTATATCTGTCATTAAACGGACAAGAAATACATTAATGTCTATCTTTCTACTTTTTATTTTGATAAATCGTAAAACCTACAGACAATTCCAAGCAAATCTCACAAAAAACGTTAAAAATACCACCTCATCATTGAAGAATATTCGTGCTAATAGGAAGGTTTGCTAGTTAACATATTAGATATTTTACGCAAACCTATTCAATTATAATTCAATAAATTAAATTTTAATTTAAATATTAAGACATTTCCTCCCTCTTATAGGTTACATTTCGAAAATGATTCTCTTAGTACACTTGACGCACCAACAGAAAATTAATCCCTATATTTCAAGTTTCTACGACCTGTGGTTAAGGCCGAAAATATTGAAAATCATATGAAAGAAAACAACATTTTAATCAAATACATAAATTTATTGTTTTCTCTCTTAATGTACAAAATGGCAGGCACACCAGGGTACGCAGTCCCTCCGCCCTTGTCGCGCCGCCCTGGAAGGAACTGAGTTCTTTGGTTATATCGTTCGATACAGTCACAAGTTTATTGAGTTAGGGTGTAAAATCTAATCCCCTAATAGGATTGCCATTACTATCCATTAATATAGTTAACTATGTAAGCTTTGTAAGCAACTTTGTATAACTATGTAAGTAACTATGTATGTTAATGAACTAAAATCCGGCGAGACCCTTGACCGACCAACAACTGTTCTGATCTGTTCTGAACTTCAGTGACATCCATAATGACATATAATAAGGATTTCCTAAAACTGATGGTAGTTTTTTTAATTTATAGGCCCTTAAATTTTAACTGTGTAATATTTATTTATGGTCCAATTAAACATTTATCAGATAATGTTGGCTCATTCACAAGGAAAAACTTTACGACCCGCGTCGCTATCAAAATGATCTTGGTTGTAAAAATCTAACTTTTTACGATGATAGGTGACGTGTGGCGTCTGAATAACTCAACTTCGGGAAAAACTCTTTACTTAAAAGTTTTTGATGTGAAACATCTATAGCCGCACGTAAAACCGATTTCTGGCGTGGAGACGCGTCGCCACGGCATGCGTCGCATATTACTTTTACAAAATAATGTCGATGTTTCACATCTGCCAGGCGTCCCGTGACGGCTCACATTTTTTCTATTATATTTTATATAATATATAGCCTGTAATATATTAAGGTATTTTACAAGCACATGAGAATTTCCAGCTTCAAGTCACATAGTAACGGGCGTAATATGATGCCAGTTTTGTATGGGCGAGCCAAGTTTTACTTCTTGTTGTTATGGGTGAGAGATACTACCGAACATTGCGAGTGGGCCATCCTCGTCATGAGAGACAATTCAATTTATGATTAATAGCCCTGGGTCAAACCTGTACCACACTAACATTTAAATATGTCTATCACTATAAATTGTCTTAGCTTTGCAGCACACGTCGAATGCTTGATTCGATTAAAATGAGCAAATCACCTTTACGGAGAATTCAGTGAACCGACACGTTTTGCATTATGACCTGATGTTAAATTTATAACAATACGTATAGAAGCAGTGAGGATAAAACAGTGTACAGATTGATAGACCAGATATTTAAGAAACCAAATATTAAATATATGTAACCCAATGTTGGTATTTTTCTTAAGAATTATAATTTGAATTGACTGGAGAGAAATTAAGATAGAATATGATATGAGCCCGTTGTAAAACTGCAAACCTGACAGCGCTGTTTTATAATTATCAAAGGCCGGCTATTCTGGTAGAGCTATTCGCGGCCGCATATAATGTGAACTCACAATAGAAGTTCCTGCGTTTATTTAGACAGCGTACGTCACATTTCTTATAAACACTATCCATATAACACTGTCTTATTATATGTAAATAATATGTATATGAATACCGCTTAAATTCAGATGGGCCATCTACTCCTTCTGTCACTAAACAAAATTAAGGTATCACAAAAAGCATTACAATAAACTAATATATCATACAAATGTAAATTACATGAATGAAGAGCAAAATTTTGGAGCAGAATCGTACCAACCTTATTTTGTGCATAATAATTGATTCTATAGTAAATAAATATTGGCGGATAAATAATAATTAGCCTGCGGTTTAATTATGATATTTCCTTACACTGTTTTGTAAAAATAATAATAACTGTACTTCAGGAAATTTAGTAAATAAATACGTTGCCTAAACTAAGAAATACCTTACAGACTAACTTACATATTTTGAGAAAGACACATAGCGCTCAAAACCAAAAATTACTAACAATAAATGTATTGATACATTCTTGGGTTTGAACCAGCGACCTACAGATTATACTGGGCTACCACGAGTATCGAACCCATTTGAACTCATATACTATTTACTTGCAGAGTCCACGAGTGGGAGTGTTTTTGGAGTTCCGCTGGCGCAATGCGTGGCCACGGAACGGGCGCTGCGGCGACAGCAGCACGGCGGGTCCCGCGCCTCGCTGGCATCGCTGGGGACGCTGGAGAAAGGAGACGATGTGAGTAAATATATGGGTAGGGGTACTACGGGGTCAATATCAATCACTTGCCGGTGTTTACCGCTTTTTCTCATCGCTAAACATTTATAGAAGAAAGAAAGAAAGAAAATAACATTTATTTGCAAAAACTTATTACAACTCTAGGCTATACGAAAACAATAATAAGATTTATTCACAAAAAACCTAACAAATTTTAACTATTATCAAAAACGGCGTCATCAAGGTGTAGGAAGTAGGCTAAATACCTAGTATATAGTAGTAAATAACAGCAAAATAAGAGACAATAAAATAGTCATGCATAATAAAACTTTTGAATTATTGATGCGCGAATTTGAACCAGTAACATTCAGATTGCAAGTCGTTATCTTGGCTAGCATACACTCTATAAACTAGTGTAGGCCTTGGATATTAATAAGTGTTAATCCAACATTAATCGGTCTAGATCGCGGTATAAATCTTGTTGAATTATTATGTTGAAATGTATGTACAAGATGAGTAATGATTTGCCAAACCCCTCCGCTATGTTCCAATTAAAAACGTTTCATGCTGGTTAAATTAAATTGCAGTGAACGTAACTTCACTTTTGAAACGGTCAATTCAACAGGTCAGCTGAGCGCTGAATCTGCTCGTATTTAGACTTAGCTCTTTATTATGCACTCTTTACTTAAATCTGATTGTTCTATCGATTAATGTGTAGCAGTACAAAAATTAGGGCTAATTTACGTTTCTGCGGACGCGTTGCGCATCTTTAACGCGGATGTCTGGAATTCTCAGGAAGATAGAGATACCGCGTCATACAGTAAAATGTTGGTCCCTAAGTTCCCTTCCCTTCCGCGGCAATTGAATTGGATCTGTCTATTATTTTGTCGCCTAAAAATGCATTATTGCAAGCACTTTTTTCCTGCTCTAACTGCATCTCCCCGCATTATCGGGTCTGCTTACAAAAGAAACCGTTTCATCAAAACTATTATTATTAATAAGAGGTCTAGTGTGTGAGTTAGGAATCTTAAGTCACACACTAGATTACTAGTTACGGGGATTTCATTCTACACCCTAACTTATTGCAGCCGCATGAGACGTAACATCCCCGTCTCGAGATGATGGACTCAACGCAATGCGACTTGATTCATCTCGTACTATGGAGAGGACTTGAGTTGTATTGCTGTTGTCTATGGGCTGCGGTTAACAGTTAACATAAGGTGGGCCGTCAGCTCGTTCCGTGACTTCAATTACATAAAAAAAAACTTAGGATATAGAATTAAATCTCCGAAACTGTTAATCATATTCTAGAAATTGTTACAAGTTTTCACGCACATTTTTACGCTTATCCCTGGGTGGTATAGTCTATTTATTATTCTTATAAACCTGAATTCCAGCCGTAAATACTTAACGCTACTCGTGCAAAGCCGGGGCGGGCCACTAGTGTATTCATATCATTCGCCTGCCCATTTGATACACAGATCCCACGTCGGACTACAAAAAAGACTTTATTGCATTTCAGATCGATGGCTGAATCTTTTCAAACTTCTATTCATAGATTTATTGTCTATTTTTATAGACATCGTAATCTTTGACATAAATAATTCTGTTATAAAACGTGCCAAAGCGCCATCGCAATGACGCTTTAAACACTACCATATTTTAAACTAAGACAATAAAAATAATAATAATAAAAAAAAACAGTGATTCAACCGGTCAGCATTATTAATAATCATAATAATATAATAATAAAAACTTTATTTCAGTATGCAACTCACTACTATGACTCTCACTATAGGGTCTCTGTGTAGCAGTTATCATTTGCCAAATACAGCTCAAACATCCAAGACCCGTGAACAAACTATACTTACGCAAAGTCTGCCCCTGTAATCGAACCCGGCACCATTTGCGGGCAGGCTTCTACTTCCACCATTAACAAGGAGCCGCCATGCTATGTTAACCAAATAACTCAGTCTTCTCTTGCGGCGCCAGATAGAATACAGGAACTTGAGACATTCCACATTCACGTCTCTATGTTACGGATGCAATACAATGCGACTTGGGTCTCCCCATACCTGAGTAACATGAGTTTTGCTTTTGTCATGATCAGAGGTTACCGCTTGACATCAGGTGGGCCATCTTCCTCGTTCCGTAACTTATCCACGCGCCCTTCTACACTATCATTGACAATGTGTAATGATGTAATTCGATTCTGTGCGAAGATTAAACTTGGAAACGAAAGTCTGAATAATCTTGGCAAATGTTATTTGATGTACTTAACTTACCCTGAGAAGAATATTACCAATATATACACTTACTAAATCGTGTCACTGGCTCTTTCCAACCTATGCGGTGTTAGAATTAAAGTGCGCCTCGAATAGGCTCCTTTGTGCACTACCAATAACCCTGTACATCTGTGTAACTACAGAGAGGCAAATAATAGTCGCAAACGTTCGTCATGACATTTGAGAGCTCAGAAATAGTTCGCGTCGCGCGCCCAACACGCGGCGGGGCGCTGCGGTGCACCTGGGCGGATCCGCCCGCCCTGCCCGGTGCTAACTTATCAACACTTTGTGACTCTACATTATGAATAAATAATAAATGTTAGTGGACATTTTAGCAGCGCCATCTAGCCCCAAAATAGGGTATTATTTTGGGGCTAGATGGCATTGTTAAAACGTAGCATTAAAGCATAGCTTGTATCATGGGAACCAGACAATAACTGATATAATACTTACGTATATACTCTTTTGTAAATACATTCATATAAATATATTAACAAACATCTATGTTCATAACACAAATGTTTGTCCTGTGTGAGAAACGAACCCACGACCTATATCGGAGAAGGTAGGGTCGTACCAACTGAGCTGTAACGACAGTCAAACATGAGATACTGACATAATTTACAATACAATTGGTCTCACTACTCTCTAGAGGTCACTTAAAGGGGAAAAAATGACTTGTGAAAAATTGACCTGTGTCAATGTACCTAAGTTTTTCGCATTAAGTACTTGGGATTCGAGAATCGAAGGAACACCCTGGATTTTGAAGAGCCCATAAGAACCTTTGTGCCCAAGTTTGAGTAATTAAGAGACGGAAAATAGGTTAACGACAGCCTTCACTCGACAAAGCGGTCTTTTGCCAGACGATTTTGAATGCGTTAATAAGCCTTCATTTGGCTGTACATTTCATTGTGATACCTAAGGATCGTTTACAATTATATTCTATACTTTCTTTTAATCATATTAATGTTGCACAGAGTACATAAAATGCGTACTAGTCGAATCGTAAACTTCGTAATACATCGTTAGTTTTACAGATTTAGCCGAAGCAAAAATACTGCTTAACGAGATGTTAGCAACAAAGTAATATATTTGCGTCCGACATTGTTTCACGTTTCAAGGAAATTCAGTATTCTGACGTCTGGGATACCTAACCATGGAAAACTTCACAAGCACGTTATAATAAATTGAATTTAGTTTCGCGTTTTCGGGGTACATGGTACATCAGAATTCCATCTTCATATATCCGAGTGTTATCAATAACATTAATGTCAGTGGGTCTTATTCTCTTGAAGTTAGCCGCAAAATTCTATATTAATGCTGTCTCTTTCCAAGTCCTAGGTGATAAGAAACCTTTTGCAACCAACTTCAGAACTCTAAATCAAAGCCCGTCACGTGGAAAAGTAATCTACCGATGAAAATATAACGCGATAGAAAACAAGGGCGTCCGTGACGTGACAGTGACGTCACCGACCCTGGCCGCTGATACAGACTGTTTGGATCCGGCGTCAGAGCGGAACTCTCTGTAAGGACGCGGGTAATTTTAAATTTAATAATATACATAACTTCTTTGATCATTTTTGCTCCGCGTTTCCACTATATAAGAGCGGTAGAACTCAGGCCAAGTTCGTCCGGGGAAGTTCTGCCACCATGCCCATTTCTGACGCCAAGCAGCAAAGCATTCGCTACTGTGTTCCGGTTTGAAAGGTGTGGTTGCCGGTGAAATTACAGGCACATGAGACATTCCACCCACACACTTCAGAGTCACGGGCGCGATGCGACTTTTGTTTTGTCGTACCTACTAGGGGAGGACCCAAGTAGCATCGGTTGTTATGGGCAGAGATAACCAAACAAGTGAAACAAAACTTAACACCAAGTGGGCCATCTGCTCGTTCCGTAACTTAATTACATTAAAAGAAAATCAAGATCTCTTCCCTACCGCAGAAATACACCAAGTTTTCATTCTAAATTGTAATTCGCAATTCGTCTCGAGGCATTCCGTTATTCCCAATAAAACTGTTATCATAACCGTTTAGTTCACATGTCAAAGCGCAGACACACAGCAGACAAAACCAGTAGGTAATCTCTGTGTGTACGACATTGCCAATCACCCGGCGATTAGCAGCATTCCTGGTTTGATCTGCGACGGAGTAAACACGGGCCAGACAGACGTCCGGTGAGAGGTAAACACTGGTGTAGATGGTATGCGAGGATGGTCAGCTGATTACATGCATCATCACAGTTATTTTTCGGTGCTACTCCGGTCAGGTCACGTAGGCTTGACGATCTGTTACTACATGCAACTATATATATATTAGCCGGAACAAACAGAAAGACAGACACAAAATTTTGAAAAAATGTGGTTGTGTATATGTACCGTGTATACATGCATATGCACTTAGAAAAATGCGATTATTTTAATATTACAAACAGACACTCCAATTTTATTTATTTGTATAGATATATAAAATTCTCGTGTCACAGTGTTTGTAACCAAACTCCTCCGAAATGGCTTGACCGATTTTTATGATTTTTTTTGTGTATAGGTCTGAGAATAGGACGTAAACTATATATTTGCACACATGTCTGTGTGGAGCATAATATTGGGTATTTAGACGCGTAATACAATGCGCCTCAGCCAACGACCCAACGAAAACCTTAGTCAACGCGATGTCTGTGTCATGAGTCTGTGGATCTCCTGTCCCCTGGCATATGTGATCAAGCAAATCCTAGTGCTGGGGTGTTTCAAAGTTTGTTGGTTGTTCCTCACGGTCTCTTCTCTCTCTTCCTCTCTTCTATGGCACCTTGAAAAATCGACATTTGAGCTCAAACGCGGGGGACTACTCTTTGAATATGAATTTGAGCATAATTTAGAGTTTCCTGTATGATTTTGATTTGATATAGGATTGTTGACAGATGCGTTACTTTGTCATTACTCTCTTGCGTTTGAGAATACAGTGATAAACTTGAATACAAAAAGTTATTTTCTATAACTAAATTTCAAATACTTACGAAAGCGCTTAGAAATATGGATTTTTTGCAATTAAAATTCAAAAAGTTTAATTTGGAAAATATACACACGAACAAATAACAATGTTGGACTCAGCTAAAGTATAAACTGTTTCAGAATACATAATCCTGAAAGCTCAACTTGTTTCAAATTGTGCATAGGCCCCACTAGTGAAGCAATAAGAAATCCTGAAAGCTCAACTTGAAACGTTTCAAATTGTGCATAAGCCCCATTAGAGCAATATGAAGCCTGGTCTTACACGTTCCCGCAACTCCGCTCACCTTCGCTGTTATCAAAACAATCGTTGGATCAGGGTCGCGGTGACGTCACCGGTGTCTGGTTACCTGCCGGCCTTCCTAGCTTTCATTAAGGCCAAGATAATTTTATCGCGTGACGTGTGAACCCACTCGTTCTGAAGGCACGGAAATAGCCGTAGATTGCGAATTGCCGTGTATGGGGGGGCCTTATTGCGATGCATTTGGGTTGAGTTTTGCGTGACCGCTTGGATTTACCATTGCGAGAGTCACTGTAGCTACTGGGAGATTCTCTAGCTATTACACTCTCCATTTCCACTAAATATAGATGTCTGATTGGATGTATTTTTGTTATCTTAATATATATCATATATCATAATATTATATCTTAATATAATTTTTGATCTCCTTAACTAGTTAGCTGTTAGGCTCAGACTAAGAAGTTTTCACCTATAATTTTAATTACATTTAGCAAGTATCTTTTATATTTTAGTTTTCAATTTAATGTATATTGTGTAAAACTACTGAACCGATTTGGTTAAAAGTTTTAACATAGGATGGACGGACGATCGCCTGGATTAATCGCTTAATACGCAAATCAATCGTTCGAAATACGCAAAAATTACTCAAGAGATTGTTTTTTGTGTTTTAAATGTTTTGAGTTTGCTCTTTGTTGTTTCTGGTGTCACTCAAAAATTGCTGGATTGTATTTTTCTGTAGATAGCAATCATATGTCTCTCATTGTGAAGGCAGCGTTCTTAGGAATCATATTCCCTCAATCGATTTTTCGTCGACTTTCGTTGCAAAATTGTCTTCTCGTTAAGCTTTTTTATTTTAACGGGACAATATACAACCCTTCTCCACCTGAAGATCTATTCATTATATTGGTGAAAGAATTTTTGAAATCAGATTAGTAGTTTCTTAGATCATCTCCTACCCAAACTTTTTTTTTTTTATTTCTTTATATATACGTGTGTATACCCAAATGTCGAAATTCTACCATAATCATAAATGAAAATTTGTGGAAAACGTTTACAAAGGCAAATAAATTGAACGTAAATATTTGTCACGAAAAAAAAATTATTTCTAAATTTTTTCTACTAAAAAAACCATTGCAGAAGAATCAATTCACACCCAGAAAAGAACTTCACTGTTTTTTATTTTCTTATTTATGTATAGATTAGTATATATACTGGTAAGTACCAACGTTATCTGTAAGCTAGACGGTACCAGATTAGTCATAGAAGCGGGCGCCCGCGAGACGCTGCATTTGATGACACACGCGATATGTTTAGTTCCATTTGTCTCTGCTGCCGTCCATACACGTCATCTCTGGCTTCCTTGAATATCCGCACGATGTATGCTATGAAAACGTCTTCCACCCGTACATACATTTGCACGGATTTGTTGGTAATTTAGCTATTATAGCAACATAGCCACGGAGACGCCAATTTGCATTTTATATGCCATTAATTGTGCTCCTTAATGGCTAAAAATGACCCACTTTAAATGTTGCTTCTATAAAGCGAACTGTGGAGGAAATTGCCATTAATTATTTATTAAATTTATACCCATTTTGGCATTAAATTAATTTGAATCTAACACATTTACAAGACATAACTATGATACATGAGATTTTTGACCGTGACTCTTCACTGGATAAAGCTGTAAAAATCTGTTGCAGAGATTACAATTATTGGGACGAGCAGAAACGTTTGTTTAGAGACGAGG
This sequence comes from Chesias legatella, assembly GCA_947359385.1. Lineage (NCBI taxonomy): Eukaryota > Metazoa > Arthropoda > Insecta > Lepidoptera > Geometridae > Chesias > Chesias legatella. The sequence goes on along the minus strand of OX375781.1, from coordinate 8,306,654 downwards.
TGTTCGTATTTTGTTCCTGATGTTCTACATCCACTTTAGTGTTTAAAAGTTTACACGAATATTTCTAGGAACGCGGTCAGTTTCGCATATCGTTGATAGCGTTGATATGAGGCTGTTCCTGAGTGTTCCGACACTTCCTCTATAATCTGTTACACTCTAGGTGAACCAATGGTGTTCCATAAAATAATCTTGATAATACGATAAAAACTCTACATACGAAGCTACCGAATAAGTATTTTTGAAAAGTAGGTGTTTTTTTTTATTCTTATTAGGCGATTATTATTTTAGACTAATTTATTTACTTTAATTAAAACGAGTATACCAATTATATTAATTAGAGATCGAAATAAGATAAAATTAAATAACTTACAACTGCTAGAATTAAAATTAACAAAGAAACGAAGGAATTTAAAAATGAATATGTAACAAGTAACGGTAGTGCCTGGTCGGTGTACATTTCCTTGGTGCTTCACAATTTCTTTTATTAGCTTAACACTGTTAAATGTGGTGTTTTGCAGTGCGCACATCTGTTATGTTCCAAGCCAGATCAAAACTGTATTCTAGATTAATATTTATATTGTTTGCTTGTAATGTGTATTGTGTGACTTTAATAAATAAATTAATTAATTGACTTAAATTGGAGAGCAGTCAGGAACTAGCTCGTCGGGGGCTACGTAATGTTCAGCAGACGCTACGTGTTATGATGGATCTTCGACGTGAGATCATTATTATGACTTACGGCGCTCAGTAAATTGTAATTACAACTGAATTTCAGAATCTGAAACGGTGAGACAAATGTTATAGTGGCTTGATGATTGGTATCTCGTTAGCGGTATGTTTTTTTTTTCATTTTTCATATATTTATTGTTATTTGTGAACCTAGGGTATGAATGATGATGGCATGAATATATCACCATAAGCATTTAAGGCTTAAAATAAGATCACTAGATTCTGCTACGTGATCACAAATATCACAAATATGTATAAATATGTATTATATGTATGTTATTTACATAAAAGTATATAAGTATTGTATCAGTTGTCTGGTTCCTATGACAAAGCTATGCTTAGCTTACTTTGGGGTTGGATGGCGCTGTGTGAAATTCCACCAATATTATGTTATATTATTTATAAAAAAAAATAATGTAAGTATGCATATCAGTTGTCTAGTTCCCATGATACAAGCTATGCTTACTTTGGGGCTAGATGGCGCTGTGTGAAATGTCCACCAATATTTATTATTATGATTATGACAGAGTGGTTCGTGTGAGTCCGGCGAGTGGGGCTGGGCGGGTGTGGAGGAAGCGGGCGGCGGCGGGCCGCGCGTGCCCGGCATCGTGTCCGCGTGTCTCGCGCACCTGCGCCGGACCGGCCTGCACACAGTCGGCCTCTTCCGAGTGTCCGCTTCCAAGAAGCGAGTTAGACAGGTGAGCAGCACTTTTTTATTGACTGACTATATTGCTTTTGGCCGCAAATGACATTGACAGCGTTTAAAGTCAAATCTTTTATTTCCATAGAATTCATAAAGAAATGGCTTGGAACGTCAATATTATTCAAAACATAAGGTCACGCGTACTTATTGATAAGTTTGATGCCTGTTCAAACCCTATCCGACCCGTTTGCATGGGCTTTTGGTGAGAGCGGAGTAGTACTGACACCACACCCGGTAATCTGCCGCCAAGCAGTGATGCACTCGTGTTGCTGTGTTGGAAGGGAGTGGGTGCCGGTGAAATTGCAGGTGCATGAGACGTAACATCCCCGTCTCGGGGTGATGGACGCAACGCAATGCGACTTGAGTCATCTCGTACAATGGAGAGAACTTGAGTTGTATTGCTGTTGTCTATGGGCGGCGGTTACCACTTAAAATATCCATTAAATGACTCCATCACTGCTTCGCGGCAGATTACCAGGTGTGGTGGCAGTTTCTCCGGGCGAACTTAGCACAAGTTCTACTGCTACTTTGGGTTGCTTCTTTCGCACAACCCGGGGGATATGTGTAGGGATTCAAAGGGTTATCACCTACGGATGCGAGCAACGTGGTCGTTGTATTGACAAATATGTACATAACTTATTAACATATATATATTTATTTCACTAATTGACGATTCCAAGCCAAATGGATGAACTCTTTGTAGATATGTCTGTTTTATATATAAAATACAAAAAATTACTAAATCTTTTTTTTTTTATTACGAAATAGTTAAAGCAAATACTTCTTTATAAGTAAACCAATAAGCAAGGATTATATTATACAGATAATATATATTATCGGACGTCCCACCCTTAAAAATCGGTCTTGGTTAAAATATTGAAACACTTATTTGAAGTCACCTTGTGAAGCACTCCACCAAGGTTGGCGCGTACAATGTTTGAAAACAATCAGCGTCAAATCAGTAACGTCACAGTTCTATCTTGGTTTGCAACACTGTACTTCACAGTTTAGGGGCTGACCACACTGTCGGTTTTTCAAATCGACAATCAGCCTTTTAGCACTGACTTTTTTATTTTAATTACTTAGTAATTTTCTTTTTAAGATGAGTTTAATGCAAGAAATGTTATATAGTATAAATAGTGATATCGATTTTTTAGAGCTATATAATTAATTGGATTAATGTTCTGATGCCCACTCTTAGAAGACAATGGCTTCCGAAATGCAGATTTCATCTAGTTCGGATGTCAGAGGTTCAAAATAATTGACTGTACCTGTGTAATGTCCGCCAATATTTATTTATTAATGTAATAACAATAAAGATTATTATTATTATTAGTTATGAGTTAGTAACTTAATATTTTTCTGCCCACATTACGTACAATCTTGGTAGGTATGTATTTTTATAATATCGTATCTACAGGTCCTACCTGCGATACTTTACTATAAATAAATAAATATATATAGAAAACTGTCACATATCCACTCACCGTTAACAGATTAGCGTATGTAACGCGCCGTTAGGTACCGAGTGTAAGTTTGTAATAAATCCCAAAAGTGGGTCACTGGCCAATCGCGTTCAAAACATCTAATTCTGTCGATCGCCCTCTTCATATAATGTATTGCGAGATTGTTACATTCGTGATTACATTACAATGCTGCGATTAGTGTTTTAAACGTAATGAATGACGTATTAGTCATTAGTGGTATATGGTATATGTACTTGACTGGCCTCACAGCTCAGTTGGTAGTAACCCTTTCTTCTGCGCTGTAGGTTTACAGCAAATTATTGACTTATTTTTTCAATTCTTCTTCTCATCTCAACTGCTACTCTTTTAGACAGAAGAGATTTCAGTTTCGTACCTTAGTTTTTTAAAATAATATGTTCTACCTTCCAGCTACGAGAAGACTGGGAGCAAAGCCAGGAGTTGGCGCTGGACTCTGCGTCGTGTCCGCACGATGTGGCCACCCTGTTGAAGGAGTTCCTGCGAGACTTGCCCGACCCCCTGCTCTGCCGGGAGCTGTACCCAGCGTTTATACAGACACAGAGTAAGCACTGTTTCAACATATGTGTCTTTGTTACACTTTTTCACAGCTGCGTAATCTGGTTTGGTTCAGGGCAGACTAAATCTCGCATGAAGTATGTAATGATACCAAATAATTATATGACCAGCCCAAGATATGAATCTATTGGTTCTAAGATACATCGGGTTCCTCGTGATAATTTCCTTCACCGTTCTGACAACATCATCAGTATTGTAGAAGTATATTTTTGAAAAATGCTCCTTTTCTAGATCCGATGTATTGACCTCCAATTTTGAGTCATATCCGTATCCAATTACCAAGTTCTCATTCAAAACTGAACCACTATTTGACTGACAGTGCAGTTGGTAGTGACTCTACTTTTTGCCATGTAGGTCATGGGCTCGATTCCCATCCAGGACAAACATTTTTGTGACGCACATTTATGTTTGTTCTGGGTGTTTAATATGTATTATATGTATGTATTTACAAAATTTAATAGAATTGTTCTATCAGTTATTCAGTCAGTTAGCCATAGTACAAGCTATGCTTATTTTGAGGCTAGATGGCACTGTGTGAAACGTTAACCAATATTTTATAAATAAATTAATATTGGTGGACATTTCACACATCGCTATCTAGCCCCAAACTAAGCATAGCTTGTACTATGGATGACTGATACATATATACTTTTTTACCAGACACAGAACAAACATCAATGCTAGTCACAATTTTTTTTGTACTGGGCGGGAATCGAACCCACGACCAGTATTATTTATTTTTATTATACATTTTATGTATTTACGTTATGAGTACTCCAATCCCAGAACTACACAACCGGCATTACCAATGGGAAGCGTTACGGCTGATCATCCAGCTGCTGCCTGCGGCGCATCGGGACACGCTGAACGCTCTGTTGTCATTCCTGGCGCAACTCGCCGCCCACGCTGAAGACGGCCGAGAGCCCGGCAACAAGATGGACGCCGCTAACCTGGCGACCATCTTCGCGCCGAACATACTACATAGGAATAAACCTAATGAAGCTGCCAAGTAAGTCTAATTAGAACCGCTGTGGTTAACAACGCCTGGAGAAACTGAACGTTTACGCTAAAGGTGACCACTAGCCTGTATTAAGAAGATGCTGCTTCTGGCTACCAACTCTATGCTTATCATATTTATAAGAATAAGCCTAATGAGGCTGTCAAGTTAGCCTTCTGAGTTGAAGTTATTCGATCTGAGTTGGTTTTACCGGCGTCTTCGATTTGTCATAATCGTTCTGAGCTTGGATGTGGCCACTAGCTTGACCAGAAAAGCTGCAATAAGGCTTAATTGTTGACTCACTTTCTTCCTGTATTGTTAGATATATATCTAACTGAGCTAAAATATTCAAGCTATTTGCCACGCAGGGGTAAATGGACCCACAAAGAGCCTTGTTTCACTGTTGGTTACTCTTTCTTGTGGGACATATAAGATCTAATAAGATTGAACTCCCGTGGTTCTTTTAATCCCATTCTCTCCCGCCGGTCGAGCCTAGATCAACGTTTATATTCTCGCAATGGCGGGACGTCAGATCAGCCCTTGTTACCACATCATAAATTAAAACAACACTTACTTGTTACATTTTGTATTGCAGCGCGGAACAACTGTCGGAGCGAGCAGACGTGATTAACGTTGTCCGCCAGCTAGTCGAACGGCAAGCTGAGCTGTGGACGCTACCAGCGGAGTTGTTGCACGAAGCCTACATCCAACTCGCGCATAGCGCGCCCGCTCATCTGGATCCTTTGCTTTTGAGGAAAGCAGAGTGAGTATCTAAATGATTCTAACTTTTTGTTTTATTACGATAGGCATACATTTGACCGCAATCTCACCTGATGTTAAGTGACGATGCGGTCTACGATGTAGCATGCGCGCCTAGAAGATACCTATTCACTCTGCTCTTGAAGACCTCCAGGTTATAGTTCTGGGGAAATACAGACGCAGGCAAGGAGTTCCACTCTTGGGCTGTCCGTATTATGAAAGTGGAAGCAAAACGCTTCGTACGGTTCTATCAGAAGATGGAGACCCACTAAAGGAATTCGTCTTGTGAGACATTATCGCAAACAGGAAAATGTATAATGTTAGCTGTTATCCATTGCCACCATAAAACCTTCTCATGTCTGAATGATTAAGGTCTAGCTGATTAAGGTATGTTTATCTTTGGGTGTTACGAGCAGAATTATATTGCACGGAGTCTACATACAGTCTCGCAAGATGTACGTTTTTTGCCCATCCTACATTATTATATCTAGTTTTAATATAACCTTTTTTTCGAGAGAATAAAAAGATTATTATTATTATATTATATTATCATTATTATACACATATCGTGTAGCGCGCCTGCACAACTGGATCTTGGCTTTTGAAGATCAAAATGAGCAGTGACCGTTCCTTTTTTCATCTTCAAAACAGAAGAGCTGGACAGCCACTGACGGATGTGATAAGTCCCGTCTCCACCTCGTAATTCAAACTGTTAGAGCTATGAATGATGCCAGACAAGTTGTGGTGCGAAGGCCCTTGAATTGATCTTGAATCTTTTGCTCTCAAAAAATCATTTTTTGATATCTACACAGTTTTCTGCAGCACCAAAGACTTACTAATTTTTCCTGAACACACCATCGAATGTCGTTGACTCATATAGCTAATGGCTCCCGTTCCTTTTCACATCACCCAAATTAATGCTAACATCTAATACCCGTTCCAGATGTCAAGCGGAGCAGCAAAATGCAGAAAATTCCGAGGGTATCAGACGCGTGTGGTCACGGGAATCATGTCTCCATGGTGCTGCGGCTACAGGCGGCCCCGGACATGTGCAGCCTACGAGGTCAGTCTCCATCTCACCCCCAGCTCCTTCTAGCAGACATTTCCGAGGATATAACATGCAATCTACCCCTGGATACTCGTTTTGCATCAGTTGCTAGAGTTGTAGGACATAGCAGACCATTCCAAGAGTATCAGCCTACAAGGTCAGTCAACTTTTATGTGCTTCTAGCTTCTAACGGACAGTTCTGACGTCATAATAGTCAAGACACCTTATGCACAAGTTATGAATTGATTAATTGAACAGTTATTTATTAATGGGAAAACAACTGTGCAGAGGACTAGGTAATTAAGTTCCACAGTCAAACGCGAGGAAAGTGGTAATTTAGCTTACTCTTCTGCCTTCTGCCGGCAGATGCAGTGATAAGAGCTACTCTCGAAGTCGACGGACTCGGGAGACGGCGTCCGACACCTCGTCTGGCTCGCTATCTTCCGCCATGACCATTGTCACCAGGTAAACTTATTTGTGGCATGCCCGTTTTGGCCCCAAACATCCACCTACCTGGTTGGGTAATAGAATATTTGTAGCAGAAAACTCTGTGCATCCATGCAGTCCATTTTTCGTTGAAGGTGTGAGTGCGGCGGGTTGTGGGCACATCAGACAATCCATCTTGTCATGTTTAGTGCGCTGCGACTTGAGTCTTCGCATACACAATTACGGAAGCAACTGACCTGACCTGTATATATTAGAGCACATGATATCAGATGTGGCATCCGTTCTACTACTTGGTAACACGTAACAAATGTATCTCGTGTTTTGTTCCAGGGTGCGTAGCAGCGAGGAGCGCGGCAGCAGCGGAGTGGTGTGCGGTTCCTCGCCGGCGCCGCGCACCGACTCCGCGCCGGACTCCAACGACTCAGCCAGTGATTATAATGAGGTGGGTTGGGTGAGTGATTTCAAGCTTCGCTTAATGTTGTCACCGTGTTGCACGCACTGTGGGGGCCGCTGTTTGGAAGTGTTAACTATGAACGAAAGGAGTTGCTAAAAGATCTGTGCCAATTATTCTTCAAAATTTAAGTATTGATTAAAGGATAACATTTCAAAATTAATGAGCCTAGTAAAATTATAACACAGATTTTGTGGAAATTATAGCACGTTTCTGCTGTTTTGCGTGTTGTGTGGATGTTTTGCGATTCTCTTCATGTTTTTCTAACAATTCTTAAAAGAAAATATCTATCTCGCAGATATAACAAAAGAATTTCGTTAAATATGATAGATGCTTTTTCCTGGTTCTATTTATTTTTACAAAACTCATTTTGTGATATGATGACGTCTCACGAGCAATGTTACCGGACCCTGCAAATGTTCAGTTTGTAGCTACACAGCTGAAATAGATATGACGATAGATCTTTAGATTAGTGCACAAATATCTTTGTAATTTTCAATAACTGTTTTCTATCGGATACCTATCCTTTGTGACATATAAAACATTGATTACATATATGTCCGATCGCATTGCGGCGTGTCCGAAAAAAGACCACGGCACGTAACACTACATCAATGGATGTTGGCTCTAAACTGGACTGCAGAAGGTCTCTTACCATTCGGGAGACACTGATAGAATCGCCACTGTCCACCGCCAGTACTGTAACTTGAACCTCCCGCAGACGCTGGGCGGATCCGACGACGACCTCGTTATAACGGCGTCGTTACACATCCCGGCGGCGTTCTCCCCGGGGTCGGGGGCGGGGGCGGGTCGCGCGCCGTCCGCCCCGCCGCGGCGGCGCTCCACGTCCGGCTCGGAGGGCTCCAAGCGGGACTCCGCCGTCGGCTCCTCGTCCTCCTCGCCCCCCGGCTCGCCCCCGCCCGTCATCACCACGCCGCTGCGGGTGACTGTCACAGCGGGCGACATGAAGCGGACCACCGATATTGATAGGCTCGTTGGCCTCGGCAGGTGTGTTGTAGTCCTGTTGTTGCACTATTGTAGTAGATTGTTAAGTGGGACTCCACTGTAGGTTCCTCGTCTTTGCCACCCCCCCGGTGATGACCATTGCGCTTTGGATGACGGTACGGCGGGGGTTGTGAAGTAGATCACCGTGGTCGTTGGCCTTTGTAGGATAATATATTTTGGAATCCATTACTACTTTACAGAACTTTGCAAACATAGAAACCTAAAGAATGAGCCGAAATCGATTAAAGAACAAATTAAAAAAAAAGACGTGTGGCACTCGGAGACTGCCGCGGTAAAGCTATTGCGCGTGATATTTCAAAAAGTCATTAAATGTTCTGGTATTTATCGATAGATGGAAAAACTAAAAAGTATCACCGCTGTGCCAGTCAGAGTGGGGGGTGTTAGGTTTTTTTCGTTACGGAATTTCTGGATTCGGTCTCCACGCTCAAGGCCCGCGATAGAAGCTATGCAATAGCTTAATAAATTTATAAATCCTTTGGTTAGACTGAAAATATATATTTCCTTTCGCCAGAGAACGCAATACCTCAGACGCAAGAGCAGTGGTACTCCGTCAGCACGACGAGTCGACCACAGTGCGCACCCGCGTCTCCTCCCGACACGAGACCCTCACCAAAGACACCGTCCGGAAAGAGGACAGGAGAGAAGAGAAGAGAGAAGATGGAAGAAGAGAGGGCACGCTGTACAAGAGAGGAGAGTTGATATCCAGTGCCCGGCCGCCCACATGACTTGTAAACCGTGTTTTTATACATAAACGTCTATTTATCAGATTGCGTTTTATTTAGGACTTAAATTATATTTTATAATGCAATTTAGGAGTCTCATCTGTATGTATATCTTATAATATTTTGTAAAATATAAAAAGGTACGTTCATAGGGAGCCATAGGGAGTTTGAGCATTTTTTTTCGTTTAAGCTTCAACGCTAGACTAGAAAGCACCTGTAAAATCCCAAAATCGTTACTTAGTTCACACTCTAAAACATAGTTAAAACACTCTAAAACAAACTATGGTCAATGTATCAAGTAAAGATATGGAGTATATCTCCAAATTTTACTAATATACTACTTATTACTGAACCCAAGATGGTATGATGGTAGAATTTCGCAAATATTTTACACATTTTGGGGAGTTGATCACATCCATTCAAACTTTTAGTTAAAACAACAGTTCGTCGATATATTCCAATATTTATTCCACGATTGTTGGATTTGTAAAAGGCAAGTTTATTTCCTGTGTAATTTGTCGCGCATGATGATAGCTCCCAGCTTCGATACTCCGTCCTGGTACTCCGTCTTGCCGAGAGGGGGCACCGCTGATGTAGTTTCTGCAATACATCAATAAATAGAATCAGGACAAGATATTCTGAACTGTCTTATTATTTTACATAATGATAAGGAAGGAAAGCGCTATCGTATTTGGTGTGTATGACACATAATAAATGGTATTTTTTTTTAATACGCTGGAAAATATAATAAATTGCTTAGTCAAAGTCAAAATAAAAATAAAAACCGTAGAATTCATAAAGAAATGACTCAGAAACATCAATAATATTCAAAACATAAGGTCACGCGTACTAATCGCTTAAGTTTGACGCCTGTTCAAACTCTATCCGACCCTCCATGGGAAGAACAAACAAGAAATCACTAAAAGCCCCTTTTTCAGATTACTTAGATCCGCAGTAGCAGGTTGAAGGAGTAGGTACTTCCCAACAGCCGTAGTAAAATAAAATATGGTATAAGAGGACAGGAGAACTTGTTATGTAGTGAACAGTCTCACCGCATTTAGCCCTGGGATCGCTGCCGGCGCCCCCGCCAGCCTGCTTCGATATAGTCTTGGGAGCCGCCTTCCTCGGCTTGGGTCCAACGCGGCACGGGTCGCCGGGCAACCGCATTGGCTGCGCGCACGGACCGCTGCCGCTCTCGTCTGCCGCGCGCTGCAGACCTTCGAACTGAGCGCCTGGACCTGACGATGATAGAGACTCAGGATGACAGTCTGAAGTACGCGAATCTCAGGACAATGGACTCTTAGAGCTCCAAATTATGCCGGCAGTGCGCCGTCGAGCCGATATTTCACAGCACTAACCAGTTTCACAGTAATCGACTTGGTAGGTGGTCTTATTTCTGTCCCTGTCTATCCTCTGTTTGAGTTCGGGTCCGGCTTCGTTTTGCAATATGCTGTACAGCATCGGATACTTTGATTGTAACTGTAAATACACAATAATAAAATATTTTCGCCCAAAGCCTATTGAAATGTTTTTGGCTGAAAACCAGCGCTGAGTAAGAATTACTAGGCATGTGCTGAGCGCCTTTTTTGGCACTGGACACGTACATATTGTTATTTTTTCTTCCATGCTCCTTTATATATTTGTGTCCTGTATGCTGGAATAAATGTGTTATCTATCTATCTAACAGAGAAACAACTTCTTATTTTAAGACACTAAGTTTTCTAAACGGCGATGGAAATAATTGTGAGAAAACCGACACGCCCTAGTATCAGACATCGTCACAGACATGTAATTTGATTTTAATAAAGCCCTCGACTCTCTTGAACATGGAAATCTGTTACGGTGATAATCTTAAGCTGGATCTACGTTTTAGCCAGAGCGATCTGGCAAAGGTTTTAAAAAAGTCCTGCCCATTGATGATCTCATGTATCTGATATTATTTTTCAGTATTTCTGATATAGTCAATTTAGTCACTCCTGGAATTTGCTTGTCAACTGTTTGTGGATAGGCTGATCCCAGTTTTATTTAATAAAATGGTCAATCTGATGTCAAGCTGAACACATAACTTCAGTATAAAGGCCTTCCGTACGTAAGAATGCGAAAATGTTTGTACATTATAAATTAATCATTGAGATTACCTTATCCAGGAATGCATTGGGCTGGTCGTATCGAGATGTGGGCGTCTCAGGGCTGGCCGCTACTTTGACCGGGTACAGTTTTGGATCCAGCATGGGTCCCATGATCTAAAATGAACACCAGTTTTCAGACTCAGGAGGCCATCGTGACAGATGAACTAGCAAATCGAATGGATCGTGGAATTAATTAGATGAAGCAATTTTAACGTAGTCATGAAGTTTTCTCTTTAAACTACTCCATTATGAATGTTGAGGGTATTAGAAAACTTTTTTCTTTGAAAGATTTCTACGAAACTGCCAACCTTCTGCCAATAACAACAGCAATCATAGACCCGTCACTCTGAGACTCGAAAATTGAGCGTGTCTTGAGCCTGTAATCTCACCGGCACCTTTCACAAATACAGCAATGTGAGTTTAAGATCCAGGAATTGGTATGGTGCAACAACCCCGAACACTATAGCTTGTTCTACTCCTAATGAAATAGAAAAAAAACCTCGTTTCGACTCCATCCACCTTCCTTCCCTGGCGGCAGCTGTGGCATCTCACCCCCCGAGTACTGGGGACATCGGCAGTCCGGCGGGCGAGAGTGCTGCATGCATGCTTGGTAGAATGCTAGCTCTTGGCCTGATAGCTTAGGGGTCCTTAAACAGGGGTATAGCTGCAGTTAAAATTTTGCAAAAAGAGCAGAAAGTTTTTAAAGAATTCGCTTTTCTTTCTCATTTTGATGTTAATATTTAAAACCCTTTTACAATCCACCTTTCTTAGTATTCAAGGTTATTAGCCAATCCAAAAGGTAGACTTTGGATATCCTTAAGGAAATTTAAAGATTCGTCTGGGAAAGTACTGGCATAATATTAATCCAAAGATTCCATCTCTCATGTTTCAGTTCCCCACTGTGAGATCAGAGATAGCGAAATGAGGAGGCCTTATATGCTTATTATCAGTAGGGCAATACCTCGCTTTCATCACTAACTCACAAAGAAAGCACTGCTCATATTCATCATCAGCCTATCATAGTAGACTACTTGACATAGGCCTCTCCCAGTAAGCGCCACTGAGCCGGTCTTCCGCTCAGTGATCTTCGTGGTTCAATAGTCCTATACAGATCATTGTGATGCAGAATGCGTGAATGCAATTACTCGTACGGAACTACTACTACTAGTTGAGTCACTGGTTCTCTAGCTAATGCGGGGAAAGGATTTTCAGAGCCTCAAACAGGCTCCTTTCTTGCACTTGACGCATGTTTTCGAATTTTGGGTTCTGTCGGTTTCCTCACGATGTTTTCTTTCACCGTTAAGAACGTAGTATTGCGCACATAAATTTGTCAACCGATAAAGCTCATTGGTGCACGTTGGGATTTGAACCAGCGACCTCCGGATTGAAACTCGGTGTCAGTAATACTGGGACACCACGCTGTCAGTGATTACGTGGTGTATGGTGGTGATGATTTAAAAACTATTAACTCAGTCATGCCCCCCGCCGCGCCTGCGCCCCCGGGCAAATTGGGCCACAGGTAGTCCTTCCTGTACGTCGTCAGGTAGTGATCCATCTTCTATTGATTTCTGTTATCCTGGTAATTTGGAATTTGTTGTTCACATCACTGTTCAATTTTGTGTTTATTTATAGTTTCAAATACATTCTGGTTGTTTTGAGATTGTCATTTTGATTATGATAAGGAGAGATTTCATGATGACATTTCATAAAATGAAAATATAATAATTTATGGAAAACCAATGAAAAAGGTGGAAGGTTTTATGCTTCTTTCAGTTTAATTTAAATCATTTGATTTCATTTCTTACCACCCACGGTAGAACTATGGGTTTGTTAAACCGATGCCTTAGTCGGTATTAGCGTCGCCTTATTATTTATTTATTTAATACTTTATTGCACACAGAAAAAAACAATGTACAAAAGGCGGACTTAATGCAAATGCATTTTCTACCAGTCAGCCAGTCAGGTAGAAAAACAATTTTGGCGCATATAAATAATACAATACAAATACAAAATAATACAAAAAAGTTATTTTAACCTTAATTGATTAATTAATATATATAACCTTAATTAATAATTTTCAAAAAGTGTTCCTTGACAAGCCGTTTGAATGCCGATTTAGTAGGTGCCGTTAGAATTTCAGATGGAAGCGAGTTCCAGAGTCGAACAGCCATAACCTGAAATGAATTATCACTAAGAGAAGAAGAATGTTGTGGAATCGACAGGTGAAGGGAATCAGCTGATCGGAGATTTCGATCATGGGTATCGGACAGGAATGTAAATAGATTTTTTAAATAGAGAGGGGATGTCGGATCTTTCAGAATCGAAAAGAGAAGACACAAGATTCTCAAGTATCTTCTTTCTCTGATCGGCAGCCATTTCAGTTTAGCACGATATTCTGAAATATGATCGTACTTACGAAGCCCGTAGATAAATCGAATGCAGGTGTTCAGTAACCGATCCAATTTATTTAATGATTCTTGGCGAAGGTCAAGATAAGCAATATCTGCGTAATCGAGGATAGGTAAGAGTAACGAATTTACGAGACATATTTTGGTTTTTGTAGGTAAACATTTTTTAAAGCGGATAATTGAATGGAGTGTAGCAAAAAATTTTCTCGACACCTCTTTTACTTGTGAGTACCAGTTAAGATTGGCATCGATGTAAATTCCTAGATTATTACTTGATGATGTGTGTACATACAGTGATACAGTGAACCGGAAGCTGGAGCTCATTGTAGGGTTCGAACCCACACCTACAGATCTTTCGTCGACGAACTACGAACTAGGTAATCATCGGTACAAACGACTAGATTTTCGACCAAACCTGTTCTAGTGACAAAGTGGTCGATTTCAGTGACGAAGGAATCTAAGATATTAAGGTAGATACTAAAAAATAAGCATAATGTAAAATATGCATTTATAAAACAAAAAATAGTTTATTCAAAGAAAAACAATCACTAAAAAACGTTCTTCAGTTAATCCTGTACGTGTAATTGTAGGGGTTGAGCCAACGTCCGTACTTTGGCTCCTCGCGCGGCGCTCCGAAGGGGTTCTTTTCCAGCACCACGGATGCGAGTAGGCCGTGACATGCGCCGTATGAAGTGTCTCCTGTGCTGATGCGAAGGATCCTACGTAGCTCCTCTGTAACCGAACCAGAGTGTAACAGCTGTACCTACTACTTACTACTTAGCATTAGTAATAAAGTGGTATCTACAGGGTAGGCAAAGCATTGGCATCCCCGGGGACGCAAATGTCTATAGGCGACGGTAACCACTTAACATCAGGTGGGCCGTCTGCTTGTTTGCCTACAATTACATAAAAAAAAAAAAAGTATAAAGTGCCCATTATACGACTGACCTTGCAAGTCAGTCAGTACGCTGCAAGGTCAGTCATAACCTTGCAGCTCGGTTAGTAACTCTGCCTTCTGAGCTGTAGATCGTTGGTTCGATTCCCACCAGGACAGACATTTGTGTGAAGAGAATTGATGTTTGTTCTGTGTCTGGGTGTTAATATGTATTTATATGTAAGTATTTACGATAAAAAAAAAAGTATTCTATCAGTCATCTGGTTTCCATAATACAAGCTTTGCTTAGTTTGGGGCTAGATGGCGCCGTGTGAATTGTCCACCAATATTTATTTTTATTTATTATTTTATTTATGTATTGTCTTCATTTCTGCTGACTAGCGTGCGTTGCGTTGCGTTACTGTGTTCCTTAAAAGGTGCGGTTGCCAGTGAAATTACAGGCACATGATAAATTCCACCTTGACGTCTCAGAGTTACGAGCGTATACGATGCGACTTAGCTCTTGTACCTAAGTAAGACCTAAGCCGTATTGCGTGGTATGGGCCTGCCCATAACATATTATTATTATGATTATATTATTATTACTACTATTACACTAGGTGGGCCATCAGCTCTTATATAAATTCACCACGTAAAAGACCTATTTACAGTTAAGCACAAACAGATACATACGTCTCAGAGAGTCGTCGTGTTTCGGCCTCATAGAGAGCGCCGAGGGCGGGTCGGCGTACTTCTCCGGGGCGGGGTGTCTGTAGGAGCCCCTCTGGGAGGTGTCCGGGATGTCCTCGTCATCTGGCAGCCTCAGGGTCTGGAGTGCGCGCGCGCGACGCGCCAGATTCACCGACATGAACGGCAATTCTAGTAACGGCATCAAAATACATTACATGGACGAAATCTGTCTATGGTGAGAATTACAAACAGTTTCCAAAGTCCTACGTGCTCCAGATCACAGCTAAACTTAAAGATGTGATCTTTGATCCTGGATTTTGGCCTGCAGGGATCGTTTACCGACGCTTTAGGGAAGCAGCCAAGAAGTAAAATCATTCATTTGCTGTAGTCTTAAGTTATTATATTAGTCCAGTCGGGGCAGACATAAATATGATGTAAATGAAAATAATTAAAAAATAATAAAATAATAATGAGTGAAAAGTGCGAGAACAAAAGTTGAAGAAAATAAAATTCCACCCATTATGATTTTTTCGATAAACTTGGTAGTATAACTCTGCAAATATTGATCCTAGCGTAAAAATGATAATGACCAAACTTGTGAAAAATTTAATTTCCAACAACTTTGAGTAGTACCATTTTTGCTCTAAAGTTGAAAATTAACGAGTTATTTCAAAAAAACGAAAAAATTTAACTTTAAAACAAGATGGCGGCGAATCCTCTACCGGGATTAGTTAGAAAATCTAGATTTATACTTCCACCCCCCCCCCCCCCCCCCCGACGTTTAAAAAAAAATCGCTGCCCGGATTTTTTTCTATTTAAATGTTAAGTAGCCTGAAATAAATAAATTATTATTATTACTATTTATGTTATAAAGTTACGGAAAGAGCAGATGGCCCACCTGGTGTTAGGTGTAACCTCTGCTCATGACAAATTTGAGACCTCACCTCTTTATCTACAAGACCCCAGTCGCATCGCATGCGCTCGTAACACTGAGCCGTGAGATTGGAATGTCTCATGTGCCTGTAATCTCACCGGCAATCACACCTTTATCCGGACGAACTAGGTAATAAGTTCTACTGCTATTAAATCTTTGGCTGCCTACTCTGTCATTTGTCATTCACGCGATAGAAACTAACAAATAAAAAATGAGATACACAGTTGGCTGAAAGACCCTTTTACTCTCTTTGACTCTGTTACTCTACCTCTAGAGCAGTATTTGGTCAAATACTCCGTCCTCTTCAGATCTTGGATCTCGTTCTCGACTGGCACTGGGTCAATGTCCTGGGACATGTATTTCTCCGTAAGCTTTGGGTGTTTTTCCCCAAACTGAAAAGGGTGTATTTAAGTAAATATTGGGGAACATTGCACACAGCGCCATCTAGCTCCAAACTACTGTATAATATCTGATAGAATACGTTCTTCACACAAATAATAAGTGATGGAAAACATTATGACGAAACAGCATGACCTTGAAACAATAATTCGATAACATGTGTCTGGTATAAGAAAGGAGGAGAACTTTAAGGCGATTAATTTTAATTTAATTCTTTCATCGATCTGGTACGAATTAGTTTGTGACACGATTAAGTATTCTGTTCCCTGACTGTAAAAACATTTTAACATGCTCGTCGAAGCATATCACTATTGATCACATATTCATTAACTTAAATGCTTAATTCCCAGACAAATACTCCCAGTGCAAGAGGGATAGTTTGAATATCGACTAGCTACGCTAAATTCTTACCCGTTTGACAGCATCCTTATAGTATTCGTGGTGTATGGGGCACAGGACGTCGGGTGACCGCTTCGGGGCCTCCCGGGCCTTCAGCGAGTCTCGACTGAGGCCCACAATCAAGCAGTTGTCGTCGATCGCCTTGCGACGGGGACTTTTGCTGAAAGGAGTATCAATAATAAAAGTAGCCTATGCCTAAGAAGCGCCTAAATGTGCAAGGCGGCAAAGTAACCGAGGCACATTTTGTATGCATCTCACGAGATCGGTGCAAAACAGCGCAATTTCAAACCAGATCGGTCTACAATGCGCCATGCAGCTCCCGTCCCGCGTTTGATATGCGCTTGTGTCCTCCTCAGGTCAGTCTTCTGGTATCAGAATGATCGGAAACCTAACTAAAGACTTTTCAACATTTTTCAAACATTAATCTCATCTTGCTCGTCATCTAGTAAATACTGCGTACTTGATCCTGAGTGAAGTATACATAGGTTTATTATATGCCTGTATACTTTTTAACTACTCGATAAATAAACGTAAGTAGGTACCCCAACGATATTCAAATTACGGCAGTTGCACCCAAAATGGCCCCTGCGGAATTAATTCAGCAATTGTGTTTGGTGGTTTTGGGGCGTATTGCTTTTTGAATTACTGAAGGCGCTTAGTAAAGATTCATAAGATCATCAGCAATATCTTTGAAATCATTGTCTACTGCTTGTGACGTTTATTAAAAAATACTCTATAAAGGTAACTAAAGGTTCAGTTCGATGTATCACATCACATCCATCCATAACTGCCTGGTACTGCCCGGTAGGTAATGAATCTGCGACCTCTAATCGGAGCTCACTAGGTAGGTACTTACGGTTTGTTTTTCTTATCGAAATCTACCATATAAACAGAACGAAACTCTATTTCACCGTCGAAAACCGACATTTTTAGGTATTATTTTATTCACTTTTGTTTGAAATTGAGCTAAAAACTGACAGATGTCAAAATTCTTTAAAACAGACTCGCGCATTCCTTTCGTGTCATGCAGCCGTGAGTGACTCTAAGCTGACTGTGAACAGAGAATAAATAAATAATATATACATATATATAATTATTAGTTACTATGAGACACGAAGAGCGCGAAATTAAAAAACTTTCCTTCTCAAAATAAAATAAAAGACTTGTTCACTAGTCTGCAGCCGCGTACAACTGCATATTGTCATGTGACTGTCTGTCTGTTTCTCCGCTTACTTATTCTAAACCACGCAACGTATTTTGATACGGTGTTCTAATAGAATGAGCGATTACGAGGAAGGTTTATGAATATACTAGCTGCGCCCCGCGGGGTTACCCACGGTGAGTTAGTAATCCCACGGGAACACTGTACTTTTCCGGGATCAAAGTAGCTTATGTGTTAATCCAGGATATAAGCTTGGTACCGAATTTCATCCAAATCCATTCAGCCGTTTGAGCGTATTAACAAACATCCATACAAACTTTCATGTTAATAATATTAGTAGGATTATTGATTTAAATTAATCGCGTGGTATAGTTAGTGTACAGAAATAAAACACATTAAAAAAATTATAAATTTTGTATCACATTTAATAGTATATTACAATGTGCATTATAACGAATTAACTGATAACCATATTAATATATATATTTTTGAAATTAATGACTAAACTCTTGCACTTAATATAAAATTAACGAAAAGAAATATAATTATGATAAACTACGAGACAATAATACCAGTTGAATGATACTGTTTTCGACGTGAACCTTTATATATGAACAATTTGAAAAATATAAAGGTATGCGTCCACTACTGGGTCTGAGATAATCTAGATTACAGTAGATACCAGTCTAGTGACTAGGCTGACTTTCCACAGGACTAAATTTTAGTTCTAGGGAGTCGATAAAGAACTTGTTTCAATTCGTTTTAGTTTGAAACAGTGGACAGACTGCAATGTACACTTGGTCGAACTAGTAATGTTATGGGGTACCCGAAAGGAGTTTCCAAAGCAGTTTATGTACTAAACCTTACTTTTTATATAGGAAAAATATATACATATAGAGTTTTAAGACCCCAAATCATAATTTAATATATTTTGCTTCATAGAAAACATTAAAAAATAACGCTGAATTGATATAAGAAGCAGTTTTTCTAGTAATTCTTGCTTGACCTGTAGTGTAAGAAATCAAAATATAAGGGACTTCATTATTCCAAGTCAAATTTGGCGATAAGTGTGCGTGGAACTTATATTTAGAATCTTCTTGATGTTTCCAAGCATTTATATGAGTTCTAAGACGTTTTTGAAGTAGTCGATAAAGCCACCGACACGCGAATAGTTCTTGTTATGAAGCGTATTGCCAACCGTGTATTAAGGCCTTTAAATCATTGTATTGAATTAATTTTAGTAATTTATTATTTTATTTACAGAAAAAGCAGAAAATATTAGGCACAGCCTCACAGACAAATTAAACGTTACATTCTTATATTATATTAAGAAAAAGCACAGACGAAAAGCTCGACTAAAGCTAATAGTAGAATTCAAAGTGAGATTTTAGGGCACAAGTGATAGTACGTAAAGATATATGTAGTTAAGTATCCCCTACATATAAGGCAACACACAATTTGGCCCTCCCGTAGGTAGGTAAAGTCAAGTCTCAATGTACACTCATTTTCCAGTAGTTTCAATTACAGGCATGTGTGTAAGCAGCACTCATTTTCTGATACAACGAAAAGTTAATTTAATATATTATTCCAATGTAATATATTACTATAAGATAATATATCTGTTATAAACAATATATTGCAAACATATTAGAGTTTTTTTTGTTTTAATATTTTATTATTGATTATTATTAACACAGACACGTAATTCGTTCCATCTTAAGGTTGTCTGGTAGAAATCGCTATAAGCGATAAGATCGCCGATTGTACATCTCTTTTGTTTTTGTGTATTTACTTAAATGTTTTGTATTTTCTGTTTAATTGATGTAATGTGCAATAAAGTATTTATTTATCTATCTATAAAATTTTCGTTTGATCAGAAAAATGAGGGTAGCTGACCAATCACTCCTCTTTCTGCCAAATGACGTTTATAAGAGACGACAGATATTTCAACGATTTTTTTACGAGTGTGTGGATTTTCATGTTTTCTTTTCGTTTGTGCTTTCATATTCACATCACTATATTTCCCAAATTTTAGTATAAAAGGCATCATTCTTAAATTTAAATATCGTTAAGCTCTTATTTTCAGCGTATTACATAAAGATAATAAAATTTTCAGTTTTAAAACCCAATTATATATAGCATTATATTATTATACATTTCGATAAGTCAAAATCTTTGAATTTTAAACACAAAATAGACTATTACTGATTAGTACTCTTGTTTATTTCTAAATAAAGGAAATAAAGAGATAAAAAAAATCATTTAGCTGTCTGAATATTTCACTACATTTAGGGTAAAATTCAAAGTTTACTTCCACACTAAAACTACACACATACAAATATATATTTACAATAACTAACTACGTCAGTCAGTTCGATATCTTATTCACATCCATACACAAGTCTTCCAGCGAATAAGTCATAAATATATGTATTTTAACTACTTTAATTTTCTTGCCAATTTTATTCCATCATCTTAATTTCTCCCTGTTTAATTTAAACCGCTTTTTTCAATTATAATTCATTTAATATCATAATTTGGACGCATGTGTTTGGATGGCCGACTTCTTTCCCCTAAATCTGAGTTACATCCTAGTTACATTATCATGATGCTGTCTCTTTCGAATGCCTTTGAAGTGAAAGAGACAGCACTATGTAAACTTAGGTTTAGAGTATTTTGCATATTGCATTAAGTTATAAATTGTGCGAATTAACATAAATTAATATGGTTACAATAAGAAAATACTGGTTTTGACTGAGTTACAAATGTTGCAGCGAAATTTAGCTGCAAATCAAATTTTTTCGATAGAATTGTCATTTTAGTTTCTTTTTTCATTTGGAAATGTGTGCCCATAAACATAAGCAAACTCAAAACGGCTGTCTAAACTCCCAAAGTACATGTAAATCGATTATGAAGGTAAGAAATTCGCTTTCAATCGAGCTAGATATTTATTTATTTACGATATTGACGAATTTCCATAATTTTTATCCATAATTTTTTGGTTTGTCCATTGTTAGTATAGGCTGTCATGTCTACTGTTGACTAGGTCTATGGAAACGATATTATATTCTTCAAAACTACACCACTTCACACAATAACTGAATTTAAATAGACAAAAGTCTTCAGACAGTATAATTTGTACCAAGTTCGTCCGGGGAAGTACTGCCATTATACCCAATCCGCCGCCAAGCAGTAACATACGCATTACTGTCCCGGTATGAATGGTGTTGTGTGGTTATAACAGGCACTTGAGAAATTCCACCTTCATGTTTCAAAGTTACGGGCGCAATACAACGTGACTTGGATCTTCCCATACCTAAGTAGGGGAAGACCCAAGTCGTTTATGTTTACAGGGGTTACTGTAAACATCAGGTGGGCTATCTGACTCATTCCTTAACTTCTTCGCATTATAAAAACAAGACAAGATATAAAGTTAACTTTAAACGTTTTAACTTAGACTTAGCTAGAGCTGAAATGGTGTAGAGCTATTAAAGTTGTCCATTTGAATAGTATATTTTTTCGCTTTCGTTCAATTTAGATAAAAATATTAAATTCTTCATCTTAATATATATTTTCGGTGTGTTCGTAATGATTAGGTGGCATCTGGACTTAGCTGAAAATAAAAACAATAATTAGTTAAGTGTCCCATATATCTGGAAGATATATGGGACTATATGACTCTGCTAAGAGCCAGAAGATGGTAAAGGGATAGATAGACGGGTAGATGATATCAATAAGGAGGGGGCAATCGATGTATCATTAATTATTTATTTAAACGCTTAAGTTTCCCATAGCTAGGCAAAGGCCTCCTTTCCCTTTCCTTTTTACTTTTCTCGTTTTTATGCTAGTTCTGCCCATTCTTCGATACAGGGGTGTAGTCCACCCGTCTTCAGTTTCCTGGTATCTGGCATACGGCTAACATTTCTGGCCAAGTCTCTCTTGTCCCGGGTAGGAATCGAACCGACGACCGGCTTGCAGGGTTACTACCGACTGAGCTGAATGTAGTCAAAAATATACGCCATTAAGTTCACAAGAATTCAGTAGTCACGCGCGATATAAAATAATAATATTGGTGGACATTTCACACAGCGCCATCTAGCTCCAAAGTAAGCTAAGTATAGCTTGTATTATGGGAACCATACAACTGATGTAATACTTATATATTTTTTTGTAAATACATACATAACATCCAGACACAGAACAAACATTTGTCGTCATACAAATGTTTGTCCTGGAATCGAACCCACGACCGCGCAGAAGGCAGGGTTACTACCAACTGAGCTATGCGGCCAGATATGGTATGTCTGTTTGATCCAGTATGTTTGCAATGGGTTGCAGTGCTCACGTGTGTCAGTGTGTCCGCGGGTGGGAACCGCTAGGGTACCCTAAAGGGCACGACCAGCTCCTCGCGGTGCTCCACGCGGAGCTCAGAGATGGCGGCCGCGGCGCGTTTCACCGCGCTAGTTATCTGGAAATAGTTTTACATAACAATTTACTTTGATGTTACTTGTAACATCAACTTTAAGATATAGGAAAAGAATTAGAAATAATTAATTTCGTGTTACAGTTTACAATAATGTGGCTACAAAACTGGTAGGTAGTGAGCGAGTGAGTAGGTAGCGAGCTAGTGAGTAGGTAGTGAGCCAGTAGGTAGGTAGTGATCCAGTGCGTATGTAGTGAGCCAGTGAATAGGTAATGAGTAAGTAGGTAGTGAGTAAGTAGGTAGTGAGCCAGTGAGTAGGTAGTAAGCCAGTTAGTAGGGGTGAGCCAGTGAGTAGGGAGTGAGCCAGTGAGTTGGTAGTGAGCCAGTGAGTAGGTAGTGAGTCAGTGAGTATAGTGAGTAGTCACCAGCTCCTTGTCCTTGTGGTGAAGCGGCGGCGCGGCGAGCAGGGCGCTGCGCTCGGCGGGGGGCAGGTCGGCGAGCAGGCGCGGCGGGGGCACGGGGGCGCGCGCCCCTCCGCCCCCACCCCCGCCCCCGCCGCCCACTCGCGCCGTGTACAGCCGGACGCGTTCACTGTACGCCCCCGCTTCCAACGCGTACGGACCCAGTGCGCCCACATCTATAACGTTACTGAAATACACAATTATACAATTAATGAATGAATATAAATAATGCCAGAATATGGTATTAGATGGTATGAAATATAAATTATTTATATGAATAAAAGGGTGTACAAAAGTACCCCTATAAAGATGGACTGATGACGGCTTGGATTAGTGGAGCGAACAATATGTAATAGTTTTTACTTTTACAGAAAGCATAATATATAAAAATATATTATGCTTACTGAAATGTAAAAATAAAAACTTTAAAGACAGACTAACATCTTCAATAAAATAAAATAACAAACTTATAAATTTAATGTTAATGCTCCAGTAATCCAAGCCATCAAATTCTCTTTTGGTACACTCTGCAAATGCAAAAGTCAGCTGAAATTTTTTTGTTATAAAAAGGGCCGATCTGGTGTGAAGTTGTAACCTTTGCCCATAACAAAGCAATACAGCAATGTAGTTAGACATAAGACCCAATTCATATAGTAATCCATAACTCAGAGTGAAGATGGAATGTCATGTGCCTGTAATTTCACCGGCAACCACACCTTTCAAACAGTGGCACCAGAAATAGCTATGGTTGCAATACACCCCCAGACAAACTTTTATAAGTTCTACTGCTGCTAAGCTAAGTTCTATGCAAATGTTCTTACGTAGCAGTCTCTGACAGTATCCTGTTGAGTGCGCTCTGCTCGTCTGGCTTCCTCGGAGGTGTGGACGCGGAGGCGGCCGGCACCGGGGTCTCCTGCTGTTGTTCCGACACTTCCAACAAGTGTGTCCTCTCGTTTATTATGTTCTCCTGTAATTTAACAATTACATTTTCATTAGAGTGCATACAGTGGAGATAGTTGCGTGGTGTGGCAACAATGTTTGGTTAAAAATATTTTTATTATTTAAGAACTTACTGTGCCCTCAACTTTGTCTATATAGAAATAATATTCATAGCCTATTAGCCTATTTTAATAATAATAATAATAATAATAATCAGTTTAGGTGTGAAAAGGTAAGAGACAGACGGACAGTGTAAATGTTGCATTTATAATCTTAGTAAGGATTTTGTCAGGTAGAAAAAGCACTAAAATCTGGTAAATAGCAAAATTATTAATGAAAACACATTGTGTCACACATTCATGCAATATGTGACAAAATAATTGGGCCAAAGTCCAAGATGGTGTTAATTTAATGCATATCATCATTGTGTTGTTAAGTAACCAAATTCTAGGCTTTCACATACAGAATATAGTGAGAATAGCATACATAATATATCATAGCAATGCACTTTCCGATTCAAACAACAAATCATTAACAAGATGACCCTCGAAGCTAAATGCGGCCCTGGGTTACCTATTGCCCCACTCAGCTCAATGTTGCATGCAAAATGTAGAATATAAAATTAAAGGTTAAATAAAACATAGTCATTATATTCCACACAAGTTATTAGAGGCACAAGTGACTAATAAAATGTCTTATTACTTAAATCAGTTAAAGTTTTAACAGCAAAAGCATTATTATAGAGAAACTAAATTCATATGCAGCCCCAAGAATATGTGGGTGGAAGCTGGTTTTCATAACAATAGTTTACTACAGCTTGATAATAACAAATAATCAGCTCCATTGGCTATAGACAGTAGATACAAAAACAGTATGTTTGTCAGGTTGTTATCACCAACCAGGAATTCGATACTGTGTGTCCCCAAAATATAGGAAGTACCTACACATAACAATCAAGTATTGCTGAGTTAAGTTGAAGTGATGCAGACACATATTGCAATATTCCACTGCTAGTCCAACGAATTACAAAACCAAATACCTGTGGATCGTTTTCTTTGTGACATAAACTGTAACAGCAACCCATTACTGCACTCTTGAGCGAGTCGAAGCACGATTGCACCGTTGTGTCTTCCTCATCGGACTGCATAATGTTTGTATTAACTGCCGATGCGGATAAAAATAGAAAACACCGTTTAAACACGGGCAGATAGTTCACGAATACGCATAAACGACAAACAGCGGCCAAGCAATAGCAATATTAGCAATTATGATATGTCAAAATCAATTTGATTGCAAGATTTATGACACATATGTCATTCAACCGAATGTCAAAATGACTTTGATAGACGAAATGGCGTCATGTCATATCATTCAACTGCAAAAGTGTGTCTAGCTATCTCTGTACACTACTACCTACCTATTCTTTTCAAATTATTTTATTTAATATTTTATACATTTTTCTATTTCATCATTATTCTATTCTCGATTGCAGCAAGAAATAAGGGCTATAAAAATTGTCCTAAGTATTTAAAAGATCTCGCTTACGCACTGTGATCAATTTATTTGATTTAAATTTTGTTGCTTCTATTGCTACACGTTTTTATGCACATATTGTTATTTCTACCTTTTTCCTACCTAGTATTCCTCGGTACAACGATGTTATTTTGAGTGTTGGAATTGACATTTCACTTCCTTTGAAACCCAATCAACAGAGCAGAGCCATCGATGCCAAATTTGGAAACATGGATGTAAGTCAGTGTTGATCATGGAGGTAGTACGTACTTTCGTACATCGTGTACGTTGTACGATGGTACATATTATCTCTATGGTGTTGAATCAATGTTTTTTTCACAGCTGATCGAGCGTTTATTGATGTGAAACATCTATAGCCGCACGTAAAACCGATTTCTGGCGTGGCGACGCGTCGCCACGGCATGCGTTGCATATTACTTTTACAAAATAATGTCGATGTTTCACATCTGCCAGGCGTCCCGTGACGGCTCACATTTTTTTTGCAAAACAAATGTATCTTCCTACGATCATGCTTGTCGATGTTTTCGAAAACGTTACCAATACTGACATTGTCAAAAAGTTCCATTTTTTTTTATTGATATATTTTTAATATTGCTTATAGTTTCAAATAAAGCCTTGTGACATTGAGTTTTATGCATGAAATAAAATAGTAGTAGGTCTGCAACTTCGTTTTCAAAATAGAAGAGAACTTCCAAGCAACCTTTGAGATCACGTTGAAAAAACATCAAATGACAGATACATATAATTGGGGGAACACAATACATAAATAATCATGCATGCTAAAAGTGTGCACTTATTTACGGAAACAAAATAAAGCCAAATATATACACGTCAACAACGAAACGGCCGACTCCGACTATTGCAATTTTATTTTTATTTGTGTTGGCGGTCGATTAAATTAACAGAAAATGCTGAGATATCGTGGCAAAAAGAAAGTACTTGATAAAGTCAAGGAGCTGGACGCGTTTCCTAAAGTACCCGAAGAATACGTCAACAGTACACCGGTCGGCGGTTCCTTCTCCGTTCTCACATTTTTATTAGCGATGTGGCTGATATACAGCGAAGTTACTTACTATTTAGACAGTAATTTAGTATTTAAGTTCATGCCAGACACGGACATGGACGAAAAACTGCGAATAAACATTGATATCACAGTTGCAATGCCTTGCTCAAACATCGGCGCGGATATACTAGACTCTACATCTCAAAGTGTGTTCGGTTTTGGTGAACTGCAAGAAGAGGATACGTGGTTCGAGCTGACGCAGGAGCAACAGGACGCATTTGACGCTGTAAAGTATTTAAATTCATATCTGAGAGAAGAGTACCATTCCGTCTGGCAGCTGCTTTGGAAAAAGGGTCACGGTTCCGTTTTCGCTACCATTCCGCCAAGGAAGACGAGGACCAACCGTCGCCCGGACGCGTGTCGACTCCACGGAGTTCTAACATTGAACAAAGTTGCTGGAAACTTCCATATAACTGCAGGGAAGAGCCTACACTTACCTCGCGGTCACATACATTTAAACATGCTATTTGATGACACACCGCAGAACTTCAGCCACAGAATACACCGCCTGAGTTTCGGTAGTCCTGCAAACGGTGTAATATATCCGCTGGAAGGTGATGAAAAAATTACTAATAACGAAAACATGTTGTATCAATACTTCATCGAAGTTGTACCTACAGATGTGGACACAACGTTTGAGTCAATAAAAACGTTTCAGTATTCAGTAAAAGAGTTGGAAAGGCCCATAAGTCATGCAAAAGGTTCGCACGGGGTGCCGGGAATATTTTTCAAGTATGACATGGCCGCATTAAAAGTTAAGGTTTACCAAGAAAGAGAGAATATATTACAGTTCACATTAAGACTGTTCTCTGTAATCGGTGGTATTTATGTAGTGATTGGTATCATCAATACTCTGGTTTTAACATTGAGGACTAACCTTAAAAAGCCACAGAGTGTAACGTTGCAAAAACCTGTCGAAGTAAGAAGTCTGTATCAAAAGAATCCCTTATTAGTCGTACCAGACTGTGTTCCGTTATCGAATCAGAATCAATGATAGTTATTGATCTAGTTTTATTTTGTATATAAGAGATTCCTTATATTGTAAGTATTATATTTTATATGAATCTATTATTTCAAATGATTACAATTATTATACATATTTTTTACTGTTAAGTATATATGTAAATAAGCTTGTGGGTAATACATATACATTTAGTTTTGGAATGGAAAATGATTAAATCAGGAAATGTACAAAAATGATATGGATAGCAGTGTCAATTCTATGCACTAACTAAGTCTAAACATCTGCTTTATTTATGTTCATACATATGTATGAAAATAAATACAGTGGAGACTTGGAGCTTTCATCTTAGATTTGTTAAAATCAATCTTAGATTAATGCCAAAAAGGACACCAGTGCAAAGCGTAACATTGTTGCTGTAAGACGTCACATTAATTCATTTACTGTGTAATATTTTGTTTTGCTATTTCTTATGAGGTGTGCAATTCGGGTCACATGTGGTCAAACCCTTAGTCTGTGTATTACAGTATTTGACAATGTTACACTCCAATGTTGCATTCTCTTGCATTAGTGTAGCAACTATTAGTAAATTAACAGTAGTTAATTCTTTAATTTTATTGTCTTACAAATGGATTATTATTGTTTTTTACTACCACAGAGACAGAAAGCTAGGTTATATGTATATTTAAGACTTATGTGTATTTTTTATGACTACTAGAGTTGCATTTGAATTCATATTATGATGTTAAGCAGTGATGTAGGCGACAGTGGCGCCACATATTGCCTGGTTTAGGAACTGAATGTCATGTCTGATATTATGATGTTTTTCAACTCTATAGTTTGCTAGCCAGCTGGGCATTGCCTTACCAACACGCTGTGGTTTTCTCGCAGTGTTTTATATCTATTATTTCTATAATCTGAGATCTGAAACAAGTAGTCATTGCTTGGAAAAAATAATTTATCTAAACGCTTCCATCACACTATACTTAATTTTATTGTGTATTATTTAAAAAGTGAAAAAAAGTATATTTTTTTTATTTTGAGATTTATATTTTGCTTTCAAAATAAAGCTATTTTAAAATATTTCACATATTTTTTATCTATTTTTAATGTTACAATGTACAATAATATATACCACTAATTAAATCCGTCTAAAATCCACGATTACCGAATCAACTAATTTTGAAATCGGAAAGTATTTGAATATCCTATGAGTTACCTACCTATGTTGCAGAAACTTTTTGCTTACATGATGTTTGTAGATGATTATCCCGCATGGGAATAAAAGGAGTTCATGCTTTATAAACTGAGTAAATATTTTAATTGCTCGTAATTATTGTTGAATATGTTTTTATTTGATGCCGTAAGCGAGGAGGTTATGACAAAGTTGGTAGCTGATACTACTTTGAAAAAATTAATGTTTTTTTTTACGCTAAAAGCAGTAGATGCTGCCAACTTATTATTATTAATTACATGACAAAACTAATTAATAAGCCCCGACAATGCTGCAGAATAAAATATAAAACAACAAGCAGGTGTTTTACTTCCCCATAACATAGTGAGGGGTGTGCGGTGTGAACAAACGGTTTTATTTTCCATCTCTGTTGTTCCCGCATGCTCAGTGGATGTGGCATCGCGCGCGCACGCTCTGCTTGCGCTCGCTCTCGCTCGGCGGTCGGCGGCCATTCGCGCGGCGATATCGCCTATAGAAGGACGTGAGGTCACGTTCGATAACGAGCCGACATTCGAAAAGTTTACTAACTTTTACAGTACGGGCCCCAGTTCCGCGACTTTTCCCCCGGTTGCCCCAGTGCGGTGCGGTGAAGTGTCAAGTCTCGATTAGTGTTTGTGAAGTGCGTTTGCGTTTTTATCCGTTCGCAGTTTACCGTTCGCGTTGAACGTTACTGTTTTGTTCGGTAAAAAAGCGCGTGAGCAAAGTCGCGATCTTCGTGAGGGCCGTATATGGTAAAGTTGAATCTTGGGGCTTCGTCGCCCGGTGAAAGTAGACCTTTGTTAAGTTCATAAGGACACGGGTGGTTGCTACTTACTATCTCGACGACGTTTCGCTTGCTGTTTGCAAGGTGAGTTATACGTATTACTGACAACTTAATATTTTGATGTTCTAATTTTTTTTTATTGTTTGACAATGAATTGTGAACTTATTCATCCATACTTTTGTTAACTTCATAGCCCAGTTGCGATTAGGAGCGGTCTTGCTTGATATCACGCTCGTCTCGTGCTAATCAATGCTCCTGAAACACGTCTCATCGAGCTTACTGTTTTAATTATCTGCTTCAATTAACATTCCTCGCGTTTATCACGTCTTTAACTTAATCAAATTATTTAGCTAAGCAGTTCACGAACAATATTGACTTTCTACTCGGTTGCAAGTTATCTCTCTATAGTCATAATTAATTGAGGTTCTGAGAATTTATCGTAGATAAGTACCTACGTAAGAACTAGTACTAAAACAAACTAGGTAGGTATATTTGGGTGAAAATGAGGTTCTTACTGGGGACCTATGAAAGCCTGGGAAGAATGCGGCGGCTATTCACAGTCGTTTCTAGGAACCTACTAGGAATGACATAGACTACCTAGAATAACCTGACCAAAGGTCGAAATAAAAAGGAAAACACTACCTGGTCTGGTAACGGTGGTCACCACCACCATTCTACAAGCATTGAATACTTCATGATTGCCTTCCGAACACAGCACTGGAACCAGCTGTATGGTCGTGTGCCATTCATGCACCGTCGACTGTAGGTCAGTGCCCCGCCTGCCTACCCTACCTGTTGAGTCGCCGGTCTAATCCGGTTTCCTTGCGGACCCGAAACACATGTCAGGTTTACCAGCATTCATTAGTCGCTTATCTGCAAGAAGGTTACGTTCGGAGACTGATAACTTTTTGTTTGGTTTGCAAACACCTTTATCTTTTGCTTGAATGCTTTTGATACCTACTTACCTTGGTGCTATTATCAGCAATGTTGCTATTAGGGTAGCTACATCGATGTGGCCGATGTTTTGTTTTGTCGATGAAAGGTTACCAATTTTATTAAATAAATTTTAAGCGACGTTTGATGGTTGGAACCAAAATACTGGAATTCCTTTGAAGTCCGATAAGCGTTTTCTCAACCTGCTATATCGTTCAGTAAAGATTTAGAATAAATTCCCTTATGGCTACGACAGTCTAATAGACTGACACACTCCTGCGCTAGTATTGATCATGTTCAATGACATTATATATAGGTACTAGTTTTGCCTTCGTGTCATGATATTTCCTTCTAACTAAGATTCGGAGCCATCAGTAATTTATGTAGAAATTAAACATCTATAACATCTTAAAAGCATTATTCTGTCATCATTTTCATCATTCACAAATGGTTAAAATCGATTAGTGACATTAAAAATAAACGAATTCATCATTTATTTGCCCGCTGTGCTGGCGGGACATTAGAATTTACGTCAAAGGAAAAAAGTCCCGGAAAAAACGAGTGTGTAATTGCACTCTGTTTTGTAATACGGACGGTTGGTACCTACAGATGTACCCACACCTACTATACTTATATTACCATACTTTACATTAATTCCGATAGTCTATGTATTTGACTTCATATCGTTCTATTAGTTTTCGGATAAATAACATCGTATGCCCATTTCCCTAAGCACACATACTCTATATACAATTAGGCAAAAGGCAATTCAAGATTTAGTTATAATATGAATTTACTAAATAAAATTATAAAGAAATCACATTCTACCAAATTTCTAAAGTGAAAACTGAATCATAGTCCAGTTATAAATGCCACAGATAAGAATTAAAAAAAATGAAATGATCTGTAATTTATTTTATGGTTATCACACAGTCGTAATAAAAAGAAGAAATGATAATTTTAACATAAAATTATCATGAATTCAATAAAATAACACAGAAATTCCACTGAAAAGAAAAAGGTGGGAGAATTGACTCTTTGTAACACTCTCTCAAATTAACATTAAAACTTAAATGATCACTCTAAATGTGGTGTGTTATTTGACTAGTGCAAAGTGTTCATGAACGAACAATATTCAGCTATGTTGGCTTAACCCACCTGCGGGTGACGCTAAGTGGTCGCAGGTTTTTCTTCAAAAATATGTGTTAAAAACTCCTTCGTTCAAACGTATGGGACCGATATGTTCGATGTTTGTTTCGATGTGTTTTAGCACCTCAACACAACTAACTTTTTAACTAAAATTACTTATTCGTACTTTCAGAAGCTTATTCACCCTAACTCATGATAAATAATAGACAAATATTGGTAGACATTTCATTTGACACACCGTCATTTAGCCCCAAACTATGCAAAGTAGTATTTTCTGCACTGTTTTGGTATTTCCTATTTAATTTTAGCTCATCTTTTGCCTATCACGTATCTCTTTGTACTGAACCTGGGACCCGGTTTAACCCCAGTTCTGTCTACTTTAAGGCTGAGATCTAAACCCTGTTATTACTTAGCAGTTAAGTCAATACACTTTCCATACCCTTATATTTACCACGTAAATCCATGTTTTGTCTACAAGTTGAAACAAGTATGCACCACGAGTCACGAGACCCATCGCTGGTTATTTCGAGAACAGGATGCGGGCTCCTTTTGTTTTCTCTATTTTCTGAGTGAAATACAATATTAGACTATCATGTTTTGTTCATTGCGTATTGGGTTACTGTCCAGACCAGGTACCCACGATCCATTGTTCAGAGATTTGGGCTGGTGGAAGCACATATCAGCTGGAGATTGGCTGTTGTAGCCGTTAATGATTTGAGTATGTCCCTAGAGATAATTATATGCCCACATGGGAATAGTGGCTGTCATGTAGCTTTTACTTACATTGTCAAAGCGATACATAACGCTCACGATACTGTTAAATCTCTTTGTTGAAATTATTTTAATAATGAGATTTACTGTTCTGTGAATGAATATAAAAAAAAAAACGTAAATGTTGGAATATGGCGAAAAATTTTAATATAATAAATGCAATAGTCTCGTCACCTCGCGGGTAATAGCTGAAAATCAGTGTTTGCTCCCTGAGCAATATTTTTCGCTGAGCTATGACCCATTTGTTTATCTGCAACACACATGTACTTTACGTTCTTGGAGGCAACTATATTAATGGTCTTTTTTGTTATGTTAGTATAAGTTAGGTGTATATTTATTATGTTTTTCTTTTTTCCTTTTATTCTTTATAATCAACTAAATGTACGTGTGTGATTGTGGAAACAAATAAACGTCTTATCTATCTATCTATCTATCAATAAGACAGTGGTCTGTATATTGGTAATTGGTGATTTGTTTCTCTGTTATCAGACTCGCAAACCCGTTAAATTTAACGACTGCACTAATTGATATAATAATCTATATTCACTTAGGCATACCTAAGTAAAGTGCTAAAATGAGAGCCACTTAGGACTTCCTCTTTGTATCGAGATGGCGTGCACTTTGCATCTTCCCAAAGAGTTGAAGAAGGTTATAATAAA
The DNA here is from genome assembly GCA_947359385.1 of Chesias legatella. Lineage (NCBI taxonomy): Eukaryota > Metazoa > Arthropoda > Insecta > Lepidoptera > Geometridae > Chesias > Chesias legatella. Next base: position 8,273,828 of record OX375781.1, on the reverse strand, counting down.
AATCATTTATTGTACACCATAGAACATTACAAATAATAAAATAAAAATCTTAGACAGTAGTATTAAAATGGGCGGTGTTATCGCTGTAAAGCGATCGCTTCCAGACAACCTTGGGATGGAAAGAGTTTAATAGCTAAAGAGTGGTTGGAAGTGTACTAAAAGCTAACAGGTATAAAAGAAAAACTCATAATTCCAAATATTCTTAAATTCTGATTGATAAAGAACTAAGTATACCTTGTTAGTGAAGTAAACTACTTTAGTAAGTAGTGTGGTAGCCTGTAATTTAGCAGCTTACGAATTACGGCCATTGTGTGTTCGACCACATGTTTCTAAACATTGTTAACACCAACTAGGAATGTTTCTCGAAACAACTTTAGGTGTGATTGGAAACATGTTATTTATTGACTTTTGAAACGTGCTAACTGCCTTCCGAGAATAGAATTTATCTACAGGCAACCTGGAGATAAGGCTGAAGACAAACAAAATTGCGTTGAGCGTATGTTTCAACTTTCTAAAGCCGCTTCACATTTCGGACAGCGTTTAAAAGAGGGAGCGAGCTCTGAGAGTGATACAGATTGATAATCAAGGTCGGTTATTTTTTCCTCTTTTAAATATAATTAAACTGTGTACATCCATAATTTATGTACGGTACGGACTGGCCTCACAGCTCAGTTGGTAGCCTGCCTTCTGCGCTGTAGGTTGTTGGTTCGAGTCCCAGGACTATTTGTACGCAAATATAGATGTTTGTTCTGTGTCTGGGTGTCAGTGTGTATTATATGTAGGTATTTACAAAAAAGAATATACGTTTTATATCAGCTGTCTGGTTCCCACAAGCTATGCTTAGCTTACTTTGGGGCTAGGTGGCTCTGTGTGAAATGTCCACCAATCTATACATCTATACAAATAAATAAAATATGAGTGTCTGTTTGTAATATTAAAATAACCGCTTTTTACTAAGTGCGGGTGGTATTTATATAAGTGTGGATTATATAAGTGTGGATGTATACACGGTACATATACCAAAACAACATTTTTAACAATTTTTGTCTGTCTGTCTGTTTGTTCCGGCTAATCTCTAAAACGGCTGGACCGATATTGACGGGTTTTTCACTGGCAACAAGGAGTAACTTAGGCTACTTTTCCGAGGGGTAAAATAGGGAAGCGTGATAAAACCGAATTCCACACGCACGAGTCGCGGGCAACAGCTAGTTTATTATATAACCAGCTACTATGCCCTTGTCTACCTTGACCGAAGCCTTACAAAAATCTATTCGTAAACTTTCCTGCTAATTAATACGGCTTCGTGATTGATTGGCGACGGAGAAAATAAACAAATCGGTTGGTCTCGCCGTCAACTTTCTCCGAAACAACCTTCTAAGTAGGGTGCCTAAAACTTAGCTGGCTTTACACTCCGCTAATGTTGTTTCAAATTGGCTTAAAACCTAGGCTGTCTCGTTTGATACCTAATTAGGTTAGTCGGTTAATTTGTTCATAAAACCTAGTCTTATGTAGTAGGAACTTACATAATATAAAACCTACAAAGTTATATTATACCCATTATATGGACTCGTATATTAATAGAACTTGCGCCGGTTTTGTTCGAGGAAGTACTGCCACCATTACTTCTGCCACCTTTCGTACTGTGTTTCGGTTTGAAAGGTGTGATTGCCGATGAAATTGCAGGCACATGAGACATTCCACCTTCACGTCTCAGAGTTGAGACTTGTACCTAAGTAGGGGAAGACTCAGGTCTTATTGGTTTTGGAATTACCACTTAACGCTAGGTGGTCCATCTGCTTGTTCCGTAGTTTCATTGCATACTTAGGTATTATCTTTTGTGTATTTTTATTATTGAATTCAATATATAGTCGTTTCTTACATTAAATGCTGATTGCAATGTTGTTCGTATGTAACGGGACACTTACGAAATAACAACTGTGTGTTAGGTGTGGGTTGTTTGTTCGCTGGGTAATTTAACCGGGCGTTTTTAAAATGTTTTCACGTGTTAATTTCACCAGCCTATAATGGAGCATGAAATATCATTTTGCTACTTACAGGGTTGCTCCTGACTATATTTCTTATCATCTGTTACCTTGTTAAATTCGTTAAAAATATTTCGTCATTGAATAAGTAAAAAAAAAATACTTAAAAGTAACTTTTTCCCACACAGCGCCATCTAACCTCAAAAAGCATAGCTTATGTGTTACAGGAACCAGTCATCTGAAAGAATACTGATATATATTTTTAACACCCAGACAGAACAAACATCTACGTTCGTCACACATTTGTGTTGTTTCTCCTTGGGAATCGAACCCATGACCCACAGCGCAGAAGCCTTACCAACTGAGCTGTGAGTTCACTCAAAAGTGGCAGTATCAACGATCAGGATGCCACTCATCAAAGTCAAAGTCAAAAACTATTTCCATAGAATTCTAAAAATGGAAACGTCAATAATATTCAAAACATAAGGTCACGCGTACTTATCGCTAAGTTTTTTTTCTTCTTTTTTTTATGTAATACATTTACGGAACGAGCCGACGGCCCACCTGGTGTTAAGTGATAACCTCGGCCTATAACAGCCGATGCGACTTGGGTCCTCCCTACTAGGTATGGCAAGACCCAAGTAGCATCGTATGCGAAACTGTCAGACGTGAAGGTGGAATGTCTCATGTGCCTGTAATTTCACTGGCAAAAAAAGTTTGACGCCTTCCATCGTTTTTGTTTAACGTTTGTATTTATACGTTATTACTGTTTACACTAAGTATGACAACGTCGACACAGCCGCTTTTTTTCAAAACTCTCGAAACTCACGTAGGACCACACGTGTTCGCCAGTCTGCCGCACTATTGAAACTCGCTCATTTATATTGTCCGTTTGTTTCTGAGTTTTACCAATTTATTGGTTAAAATCTATTTTGGTGAGCGAATCTTAAAGCCTGCTGTGCATCAAAACAAAACTGAATTGTCTTTAAGGAGATATTAATAAAATGCCACTATTTCTGGTTCTGGAATGTGGTGTATCGCTTTAAAATGCCTTAAGACTTGTCTGAGGCTATAATAAAAAAAAATAGTATACTCTATAAATAGACGTCTCGTCCTAATCTGTGGACATCTTTAGTCACCATCATCAGGTTTACTCACAGTACCGTAATGAGTTTCTAAACGTTACATATTTCTCACACAGCGCCATCTAGCCCCAAAGTAAGCTAAGCACAGCTTGTATCATGGGAACCAGACAACAGATATACATATTTAAATACTTTTTTGTAAATACATACACCCAGACACAGAGCAAACATCCATGTTCGTCACACATTTTTTTTTTCTTTCTTTGCCTAATAGCTGTTTACATAATTTCTACTGCATCCCATAAAGCTTCATATATGATTATCCTTTTATGAACGCCTTGACCTTGCACTTAAATGAATGCGATCCAGTATGGCTGCGTGCTGCTGTTGATATTTACAGTATACTGCAGCGATGCTATGAGTTTAATTACGCTAGTTATAATTATTATGGATCTTTGACGTCACAATGTGCTAAAAGACTGTATATGTGATAAATAATTTACCTACCCAACGATACTTCATGAATCAATCCTCGCATTCATAAAGTCAAAGTCAAAAACTTTATTTCCATTCATAAAGAAATGGCTTGGAAACGTCAATATTCAAAACATAAGGTCACGCGTAATTATCGATAAGTTTAATGCCTGTTCAAACCCTATAAAGCATAGCATGCATAATTTAAACTCACTGAATGCAGTTACTTTGTGCATGGAAAATATTGAACCAGCGACCTCCGGTTTGCGGGGTCTGTACCGACCCCTATCGACGCTTGTCCCAGGCTTATACCTAGTTACAAAGGCACGATTATTGTTTGTAATACAAGGTAAACGAAATACATTCGACAAGCCGTCTTAGTTGCGGTGCCTACCTCATTATATACGTTGCCCAAACTATTGATGGTTTTCGGACAATGGACACAACCCACGCCACGCTTACAGACAAACGGTTTGTAATGGCAGCCATTATTTTAGCAAAAGTTCTTCGCTTTAATGTATGTAATGCCTTCTATGGAAACTTATTTGTGTAAATCTATTACTTTAACGAGTCAGATCTACAATTTTCATTGTTAACGCAAAGTTGTCTTTGATAAGTTTTAAGTAAAGCTAAGTTTATGTTTTCTCCTCCATTGTGGCCCACGCGACAGTCGCCGTTAGCCCAGGGCCTGTGCTTTGTCGCACGCGTGCGATGTACAAAAAGTCATGAACAATTTGGCGTGGTTACAAATTTGACTTTCAAAAATTTTTTATAATTGATTTGACCACTACGTTATCTTAGTGCGGTTTAGTCAAAGTCAAAAACTTTATTTCCATAGAATTCATAAAGAAATGGCTTAGAAACGTCAATAATATTACTACTACTTATCGCTAAGTTTGACGCCTGTTCAAACCCTATCCGACCCTCCACGGGGACAACATACAAGAAACCCCTAAAGGAGGGCTTCCTTTTTTATCAATGCTATTTATTATTTTGATGTGTCCTGATGACCCAGACCTCAAATATCTTTTCGATTTATTCTCCATTCGAGCCTTTCTCTATCATCATGTTGAAGATCTGTACATGAAAACATGCGAATGTGATATGTAATTACCTTTTACCTTAAAAGGAAAAAGTTAATAACAACTGTTGATGAGAAAGCACATAGAGATGATGAACTTGGTAAATATGGTCCTTTTTTATCGTATGCGCCCGTACCACTGAGACGTGTAGGTGAAATGTCTAATGTGCCTGTAATTTCACCGGCAACCACACCTTTCAAACCGGAACATAGGAACGCGTTACTGCTCGGCGGCAGAAATGGGCATGGTCGCAGTACTTCCCCGGACAAACTTGGCGTGATTTCTACTGCTCTTGAGTCTGCACCTCGTTTTTGGTCTATACAGTTTCAAAATGTACAATCGACAGGTAAAATTTGACAAGATTTTGACATAAGATTTATATATTTTGTTTAATTTTTACCATTTCTTTATGTTACATAACTTAGGCTAGTCAGATATACAACAATTCTAATAATAATACTTAGGCTAAGTTACACTTAAGTCATATATTTAACTGTGCTGGTGTCAAGTTGTAAGTTATTTCGACTGCACGAACACGGCTGGTAGTGTAATATCTGAAAATAGCGCGCGTCTTGAGATCAACTTAACTATTCAGCAGACTCGCTCAGAATTCTAATATCGCCTGATCTCTCAGCCTATTCTTGGTTCTACCAATATCAGTGCATTTCCTACAGGATCGGGAACTCACATATAAACATACATTTATTGTGTGTATGTATGTATTTAAAATGTATTTAAATGTGTATGTATTTATAACAAAACTTAGGGGAATATATTTTTGAAAATTACTTTTAGTCTTATTACTTAAATACATTGGATGGGTAAAACTAAAATTATAATTAGCAACCTACCTTTTAGAACGATGCACTTATCATTAATGATTTGTATTATTCTCATGTGAGTGACATATGTCTTTATTGTGAAATAAAGTTCTAGAAACCTGTAACAGTTTATTTTACACCTCAATGTAAGGAGCCTCTTTGAGGCGCACTTAAGCTTTTCGCTACATAAGTTCGTGAGAGCCAGTGACACGATTGGTAGTAGTAGTTTCTTTATTTTTTTATTTTTTTTTATACATAAGCAGTAATTAGAATTTAAATTTCAACTCCTCTTGTGTACCAGTTTATTTGGACCTTGCACGCATCTTCCTCCTTTTCCGCTTTAGCCTACGCATACGCTTCTTACGCCACTTAGCTCTCATATTTGGGAGCTCTTAACTTCTAGGCTGAGGAGAGAGCCGAAGCTCTTGCGATAGTAGTACACCAATGTAAAGAGAAATTTACTTAAGTTACTTATACAAGTATTGTTTAAGTAGATATTAATTAAAGAAACTGTCTTGTAATAATAGTTTGTATAGATAATACACTGCCTGCCTTTCATCTTAATTAAGCAGGATTTTGGTCTTTATTTAGACCTGTTTTAGGGATTTTCTATATACATAGCTTCAAGTTTATTCTGTCTACACGACCCTTGTGTTGCAATCACTCGTGAAGGCCAACAAAATACGGGGATGTTTTTCCAAACGTTGTTTACAATGTAGCACAATGGAATATTTTATGTTTGTTGGCTTACATTAGCTTCGTTATTTGCATAACTGTTCTTATGAAACTGTTCTTTATTACTATTTCTTTAACAATCTTTATTAATGCAAAATATATGACTGCCTCCGATCCCCTAAATTTTCAACCCTTGAATATTTTATTGGTTGGTGTAGTCGTTGGTTGGTGACGTAAGGGTGGGCAAACAAATTAAGTGATTCTAATGTTTTAAGGTCCCCTTTCCATACAAGAGATCCCTAATTGTATTTCTGTTAGCAGGAAATACAGCTTATATGGAGGGCCATCAGCTTGCCGTCACAAAACCACTGATCGAGTCGACAATGCTTCGAGAAACTAACTGTACATTCACGGTCCACCAGGTGTTCCATTCCATTATTAATTGCCACTGTTCGTTCTGATTTGTGGTTGGCAGAGATGTGACTTATCTAAGATACAAGTATCTGAAATACAGATACAAAATACAAAATAATTATTACGTATCTTGTATTTAAATACCTTTTGTTTGGTATCTTAGTATTTTGTAGATACTACGTTTGCTAAAATACTTTTATACGAACAATTATTCGAACTGAAAAACAAAAATTGGAGGCTTTAGACAATATTGAAGGTGATAAAAGTTAAAAGATGAATATTAGGTATATGTTTTTAGAATGAAATGTTTTACGAAATAAACTTTCATTAAAAAAAAAATTTTTTTTTACAAAAATATTTTATCAATAAAAAATATTCAAAAAATACGTTTTTATATCTAGTATTTCAGATACCATTCCAGAAAGATATTTGCATCTGGTATCTGAAATACTTAATTTAAAAGTATTTTGTATTTTAGATACCTTATGGTATCTTGTACATCACTGGTGGTTGGAATGTCCGGTGATCTTCGAGTGGGATTCAGTTTCACGAAGATGGCTGAGTGCAGTCCCCTTATGCACTCAGCCATCTTCGTCCTCATCAAAATCCACTCGTCTTCTGTCAACCGGAAAATACGATTGGTTCATTTCAGTCTGCGTTGTTTACTGTACTCGCTTGTTATTGGCAGAGGTTACCACTTAACATCAGGTGAGTCGTCGACTCCGGCAACCATACTTTTGATATCGGAACACAATAATACGTGTGCATTACTGCTTCGCAGCAGAATTAGGTATGGTGGCTGTACTTCCCTGGTTGTACTGCCTGACAGATGTGTGCACAGGTAATAAATATAGAAGCGCAACCTTTTAATCATTTCATCTTTAGAGCTAATAAACTTGACTTAGATAACGCAACACCGAAGATCCAATTGTCTGAATCGTTGCAAAAGCTCGGCCCATCCATTTAGAGGTTTCACCTAACAATGGGTGACGTAACTGTATTGCGAAGTGTTGCAACTGCATACATTTAAACTCTCAACTATATGATGTAAATTAAAACCTGTAGATTTACTTTTATAAACGGTACGCAGTAAACAAGTTGTAACACGAGAAAGCACAATATTTCCGTGCCATTGTTCCTCAGGGCAGTCCACTATAAATCTCTACGATAAATTCAATTTGTTACAATCTAAGTCACTATTTACAATACCGCATTGAATCACAGACCCGTTCGACCGACTCTGTTACTCATAACAAAAACTTTATGGCACATCGTAAATCCCAATTTAACTAAATCTACTCATTTCGAAACTCCACTCAATGAAACACTACGGGATTCTATCTTGAACTCTATCTCAGCGCGTTAAGATGCAATTTTAAACAGTTGCATCTCGTTAAGACGGCCAGCCTCAGTCCTCTGTTAAGCGATTCAGATATTTATTGTAAACGCAATAAGTGTGAGACAGCAGTTAAATGAAAAGAGGTCAGATTTGCATTCGATTTTGGTGACAATTGAATTGCGTTTGCTCTGATTGTACCGAAGCTGTCAAGATCTTGATAATATACAGTCATTAATTTGTGTGTTGGTTTGTTTATGTTGTTGTTACCTTTGTTTTAACTATTTGAATAATAAACGCGAGGTGTCGCAATAATAGATACTTCTTACCTTAATTTGTTCAGATTTTCTGCTAGTTTATAATTTTTTGCCTTCTGGATGCTTTTTACCTGATCAAATAAATAGATATGATCACGCATTTATCCCCAAAGGTTAAGCAGTACAGACC